>JADLZN010003040.1:27896-467258 GCA_018155175.1 Sinocyclocheilus anophthalmus
AAATGCTAGAGGCTAAAGCTAACACTTTGTTTTAATCTGTTCTCAAATAACATTAAAATTCTCCAATCAGCACATCTGCTTTGCTATTTTCATGCACATTTGATAGTGAAGTCACACTAGAATGACTATTTTTAAGCTAAATTGCTAGTAGCTAACATTTTGCTAAGTTACGGCATTGTAGCTAGAATCTGCTAAGCTGTTTGCTGCATTAAACAGCATTGAGATTCCAGTAGCTGACATAGAAAGCAAAAAACCTTCAGTAGAAAATATCTTCATGTTTCTAAACAAGAATGACGCTTATCTGATGTCGATAATAACCACAATTCATTGCAAAAACTGCAAAAATCAAGACCTCTGGTATGTACGCTAAGCTTGTAGCTTCATTTGACTTACAATTTTCACATAGGCCAGTAATATCAGACCATAAATCAGTGAAATACAATCATATATTTGGCTTTGCTAATGTATTAGCTATCAATCCCATCTTTCAGACCTACTCCTTCCCCATGAAAAAAATACTATTGTACTTTATAGTAAATACTATAGTGTTTTTGAACCATACTATAGTAAAGTGTATTATGCCGTGGTTAGATAAAGCAATAAGCCCCGTGAGCAGCAGTGGTTTACAGTGAATTTTTAACAGCTAAGGGGCGTTGTTAGGTACGACGCGAAGCGGAGTGCCTAAAACCCCCTTGTTTAGCTGTTATAAATTCACTGTAAACCGTGGCTTCACGGGGCTTATTGCTTTTATAAAACGGTTATTCCATATACGCAGTAAGGTTTCACAGAATAAAACAGAGCAAATAACATGTAATGATATTAATAAAAACAGTATTCTTCCACCAAACAATGTAGTTCCTCAGAAACAGTTGTGGTTTCAACAAAGTGGTTGCCGAGCAACACACAAACGTAAACAAATGTGGATAATTATATTGTTTATATTACTATAGGTGTGATATTGCTACAGCAGCTATAGAATTACCACAACAAATTAATTCAAGTACTTTACTATAGTATGGTTCAAAAACACTATAGTATTAACTATAAATTACTATAAAAAACAAACAATCTATAAATTAGTATGTTTTGTTAGCTTGGTGGCTAACCGCTAATGTAAAAGCCCCGGGACTTCAGCTATGCTTTTTTCTCTCATATTAGGCATATGTAACCTCATCTATTTTTAAAATCTCAAAGCCAGTGGTTTACGGAGAGAGTGATGCTGTTCCCACGATCCATGAGTGCCCGTTGCCCTCACACCCTCCCCTTGGCACACAGACGGACAAGTGGAGGAATCCTTGTTTTGTGCCATTATAACCATATAAAGACAATACCAGTAGGCTATGATATTCTCCATACACAGACACACACACCTAAAAGGCTTTGACAGGTGGCCTGCATCACTGTCGGGCAGTTGGTCATGAGATATAAATGTAATGCGAGGAAGTGAGAAGCATTTGTGACAAGATCACTATCACCAAACAACGTGTTGGGCTAAGTTCCTCAAATTTGTGAATGCCTTTGCTCGCAAACCAATGCGACTATAAGCATCATTACAATGTTTTGTTGTTGTTTTGAGCTTTAAGTCAGGTTTTGGGAGACTAATCAACAAACTGATTGGTGATGCTATAGTAGAGACAACCACAGACAGAAACATCATGCCCAATACACTCAGCAATTCATAACAATGTTTTTTTTAGTTCTGGAGATGGATTAGTTGGCACAGATATATGATCTCCTTCTGAACCAAATCCGATGCGGGGGCCCGTTGCCATGAGAGAATGGCAAGCAACAAAAGGTCAAATGCATGCACTTTATTACCATTTTCCATGATTGCTTACGCCCCAGCTGACAGTTAATTTCAGGAGGGGGACCTTTCTAAAAAATTCATATTAGTTTCCTATGTTAGATTAAATCATTAAAACAAAGTTAGTTTGAATCCCAACACCAATTGGACACCAAACTTAAATAGTTGTGCAAGCTTTTGCGGTAGATAGATCCTATATATCCATCCCAATTATCCCTTACTATATACGCATCAACACAAACACAAAGTGACGCCATAATGTACCACAAAAATCATATGAATACTACAGTGAAGTCTGTGCAGTTCAGACCTGCTGCTGATATATGCACCACCTATCAGACAGCTAAGATATAGCAGATATATACAACCTTGGGATGGGACGTGTGTGTGTGGGTTTTAAAACAGGCAAACCTTTGATGAAAATCCAGTACTTGGGTTTAGTAATGCACAGTTACGCCAAAAGAATATATTCAAGAAACAAGGGAGAACACATCTATTTTACAAATTTAAATAGCTTGCACACAATTAAATAGTGATAAAATGTTCAAAAATGATGCTACTCAACTTACTTCATTTAAATTAGCTAATACATACAGAAAAAAGGGTAATTTCTTAACTATTTCAGTTGGACTGCACATAAAATAAGAAATAAAAAAGTAAAATGTTGTATGTAATAATGCAACTATTGAACGAAAGACCTAGTTTTTCCACAGACAGAAAAAAACACACACACTTATGGCAATCGTATGGCGAATTGCTTGGGAATTTGTATGATCTCATTTGTAAGTTTTCATTGATCTGCTTACGCCCCACTGACAGTTAATTTCAGAGGTGGACCATTTCTAAAAATCATATATAAATAACATGTAAGTAGAATCAAAGAGAGACAAAACAATTTACTTTACAAATTTAAATAGCTTGCACACAATTAAATAGTGATTCAATGAAAGATGTAGTATGTAATAATGCAACTATTGCACCTCAGGTTCCTGTCTGCCCTCGGTGTACATTCAGCTTCCTGTGAGATTCTCCCAGAGGCCAGACAGTGGAAAAGAATACACACAAGCAGTGGCAATGGTACGCTGACGGGCTCCCGCACAGCAGCACTCGCTCTGGGGCCGGAGGGGACTAATTGCTGGGTCCCTCACGGGGCCAAAACCATCAGAGCTCCAACAACAAACACCTCTGTCGAGACTAGCCAAAGCTGTTTGGGCAGGGGAATAAAAATACATGAGCTCTAGAATGCTAGAGCAAATAATAATTTGCTAATGGCCGTCCAAACTGTTTCAAAACCATATGCAACTGGCACCTGTAGAGTACAGACAGTTCAGCTGTTGGTGGCTGAAGCTAATGGTTGGTATGTGCGTGTATCGGTGGGATGAGAAACCTGCGTGCGCCAAAAATAGCAAGTAAGATTTGTATTTGCATACCAAATGACAAGAGCAAACGGTCTAAGAAGCTCAAGAAGCAAAAGAAAGGCTACACATGCTTTCGAAATGATTATGGCACAACATTATCATTTGTTTATGGTGCAGTAAATGCACATCAGGTAGGTAAATGTCAATATATGAACTGGATGCATGGTTTCTGTATAAAATGCAACATTGTCCCTGGGGTATAAATTTACATCCTGGTGTAAGAAGATCAGTTAGATTGCAGAAATGTTTTGTGGTGGATTTCACCCTTTGACCTTTGTAAATTGTTTAAGTGGCAAAGCATACAACTGCAAAGCTGGGTTTGATTGTCAGGGAGTGCGTATATTACAAAAATGTACATTTAGAATGCAATATTTGCAGATTTGGACAATAAATAAATAAAGAATTTGCAAACTCAATAAATATAATTGGGTATCTTTGGTATAATCAGTTTGAAATAACACGGAAACTGTAAATCTGCACTAAACCTGTAAATCTGTTGAGAAAAAAGCGTTAACAACACTTTGTGTAATAAATAAAGCGTTATGCATTAGTTTCTCACGTTCTCAAGGTAACACATTGATGGTGGCTTGATTAGAACTAGTGAGCGAATAAAAGGCCTCATTTTCTATGCTTTAAATTCTTGAATTGCCCGTGCTTTTATCAAACTATTATCTATTTTGCAATATGTTTGTTTGTTTTAAATAATATTTTGCTCTATAGCACTTTAATAATATTTTTATATGATATTTAGTAGTTAGTAGTTATGCAAAATATTATTAATTGGAATAAATTATATTTATGCATTGCTAAATAAATTAATTAATAAGTCATATTACTGACTAATTTAAACTCATTAGAATTAATACAATATTAATATCAAATATGTATTAGAGTGATATATTTCGCAATACCATTGTTATGTGTGTTTTGTGTGTTTTGTGTGTGTGTGTGTGGGTGGGGGTGTGGATGTGAAGCATATATATATATATATATATATTAATATAAATATTTTTGCTATTTATATATTTATATAGGAAAATAATATTTTATACTCATATAGATAATTATATTATGAACGAATATATTAATAGAGAGCTATGAGAGCTATTGCAATACCAAGTTAATATGTGGAATATTTGTATGCATGTTTGAACCTAGCAAACATTAAGTCAGCTTTCTTTTATACAAATAATATATTTTAATCATTAGTAATACTACACACACAACACACACACACACAACACACATATATATATATATATATAAAATCATGTAGGTGAATACTCACTCTCTCTCACGCTCTCTCTCTGTCCTATCACATTATTACTTAATATACTATATTAATATACTTATATTATATTATATATATATAGTAATAATATTATACCTATAGATATCTATATACCTATATATATTTATAACCCAAATCTAAACCCAAAAACTTTCAACCGGTTTAACCATCAGAGTGGTCGTATCGTTATTTGAAGCCATATATCGTTATGTTCTGCTATAGCCTGACGCACGATGTCATTAATTCGTTACTACAGGCTGGGGGGAAACAACCAAAAAACAGTTTTATACTATTAAAAAAACGATCTTACCTGGTTTTGACAATTAACCAGTCGACTGAGTCGCTATGAAGAGTGTAACCAGTCTGCAAAATGAGATGAATCAGCTGAATGGAGGAGTTCACATCATCTGATGATCGTCGAGCTTCTTTAGACAACAGCGCATCTCCAGCTGTTCATACTGTAGCAGCGTAGCTCAGAGAAAACCACGCCCCCTCTGCGTTCCCATTAGCTGAAAACGACGCCAATCATCTCCAGCTGTTCCCACAGCAGTGGCATCAGGCAGAAAATACCACGCCCCCTCAGCGTTCCCATTGGCGGAAAGAGACGCCAATCATCTGCGCCTGTCCACACCATCAGCAGCCACCGCCTACTTCAGAGTTTTGCACCCGCCTCTGTCGAGTTTTATTGGCTGCAAAAGACGCCATTACTTTTATTATGTGTCATTCTCTTAATAAAAAACCCTTCGGATACTTTAAATACACGTAAATATTTAGCGTACAAAGTGAATAGCGAAAAGAGAAAGATTAATAACATTGTCGTTTTTTTATGTTAAGCACATTAAATTAATGAATGAATGAATTAGCCTAATTAACATATAACAATAATCAAATAATAAATGCATTATTTTGTTTAATTACAATGTAACATAACTGTGTTATGTGCTGGCAGGAGTTTTAGCCTGGTCCAAAGCTACATTTTTTGAGCAAAACTTTATAATACTGTTCATTATAAAAGATTATAAGCAGAAATCAATTCATAGAAATGCCATAAAAAGTTATGACACTTCTATATAACTTTTATATAGGCTATTATTCACTAAAGTATACAGACCCCTAATTTTTGGACTGTCAAATTTGCTTCATATTTTAAGGGGGAAATGATGAATAAATGATTAATATATATATATAAACTTTCAACATACAAAAAATAGGTATACATTTCATTATACTATTCCAAGAAAATTAAAAAATATATATTATAGATTTCCATGAAAAAAAATTGAAATTAAAATATCTATGCATAAAATTTTAAATACATATATTTTACTTTTTCCTATTCACTAGCATTTATTATTTTTTTTACAACAGGGTAACCACCTCAAAATATGTATTCAAATCACTATAAAAATAATAACATATTCACAATTTCATACAGGGCACAGAACTTCATTCAGAGGTCATTTTAGCGAGTTTCCATTTTTGTCATTTATCTTAGCAGGCTCTTATGAACCCACAGACTACTTCCCATTAAAAAGTGACAATGAGATGCACAAGAGAAATCTACTTCACATGCTATAAAGAGTTTACCAATATCTCTCACTCATGAACACAGTGGCTTTAGTTCCCCTCTGAGAGTTTAATCTGCATGTCATCTGATGCAAGAAACAACAACCTCATGTCATGCTCCCGAAAGTCCCTCCGCATCCCTCCTGCAGGAAGCTCCCTCCAGTCTGGAAGGAACAAACATAAACATGGATTTTAAGGCAAGACACCACAGGTGAAAAGGATACAAATTTGACTTTCAACTAACAGACATCATCCCAGTTGATTAATCACAGTACATTAAGACAAGTATTCAAAAATATTACATTTAAATGAGGCTTATGATGAATTTTGTAATTAAATATGCACTTGCATACATTTCCAGAAGAGAAAACGAAGCACTGTTTAAAGCCAAGTTCAAAATTGTCATTTTATTTAGTTGACATATTCAAGGTTTTCTTATATTCTTTTATCACTTCATAAATAAAACAAATACTGTCAACAGACAGAAAAAAAACATTTGACATATATGCTTATTTTTAAGAATGTTATATACAAACCCAATTCCAAAAAAGTTGGGACACTATACAAATTGTGAGTAAAAAAGGAATGGAATAATTTACAAATCTCATAAACTTATATTTTATTCACAATAGAATATAGATAACATATCAAATGTTGAAAGTGAGACATTTTGAAATGTCATGCCAAATATTGGCTCATTTTGGATTTCATGAGAGCTACACATTCCAAAAAAGTTGGGACAGGTAGCAATAAGAGGCCGGAAAAGTTAAATGTACATATAAGGAACAGCTGGAGGACCAATTTGCAACTTATTAGGTCAATTGGCAACATGATGGGGTATAAAAAGAGCCTCTCAGAGTGGCAGTGTCTCTCAGAAGTCAAGATGGGCAGAAGATCACCAATTCCCCCAATGCTGCGGCGAAAAATAGTGGAGCAATATCAGAAAGGAGTTTCTCAGAGAAAAATTGCAAAGAGTTTGAAGTTATCATCATCTACAGTGCATAATATCATCCAAAGATTCAGAGAATCTGGAACAATCTCTGTGCGTAAGGGTCAAGGCCGGAAAACCATACTGGATGCCCGTGATCTTCGGGCCCTTAGACGGCACTGCATCACATTCAGGAATGCTACTGTAATGGAAATCAAAACATGGGCCCAGGAATACTTCCAGAAAACATTGTCAATGAACACAATCCACCGTGCCATTCGCCGTTGACGGCTAAAACTCTATAGGTCAAAAAAAAAAGCCATATCTAAACATGATCCAGAAGCGCAGGGGGTGGGGAGGGGGGCGTGTGTAGTCTCCAGCGGCCACTCAGGGCTCATTTTAAAATGGACTGTGGCAAAGTGGAAAAATGTTCTGTGGTCAGACGAATCAAAATTTGAAGTTCTTTTTTTGGAAAACTGGGACGCCATGTCATTCGGACTAAAGAGGATAAGGACAACCCAAGTTGTTATTAGCGCTCAGTTCAGAAGCCTGCATCTTTGATGGTATGGGGTTGCATGAGTGTGTTTGGCATGGGCAGCTTACACATCTGGAATGTGTACCATCAATGCTGAAATGTATATCCAATTTCTAGAACAACATATGCTCCCATCCTGACGTCGTCTCTTTCAGGGAAGACCTTGCATTTTGCAACATGACAATGCCAGAACACATACTGCATCAATTACAACATCATGTCTGCGTAGAAGAAGGATCCGGGTACTAAAATAGCCAGCCTGCAGTCCAGATCTTCACCCATAGAAAACATTTGGCGCATCATAAAGAGGAAGATGCGGCAAAGAAGACCTAAGACAGTTGAACAAATAGAAGCCTGTATTAGACAAGAATGGAACAACATTCCTATTCCTAAACTCAGGGATTAGGAAAGCGCTATAAAAGCGTTGTTTAGAAATCTCAGTCCCCCATGTCAGACGTTTTGCAGCCATTGTATACAAAAAGACCAAGAGGGGATGCCACAACAGTGAGGTAATAACACTGGCCTAACCCCAACGTTTTGAGGATGCCATGAAATTTAATCAACTTATTTTTCCCTTAAAATTTATAAATTTTCTCAGTTTAAACATTTTATATGTCATCTATGTTGTATTCTGAATAAAATATTGAAATCTGAAACTTCCACATCATTGCATTCTGTTTTTATTCACAATTAGTACAGCGTCCCAACTTTTTTGGAATAGGGTTGGAATCCAGTGGAAGCTGAAGTGGAGAAAGTTCTGGCTTACTATGAAAACAAATGAGAAAATGGCTTTAAAAGGTATGTATTGTAACTCTAATCCACAGATGCAAATAGATAAAGTGTAACAAAAGTTATGAAAGCAAAATAGCCCAAAAATCACAAACTGACCAATTTTGCCGGTGTCTTGCCTAAAAAGGCATATTGACTATTCAATATAATTTATGGAGAAAATAAAGATTTCATTTAGGGTTGGATAATTAAATTAAATTAAAAGTCTGGCTATTATGTCTCTTTTTTTTCTTATTTTATGTCAATTAATATAATTAAATGTAACCGAACTCAAACATCTAATAGGATTTCTGATCCAGAAATACAATAGGTGAAAAAGTTCAATAGTTATACAGATTCATAATCATATTAAGATATTACTTACATCACTATATTAATTTCTCAGTTCTTCAAAGCTTCATTATATACATCAAAGTAAAGAATACGTTTTTCTTTGTAGAACATTAAAATGGTCTCCTCTTGTACTAAAGTGTGCACTGTAAAGGTTCAAATTCTAAAAATACTTTATTGGCGTTAATGGTTCCATAAGAGCATTTAACATCCTTGGAACCTTTTCATTACACAAAAGGTTCTCTATAGTAAAAAAAAAAGATTCTTTAGATTATTTAAAGGTTATTCATACTAAGAAAAATATTGTTATTTTAAGAACTGCTCACTGAAAGTTTCTTTGAGGAACCCAGAATGGTTCTTCCCTTTTGGAACCTTATTTTTAAGAGTGTAAAACCTTTTTAAGTTAACTGGAACCTTTATGTAAAGTCAAGTGTGTAATAAATTTATAGCAGTTAATATAATTACTACTCCACATAACTGCGTCTCATATCGAATAAAGGAAAGTCTGGAAAGTGTCAAGTGTCAACTTTTTTTCCCTGAAACTTCTCACTTCTGCTTTTGACAATATCAGCGGCCTGGAGTTTTTGTACATGTGGTGAGTCTCTCGGATTCAGAAATAGCCTCTCTGGTCAGCGTTCATGTTTAGGCGATTCTTCAGGCGATGTTTTTTTAGTGTCTGGCTTATCGCGTTCAGCACAGCGGCAGACCTTGAGTTCCCATCAGCCCATTCTGAGAAAAAAAAAACCCACCTGCGCATTCAGGGTTAAGGTAACAAGCAATGTTTCACCTTTATGTAAATAAGCTTAAATATAATGCTTATAACATTTAGATTCATAAATAAAATGTTCCTGATAAAGGCCTACCATAGGCTTGATGCTCTTTATATCTTCAGCACTGCTTCTGCACCTGTAACATACAAAAAGAAGAGCAGCACTCATCAGGATATTGCCTGTATATAATGTCAGATATTTCAGAGTAATTTATAATCAAGCACTAGTTCTTAGAAATTAGAACATGTGATTGGATGTGGGCTATTTTTCAAAAAGCTTTCCATTGCCTTAACTAAGAGTTCTCCAGAGCACAATGCTTGTCTCTAAGGCAACGAAGCAACGCTTTATCAGTTTTAAAAGGCAGCAACTACTGCCTCTATTTGCACCACTTTCAAAACACACAAAAAAGGCAATGTAGTCGCTGGGTCTCTTACCTTAGTGCTCTCAAACCCATTCCTCCAGATCTATACATCTTTGTTGTTGTGTAGTTAAATTTTTGTGCAAAATAATCAGTCTTAATATACATATTTTTGTGAATGACACTACAAATATGCACCGCTTTAATAATCTTGTCATGCAAGTAGGCCCATTTCACTCAAAACCCACCAAAACAAAAACATTTTTAGCATTCTAGCAAGCTCATTCCTTAAGTTATTAGTTAAAGGATAAGAAATACTACAGCATGAAGTTATTGCTTTAGACATAAAAATAGGAAGTCCTTGCATGATGTTGTTTTTAATGTTTACATTTTTATTATTGGCCTGTTTATGATTAGCCTATATATAGCTACAACATAATTTTAAAATGACTTCAGTCTTTCACATTTTATTTGGGAAATCTCAAATCATATTTTCAATTACAGGTGTTAACAAACTGCCATTTTAAACTTGAATGTGCGAGGCTTCCGGTCTTGTTCGCTTCCAGCTATTATACAAAACAGCCAGTTATGCTGCAAACTGGTATTTCTTATTATGTAATTTCAATTCATCATCATAATCATAAACACACTGGTTTGCAGGGCAAATAGTTTTACCGCTCAATGCCGCTACTTAGCGGTTTATGATTCGGAGATCTCGCACATTCAAAGAAAATATCTTCTGCGATGCAAAATAAGGTGAATAATGCACTATAAATGACTATTAATAAACTATAATATTCCTTGACTATTCGTATATCCCTTCTTCGTCTAGTTTGTACTATTCTGGACAATGTTTGAAACATTTTTTGCTAGAACTTATCAGATTATTGCTTCCTTATGTACCTTGTTTGTAAGTTGCTTAGCGATACAATTCTATAGGACGATACATCTATAGGACATTTCCTATCAGACGTCAAATAGACGTCTTTTAGATGTTTATGAATATACAGTTGAGGTCAAAAGTTTACATCCCCCTTTCGAGGGGGGTAGTCGTGGCGGACTCGTAACCCAAAGGTTGCGGGTTTGAGTCTCGTACCGGCAGGGATTGTTGGTGGGGGGAGTGAATGTACAGCACTCTCTTCCCTTCAATACCACTATTGAGGTGCCCTTGAGCAAGGCACCGATCCCCCAACTGCTCCCCGGGCGCCGCAGCAAAACAAATGGCTGCCCACTGCTCCGGGTGTTTGTTTTCACAGTGTGTGTGTGTGTTCACTGCTTTGTGTGTGCACTTTGGATGGGATAAATGCAGAGAACTAATTCCGATATGGGTCCCATACCTGGCCAACACGTCCGTCACTTTCAAACTCTTAATGTTAATTATTTTACCAAAATAAGAAGGATCAAATGGCATGTTATTGTTTATTTAGTACTGAAAAAGATATTTCACATAAAAGATGTTTACATAGAGTCGACAAGAGAAAATAATAGTTGAATTTATAAAAATGACCCCGTTCAAAAGTTACTGTGTTGGTTACGCTAAAGATCTACATCGTGTGTTTTTTTTTGTTTTGTAGGATGGTTGTTCATGAGTCCCTTGTTTGTCCTGAACACTGCCTGCTGTTCTTCAGAAAAATCATTCAGGTTCCACAAATTCTTTGGTTTTGCAGCATTTTTTGTGTATTTGAACCCTTTCCAACAATGGCTGTATTATTTTGGGATCCATATTTTCACACTGAGGACAACTAAGGGACTCTTATGCAGCTATTACAGAAGGTTCAAACGTTCACTGATGCTCCAGAAGGAAACACCATGCATTAAAATCATGGGTGGGGGGGTGAAAACTTTTTGATTTTGAAGATCAGGGTAAATTTAACTTATTTTGCCTTCTGGGAACATGTAACTATCTTCTTCTCTTGCTGTAGCTCTGAAGGGTAGTACCAAGGGGCCGAAAGGGGGGGGTGAGGACGATTCTATAGTGGGCCGACGCACTTTTGGGGCCCCCAGAGCTCTGTTTTATTAGTAGTAACAGTAGTAGTAATGTAATATAAATTATAAATGTATCTACCAAAGAGATAAATAAAACAAAATTACTGCTTATTTCTGCATTTCCAACAAAATGATCTCCCCCAATTCCCGTCCCGTCCTATGTAGCCTAGAGTCATGAGTGAGATCAGATGGTAAACTGTCAAATTAGAGATGTCTTCGAGTTCGAGGGGGGCAAACCGAGCCGGACGATTTGGTCAGTCGCACTTTTAAAAAACACATTTTGGTTTGCTAATAGAAATCCTACAACTTCGCTCTGATTACATGAGCACAGCAGAAGCGCGTGAGGTGCACGCGATTAATTATTAATTATTTAGCCACCGTTTGCCACACTAGACTTAGCAATAAACACGTTGAAAATAATAGACAATAAACATGTCTGTCAAAACGATCTCAAAGGAGGCTTTTATTAAGCAAATCAAGGGGTGAATTACTCATCCACTGTTTAAAAAAATACTTTAGCTGGGTTTCCACTGGCAGGGTCACAATTATCTACAGTGTATGAAGCTAAAGGTTTTTGGGTTAAGGTTCATAATGTAGAACATTTTTAACATTGTATGCTGTATGTGCATAGGTAGCTAGCAAACAAGGAATACAGCTGTTAAGCTAATAGTCACATTTAGCGGAGTAAGATCATGATTGAGAAATGTTGGATACTGCTGGAAATGCTGGTGTTATGGGGTATCCTATTTATTATTTTAGGATTTTTTTTTTTGCCCCAGTGAAGCATTTCTATTAAAACTGATTAAGTAGTCAAACTCATTCCATATCAGCAGAATAGTGTGGTACAGAAAGTCTGTGTCCATAAAACAGCTTCTGAATGAATTATGTTACTGATAGCTAATGGTCAAAAGCAATAGCAAAAGTAATAGGTCAATATTATTAAATTGCAGACAAAGATTTTGAATAGCTAGGCTGGCTTGTACACTATATTGCCAAAAGTATTGGGACACCCCCTTCTAATTAACAGGTTTGACTACTTTAGTAATTTCTATTTTTTAGTAAAACAAATTTATTCTAGGGAATTGTGTGCTTCTAATTTTATACCAATAGTTTGAACAGGACCCTTTTCTATTCGAACACGACAATGCTTCTTTGTATAAGGCAAGGTTAAAAAAAAAGATTGATTCAGTCAGTGTGGAAGAACTTGACTGATCTGCAGAAAGCAAAGTCCTAATCACAGGCTGAACATCTTTGGTGTGACTTTAAATGCAGACCTTGCGCCAAAAACTCATCACCTGTGACTTGTACACACGATGACAAATGTTTGGGACAACCCCTTCTTTAGAACGAACACGGCCTTCCAAACCGTGGCAATCAAAGATGGAAACTAATTCAGGTATTAAAATGTACCCCACCTCATATTCTTTCATAGGGCCCAAAATTGCTAGTGGCGCCCCTGGGTAGTACTAAATGAAAAAAAGTGTTCACCCCCCAGGCATTAAGGCCTACTTATTTGTAGTGGGGGATCCCTCTTATTTTGGTAAAATAAGGAACATTTTTGCAGATTTCGAAAGGGGGGTAAATTTAGGACCTCAACTTAATTGTAAAACTACATCTTCCAGACAGATGTTTGTACACAGCAGAGGCTTTCCAGATCAAGCAATCTTTAACAGACATCTTGAAAACGTACGTGTGCTGTCTGGGTTTAGATAAAAGCGACTGCTAAATATATAAATGTAGCCTATAAAATATAAAAGTTAAAAACTGTAAAGATACATAATAAGAATAAATAAATAAATAAAACAATATTTTGTCCATAAATTTGGTTATGCTTGAGGCACGCGCAGAATGTTTCATGAAAAATAGACTTAAGTTAGTGCACTACACCTGTTGCATGCACTGAACAACAAAACATGGATAGGCATGCGCATTCCTTTGGAGAAAAGTTATTAAGAGCCAAATAAATGCAGGACGAGCACGCTGCTGCATTGCTTGGGCGAATAAATCCAAATAAAAACTCCATTGTTGCATGAAAAAAGTTTTTAATCTGGGGATTTAAAGTGGATCACATGCTCTGACTGAACAACAGCGGCACGAGAGCACGCGCATTCCACAGCAGCCACTCAAGCATCGTTTGTTTTCCTTGTCAAGAAACCCGCAAACAGAAAACATACTGGGAAGATATCGAGGAAAAGTGGAAAAACACCATTTTTGATGGACTTTCGCAGATTTGGCGGTTTGTTTACATAGTAAATCGGGCATTTATTCACTGTCGGACATGACGCATTCCTACAGTCAGCGTTCTCTCGTGGTACTCGCGTTTTTAGGGATTTTGTCCGCAATAATGTCCGTGTTGTCCGTCATTTTGATCTTCCAGCTCCAAACGCAACAGGCTGTTGTAAAGGATTCGTCTACTTTAGGGTCGAGTGAGATCACAGCTGTGTTAATGGCCGTTTCCACGGTCCTCTCAGCCTTGTCTCTGACGCTCAACTTGAGCTCAGTTGTTGTGTGTTTGCTTCACAGCTATTTCGCTACTGAAATATGCCGAGGAGAACCAGATACACAAAGGTAATGGAGACACTTATGTAGACACTTTATCATAGAATTAGATACAGAATCTTAAACCAAATTTGAAAGAATGATACAAGCACACTTTTCGAGCAAAACATTCCCCAAAAAGAGTTTAAGTGATAAAACAGTTGTAAAGCCCTTCATACAAGAATCATTTGGACAGTTTTTGGTTGTTGAACGTTACTGGAACATATAGTGAATGTGATGAATCACACCTGTGAGAACTTGAGGAGAATTTCTTTATTCATCAACTAAAAATAACATTGAAAGTAATTGAGGGAAACAAAAAATAGAGAGAAAAAGAGTTAGCTCTGTGAAAGTGCTATATAGCTCTCAAATATCCAAATATTTTTGGGGTCCACACAGTATATCAAAGGTAAATGACATTTAATGGACTTTTGAATTTCATATTGACCTCCAGAACAACTTTCTCAGATATAACCCAGGTTTGAACATTTTAAAATGTAATAATTCAAAGAACAGCATTCTAGCAGGTCTTTGAAATCAGTCTATTTGTTTTGCAAATTGAGGCCCTGCTACTCGTCCATGCAACAAGAAATGATCTCAGTTTTTGCTTATATCCTAGGGCCGACTGGTTTTTATTGGATAACAGGGTTGTTCGGCATGTAACCATTGGACTGTTTTGCCTTGGAGTTTCAGTTTACTTAGCTGGTAAGTGTTACACAAAAACCACATGGAAGTCATGTCATGAATTATACTTAAAAACTTTAATCTTTAAGTTCAGCATATACACATTTACAAAACAGTTACATTGACCTTATTACAACAAATGAAGAATTATTGTGCAAAATGTGAACAAATTGTAACCAGAACACCTAAAGCAGCTTATAAATATCATGTCAATACCAAAAAAATTTACTTTATATTTAGTAAGGAAGCCCATTTCTACCTCAGAATAAAGAAAAAAAGTGGCAATCATGACTTTATATCTTGCAGTTGTGACTTTTAATTTATCTCTCATAATGTTAATTTATTTCGCAATGCAATATTAAATCTCGCAACGCCGATAACTTTATATATTCTATTTGTGATATTATATCTCATAATGTGACTTTAAATGTTGCAGTGTGACATTAAACTTCACAATTACAAGTTTTTTTGCTAATTGAGATATTACATTTTTATAATTGTGTATTTAAATTTTATAATGTCATACATCACTGTATATTGTCATTATAATGTATAACATCACTTCAATGTTACATTAAATCTGGCAAATGCAATATTTTCTTTGCAGTTGGAACTTTGTATTTCCAGACTATGACTTTCATCTCACAATTTGACTTTAAACCTTGGAAATTGTGACTTTATATTGCATAATGTGACATTAAGTCTTGGAACTGCAATATATTCCTGGAGTTGTAACACCTAATTGTGACTTTGATCTCACTAGATGTATTTATTTCTTATTTTAAACTCAGAATTACCTTTTTTATTTTGTAACTTGGATTTGACAATGGGCTTCAATATTTTAGAGTAGCCATCATCATTAATATGAAGTAGTGGCAACAAGTGAATATGGTTTTATCCAGATCTTCATCAGTTTATATCCCAGAGCTGTGCTTTTCCCCTCCATCCTTTAGCATGCCAGGATCCAAAGCTCTTTTCCTGTGGAAAACAACAGTACATTAGTTTATATTCATCATTCAGATGAAACAGCATGGAGTGATTTGACAAATATTTCATTTTTCCCCTCACAGCCATGTCTATTTACATGTTATTGATGTTTGAAGTTGAGACGGGCATAGCCAGCGTGTGTGTGCTTTCCTCTGGTGTTCTCATCCTGCTACTTATCGTTATTCACTCCCTAATACGGGCCGCACATACAGCCAAACACTTCCACAATGAACATGCCCACACCATGTACCACAGCAACCCTGAAAACATCGCTGGAATCCGTACGTCGAACCTAAGCATTGTGGAAAAGTCACAGAGGCAGCACAGTTTAGCCAACCTGCACAGCCATTTCATCAACCCTGCTCACATCGATCCTAACTCACAGTACTGGGCATCTATTGGCCCTCGCAGCGATAAGGACGACTACAGTGGCGGTGGGAGTGGACGGACGCACCGGACACTTTCGACAGAGTCCGGCCTGTTTCAAGCACAGGCCAAACCCTGGAACGGTGTCAACAGCGAGATGAGATCTGTATTTGCTAGAAAAGCCACGATCAAGGATTCAACTTTAGTATGAATGGTATCATATCTAGTTTGATGTTAAGATGGGCATTAAAAATCCATATTTACTCTTTATATATGTGACCCTGGAGCACAAAACCATCTTAAGGGTCGCTTGTGTATATTTGTAGTAGTAGCCAAAAATACATTGTATGGGTCAAATTATTGATTTTTCTTTTATGCCAAAAATCATTAGATATTAAGTAAAGATCATGCTCCATAAACATATTTTGTAAATTTCCTACCGCAAAATATATCAAAACTTAATGTTTGATTAGTAATATGCATGGCTAAGAACTTCATTTGTACAACTTTAAAGATGATTTTCTCAATGTTTTTTTTTTTTTTGCATCCTCAGATTCCAGATTTTCTAAAAGTTTTATCTCGCCAAATATTGTCCTATCCTAACAAAAACCATACATCAATGGAAAGCTTATTTATTCAGCTTTTAGATCATCATATGACTTTTTTTGTGGTCCATGGTCACATATATATACATACACACACACATACATACAGTATATACACCATACCCCTGTGGAATAATTAAGATTTGTTTTTGAAATGAGTATCTTATGTTCTGTAAGACTGCATTTATTTGATGAAAACATTTAAAACATTAATATTGTGTAATATTATTACAGTTTAAATAATTGCTTTCTGAAGGATCATGTGACACTGAAGACAAATTCAGCTTTGCATCACAGGAATAAATTACATTTTAAAAATGACTGAAATAGTACATAGTTATTTAAACTTTTAAGAATATTTCACAATGTACTGCTTTTTCATCAGATTATTGCATCTTAAATTATTTGTGTGACATTTATAGCAAAATATGTAAAAATGTATTTTCCGTACACCTAATATCAATTTACAGGTGTTAGAAATCACACTAATTGTTAAAATGTGAAATTACTACTGAAATACTTGAGAATTTGTGTAGCTGTAGGATAGTCAATTGTTCTCTTTTTTTTACTAGAAAGACATATTTTGGAACAGAACAATACAACTATAAAAGTTAAGAAAAATAGCATAATTGAATAACTTATGGGAGAAGCTGATCTGAATCGGTATTTAAAATTTCTGTCATAATAAAACTGAAATACTATTAAATGTTTTTTTTTTAATGAAATTTTGTACATAAACTATCAAATTACCACTAACACTGCATGCGTGATGTAGAAAAAAACAAACAAAAATGAAGTAAAACTAACCTTGGAGAAAGACTTCCATGAGTCAAGGTGGTGTGATTGAAGTGTGTGTGGGTGTATCATTTGGATTAATTGCAGGTTTCACAGCACTGAAGTGACATGTATGTTTAAAAACAGAAAAAGTGAGCAAATTAAAAGTGAAGCAAACAAGCAAAGAAAAATCATGAGGTCAATGCCACATTTACATTTAACAGTGAAGTGATATATAAAACTAAAACGAAATAAATAAATAATAATAACGTAAATGCATGTAATTGCATTAAAATGGATAATGACTACAACCTTCGACCCTGTGAGCTGCTGATCTGTGCTTTCAGGGTGAAAGGGGCTGGGTGGGCGGCTAGCAGACGCGTCCGAATCGTTCTGAACAGACACGCGTCTCATGCTTGTAAACCGCCTGCAAACACACACACCCACACACACACACACCACACAACACACACACACACAAACACACACACACACACACAGTAATTAATAGGTACTACATAATATAGATATATATAAGATCTTACCTGCATGCATATTCAACAGTGTAGATTGCTCCTTGACTTTGCTCCTCCCAACTCTGCATGTCTGTCTACAAATTCACAATTCATCACAGCACTTCAGTCAACTTGCTAATATAATAACAATAAATATAGGTTTGTTTAGATGCACTCTTCTCATACCAAAGTGCTACCAAAATAAAAGAAAATACAATAAATAACAATGATAAAGCAAAATAAATACATATCTGCATATCAGTCTACAAATTCATAATTGCAGCACTTAGGTCAACTTGATAATAAAATAATATTAGAATACATTTGATTTATTATGCAAGTTCCCCAAACCCAAAGTGCTACAAAAATACAAAGATAATACATTAAAATAAAACAAAATAAATGCACAACACCTGCATGTCTGCCTACAATAAATGAGTACAACACTTAAGTCAGCTTGCTAAAATAATACTAATACATTTTATTTATAATGTGCTTTATCATACCCAATGCACTACAAATAGGCTAAATTAAAACACAATATAAGACAATAATATATAATATTTAACATAAGACAATAAATAACAACAATAAAACATGACAAAACAGAGAACAGAATATAACAAACATACCCTATTAAAAAGCTTAAGTTAAACTAATAAGTGTAGGATATTTTAAAAAGATGGGTTTTTAACAGTTGCTTGTTGTAACAGGAAATAATAAATCAGTAATATATTACACAGTATGGCATTGTTTTCCAGCAAAAAAAATTATATTTTATAATTTACTATTACACTGAACAAAATTGTAAACGCAACACTTTTGTTTTTGCCCCCATTTTTCATGAGCTGAACTCAAAGATCCAAGACTTTTTCTATGTACACAAAAGGCCTATTTCTCTCAAATATTTTTCACAAATCTGTCTAAATCTGTGTTATTGAGCACTTCTCCTTTGCCGAGATAATCCATCCACCTCACAGGTGTGGCATATCAAGATGCTGATTAGACAGCATGATTATTGCACAGGTGTGCCTTAGGCTGGCCACAATAAAAGGCCACTCTAAAATGTGCAGTTTTATCACACTGCACAATGCCACAGATGTTTTGAGGGAGTTTTGAGGGAGCGTGCAATTGGCTTGCTGACTGCAGGAATGTCCACAAGAGCTGTTGCCCGTTAAATGAATGTTCATTTCTCTACCATAAGCCGTCTCCAAAGGCTTTTCAGATAATTTGGCAGTACATCCAACCGGCCTCACAACCGCAGACCACGTGTAACCACACCAGCCCAGGACCTCCACATCCAGCATCTTCACCTCCAAGATCGTCTGAGACCAGCCACCCGTACAGCTGCTGCAACAATCGGTTTGCATAACCAAAGAATTCTGCATAAACTGTCAGAAACTGTCTCAGGGAAGTTCATCTGCATGCTCGTCATCCTCATCGTGGGTCTCGACCTGACTGCAGTTCGTCGTCGTAATCAACTTGAGTGGGCAAATGCTCACATTCGATGGCGTCTGGCACTTTGGAGAGGCGTTTTCTTCACGGATGAATCCCAGTTTTCACTGTACAGGGCAGATGGCAGACAGCGTGTATGGCGTCGTGTGGGTGAGCGGTTTGCTGATGTCAACGTTGTGGATCGAGTGGCCCATGGTGGCGGTGGGGTTATGGTATGGGCAGGCGTATGTTATGGACAACGAACACAGGTGCTTTTTATTGATGGCATTTTGAATGCAGAGATACCGTGACGAGATCCTGAGGCCCATTGTTGTGCCATTCATCCACGACCATCACCTCATGTTGCAGCATGATATTGCACTGCCCCATGTTGCAAGGATCTGTATACAATTCCTGGAAGCTGAAAACATCCCAGTTCTTGCATGGCCAGCATACTCACCGGACATGTCACCCATTGAGCATGTTTGGGATGCTCTGGATCGGCGTATACGACAGCGTGTTCCAGTTCCTGCAGATATCCAGCAACTTCACACAGCCATTGAAGAGAAGTGGACCAACATTCCACAGGCCATCACCTTCTATGCGAAGGAGATGTGTTTCACTGTGTGAGGCAAATGGTGGTCACACCAGATACTGACTGGTTTTCGGACCTCCCCCCGGACCCCCAATACAGTAAAACTGCACATTTTAGAGTGGCCTTTTATTGTGGCCAGCCTAAGGCACACCTGTGCAATAATCATGCTGTCTAATCAGCATCTTGATATGCCACACCTGTGAGGTGGATGGATTATCTCGGCAAAGGAGAAGTGCTCACTAACACAGATTTAGACAGATTTGTGAACAATATTTGAGAGAAATAGGCCTTTTGTGTACATAGAAAAAGTCTATCAGCTCATGAGTTCAGCTCATGAAAAATGGGGGCAAAAACAAGTGTTGCGTTTATAATTTTGTTCAGTGTATAATTTCTAATGTAAAGTGAGATTCTTAAGTGAAACCTGTGAGATTGTAATATGGTAGGTCAATGTTAATCATTCAGGCAAATATCTTTAAAAATAACCAAATTACAGTGTTTAGGCAAATGTATTGTCTGTATTACTGTAATATAGGCTAGGCAATATAGATGAAACACACTAAAATAACGCACCTTGTGTTGCACGAGCTCTGGTAGGGATCTCCTGACGTGCTCTTGTAACCTATAAAGCGCTATCGACGGTTCATTGGCCAAAACATACATACTCTCTGTGAATTTATCAGTCACTGTAGCAGAAATAAACAAAACATATCATCAGTATCTCTTCATCAGGTTCGTATTAAATTATGTGTCATCTCAAATCAGACTATTGACACGCTTAAATAAGGCGTCTAATAATCAATTCAGTATCGTAAATTAAATGTTAAAGATAGTGTAAACACAAGTACACTGAGTCGTCGATTATAAAACATGAATCTATCCATGGTACCTCTTTTTACTTTCAACTGCATTTCTTGATCCTCCATTTTTATTCAATATTAACGTATGATATAAATTTCCTTCTGTATTATCAAAGCGCAGCTGTTTCCCTACAAGTGTGCTCCCAAAACATCATCCGGAGGAGTAACATCAGGCCAATAACTAGTTCCTAGCCACTAGTCCTGGAGATTGTGATTCATCTAGGTGAATCGAATCATTTGAATCGTTTCATCATTTAGTGACCTTTTCTGCAGATGTTTACGCAGGAAGGTGCCAGCGAGCGAGTCATGAACGAAGCCGAGCCGTTCATGACTTAAAAAAGTCTTACTGAAATCGTAAACTTGTTTTTTTTTTAAAAGTGTACTAAGAAATCACAGAAAAGCATATAAGCACTAAGCTTCAGTTTTCTCCACAAAAGACATATTTTAATTTAGTAAAAAAAATATAATAATAGATCCTATTTTTTTTCACGCCCCCAATATTTCATTTCTAGAAAGCTATGGCTGATTCAACAAACACAATAACATGAATAATTACTAACGGTAGACAGACAGACAGACAGACAGACAGACTTTGTCCAAATACCCACACTTGCAGTCTCTGCACTTGACTACTTGTATGATGCATTTCCTGTATTCCTGTATATATAAGTGTTCAAGTGAGCATGAAGACCACAAGTGTGTGTCGAACTTCTCATTACCTGATGGGACACACTTATAATTGTTGTAAAAATGCAAGTGTTTACATAGCTTTATTTAAAATCAACTTCTAAATGTCTGTTCAGTAGTCCCTATAACAGATTACACTATTTAATTTTGTGGTGCTTCTAATTAAATGATAAAAAAGCAGTTGCAAATGTTGTACAAAAAAAATATCACCACTACTCATTTTTGCACCGATAAAAGTAAAAACACAGTTTTTCTACCAAATTATTTGTAATATGTAATTATTATATTAATTTTTAACTTACACTGGAAAGGTTTCCGTGACCTCTCGCGAAATCTCGGCAAAAAGTCTCACGATTTATTTCCAGAACATGATGCATGATGGGAAACACTTGGTGAATAGCGCTCTGGGGCGGTATTCGAGATAGTGTGGATTTAGTTTCCATTAAGGGCACTGCACTTTGGCATTTCTAAGACCTTGGACAGTCTTGCGTACTTACTTCCTGTCGCGGGCACGCGCTCTCAAGTGGCCAAGACCGCAAGTGTGGGTATTTGGACAAGGGGACAGATGAGTTACACCTAGCCTACTCAATGAAGGGGCGTATTGATCAGTAGATCCAACCAATGAAATACTTCTTCCCAGCTCGCACTCAAATGCTATTGGCTCCGTCTATAGTCCGTCTTCGAAGGCAGTAAAAAGCAGTCACGCGCCTCAAGGAGTCAGTACATGAGAGTGAACTAAAACGATTCCTAAAAGATTCGCCCAACCCCTCCGACTCGTTCACGAAACCCATTTCAAGCTATTGGCCCAACTCTAATTGTTAAAAAAGATGCGATTAGTTTTGCAGCCAGATATATATTATGAGAAAAGTAGCCTACTGTTTCATGTATCATTCAATAGACTTTGAATGTGCGCGAGTTCAATGCACTTGCAAGACTTCTATTTCAGTTTCACTTTTGCAACCGAATCAGGAAACAAAAGCAGCATATACGATCACACGAACCTGTGAAGTTTAAGATCATGTAAACAGTCGAAGGTAATATTCTCCTAAGTCATATTTTGCTATTTTATATTAGTATTATTAACTAATCATGCACAATAATTGGCGCTAATCTTGTTTATTATCTTGTTATTATTTTTTGTTTGCGTACATTTAAAGCAGGTGTAATGATAAGCGATTATGGAAAACCGAAATGATGAAAATGCAGTAAACCACTCGACCACTCTGACAAATAAACAGCGGGGGAATGAGGTCACAGTCCGACCCGCCACTTTACAGTGCGATCTGCACCCAATCCTTCGATAGAATGGCAGATTTCAAATGCAGGCATTTAATAGTCTTTTTAAATGTAATTATGGCATTTAATTATGTCTTGTAGACCTCTCAATTCATCAGCTGGCAGCCCATGGAGAGATTTCACAAACTTTACTACATTTATCCAAAGGTATCAATCAATATACAACACTTGCTAAAATAAATAAATAAATAATGCTCCCAGCGCCGGCAGCATAAATAAACAAATAAATCAATGGATGAATGAATAAATATGTATGTATATATATATATATATGGGTCTCTTGCAAGACAGTTCTCTACTTAAAGCCAATATGATCGGAGTTTCACACCACTAATGTGGGCTGCTGCATTTGGAGAGATAATGATGGTGGAGTTCCTCCTTCAGAAGGTGAGAAAGACACATTTTTGTAGCCACTAAGTATAGACTATATATATATATTTATTTATATAAACTGTATATATTCTTTTATATTATATTATATCAGGGAGCAGATCCGAGAACACTCGCTAGAGAACGAGAAAGTGCCTTGTCTTTGGCCAGTGCAGGAGGATTTGCCGATATTGTTAATATTCTCCTACAACATGGTGTTGATATTGATTCCTATGACTGGGTATGAGCAGTTTAATTATTTGGAAAATGTTCGTAAAACTTTACAAATCCATCATACACAACCATTAAATACTGCAGAAACATTTTCCAAATCTAAAAACTTTCACTTTCTAACAGAATGGTGGGACCCCTCTTCTGTATGCAGTTCGTGGGAATCACTTAAAATGTGTTGAAGCTCTCTTGAGTAAGTCTTTTCAAAATATTCTCGCATTTTATTATTTGTGATGATGAACTAAAGTTTGTGTTTAGGATGTGGGGCAGATATCACGTTTGAGGCAGACTCTGGCTACAGTCCTGTTGCTCTCGCTGTTGCATTGGGCCACAAAAAAGGCAAGAGTCATTCCCTATAGTATATTAATATAACAAATAATACATTTTAATTGTATTAATTAATAACTGACAAGCCTTCCAACTTGTTTGCAGTGCAAAAACTGCTTGAAGATCATATTTTGAAGCTGTTTCGGGGACCAGTTTCAGTGTCTGACAACACATGAAGCAGAGGACTGCTCTTACAAGACCTTACAATAATCCTGCATAGTTTATAGCTTTATTTTGACATGGACGATGTCACGACAACCATTTTGTACTTTTTTTTTTTTATAAAAAAAAAATTTTTTTACAAACTTGTAGTTCATGTGTTTTGACTTGATGTGAATATAATCGCCTCGTATCTCGTAACCAAAGTAACTGAGATCAAAAGTAACATCAGTGTATGCTTTTCCTGTAGTAGTTTCCTCACCCAGAGTGTAAAGCAGGGGGGGGGGGGGGGGTGGTGTCGGTTGGCATTCCCGCCGCGTTCATACTTCCTCGTTGTCCTTTTCTCAAAACATTACAAAACCTTTCCCCCCAGGATTTCCAATGTGTAAACAATTATTCTTCCAAAAAAGTCAGCACTGTTTTCAAACACTATTTTCAGCCTCTGAACCAAAGGGGCATCTTGAATGGGAAAACTGTGGGTGAAGAATCAAGGATTTGATAAGCTTGGGATAAATTGAAGACATGGGCAATTTGGCCATTGGCCAGGAAAAGAGAGAAAACAGAAGTCGTAGTAGGTTACTGTACTAGAAAAGTCCACTGACTGTGAGGGAGTTCAGAAGACACTCAATCTGAGAGAATATGGGGATTATATACATGCATTTATCAAAGCGGATGCAAAAATGACAAAAGGTGGTGATTGCTGAAGGTGAAGAATAATATTGCACCATCTGGAAGGATATTTGTAGACAGTTGCTGTCCTCTGGATAGAAGTCTACAATATGTTTGAGATCCTCTTCTTTGGCAGAACCTATAGAAAACAACCATTTTAAATCTCTATTATTCATTTTTATCTCTTATTTATGCAAGTTGTTAGTCGGTCGTAGATATGATGCCTTGGGCTGCAGTTCAGCACAGTAGTGATATTTCAGTGGTGAATAAAGCAAAGTTTATCCATGAATCAGCTGAATGAATGATTCAATGACTCACACATAAATGCAGTCACTTGTTTTGTACGCCAATGAATGAGCGTTTTTGAACTAATCTGTTGAGTATGGTTCAAAAGACTCACTAAAAGCCATTAATTTGGCGCCACATGGCTTAACTATGTAAACTGCAGAAAGAGTCAAACTAAAATTGGTAAAACTAAATCAGATTTTCAATTGTTCATAATAAGGCAAGGATGTATTAAGACAGCAAATATGGTGTCTTATGAATAAAAATTAAATGAATAAAATTTCAACAAAAATAAAACAAAATATAAAACAAGTTAACGAAAATATTCGCAATGCTTCATGGGAGTGGGCGGTAAACGTTGAGCTATTTTGCCGCGATTTCATGGCAACAGCAACTAAGCATTTATGGAAAGTACAATTAGGCTACTTAAATCGTTCTTCGAAACAACTTCAAAATGACAGTAAATTATTCCACACCATCCCTTAACAACCTCGGAGCTCACAGTAAGTCTATCTTTTAAGGTTTTACCGCTAAACGCTAATATTGTTTGTGTTGACTGACCTTGTAATTTGCAAGATTTCCCTGAAAACCCTCCTTGGAACTGTAGCCTGAGCTCTGACACTTTCACAGGCTGTGGAAACTCCAAGACAACCCACTGGGATTCACCCTATTTTTAAAAATAAGTTGGTAAATTGGGTTAGAGAATGAGAAACCCGCACGAAACGTCGCACCAACTCTGCCAAATTACCTGGTCAGAATTCCAGCACGTCTCCTCATTAGAATCAAACATGAACTTCTTTCCGAACTGCTTGACATCTCTGTTCAGCACAGAACTCACCCTGTATGACAGAAACTCCTTTTATGTTTGAATCTACTGTATGGTTATAGTATAATAGCTAACAATGTGCTTTACAAAACATATAGTTCATATAAATATAAATATGTTAGTATTAAAAACCCACGTTTTAATACCTGCTTTGCGTGTTGTTACAAATCAACGACTCTACCATCTTCAGATCGACCTTTCAACTGTGGGCAAATGAAGGCATGCGTGATTTCACGACAGCAAGGGCAGCGTGTAATTCGCTTCTCTATGGCTAGATGTCAGTGTCACTCCTTAATAATTGCTAGTCATGAAGGCACATTGTCTTTGCTAGACCTAGGCCTACTTGTTCAAGGTGCATGAGACCTACATATCATTTATCAAAATCTGTGTAATAATTATCCACAGAATAACCGCAGTGTCTATTTTGGGCTCTATTCCGTGTGAACAATACAGAATTAAAAGTAAATATTTCTTCCAAATTATTTTCTAAAGCGTAGTTATAAATAGGATATTGTTTAAAATGGAGAAGATACCTTTTGTTGCTGATGTCAAAGTCTGCGCATCCAAACTCACAGTATTTTTAGAATCATTAAGGTAGAAGCAGCCAAATTAAGCACATGGACTGGTTGCACGGCATGCCTTGATACTTGGAAATTAGATATGGATATGACTTGGCTAACATTCAATTCCAGCGTAAATACTGCTTCTGCTTTTGTTTTATCTATCCTACATCTTATTTTTTTATTATTTATTTGTTTTATTTTATTTTGTATTATACATCATTTTGGTACTGTGCTATCACTAGATGACAAAAATCTGGAACCTGAAGCAAAACCTGCTGAGAATCAGTGTCATAGTATTGTAGTGGATGGAAATAAAACTTCAGGCCTGTTTATTAATTATTTAATTCCTTTTAAAATGCTTTTGTGTATTTTTGAGACTTCACAGAATATCAACTCTCTTGTCTTGTCTGGCAGCAGTTGCAGCTTTAATCTAAAACGGAGGATTTGGGAACTATTTTGGGAATAAATGTTTGTTCTTCCTGTAAAGAGGAGCAAGATCAGAGTGAGAGTGATTGACAAGATTATAAATAAGCTTTCCAGGTCTAGCTTGTTTGATTTGTCTCAAGATTTACAGTCTTATGGGCACTTGAGCAGATTGGCCCAATGAGAGGGCAAAATACATTACGATCTCAATTCAATTTCAGCTTGATTTTTTACAAAACTAAACTTCCAGCTGCGCTTAATAATAGCAAAATTTAATCTCTGGAATTATTAGACTACACAAACCTTTCCTAATCAGTATGTTATGTTATGTTATGTTACATACAAATATACTGTGAAATGGCTGACAAAATATTGTAATAATATCGAAAACTCTTTGCCAAACTCTGCTTTAGTTACTGACTAATCCTAACTGAAGTTAATGGAGAATCTTTACAGAAATTATCCAAAAACCACAAACATGCTATTTTCCCTTGTGAATTACACGATACATCAGCCATCGTCATTTCCAAATGAATATTCTAAATTTGTTTCAAAGATAATTAATTTAATGTTAATTTATATAATTCAGGTATTGATTCAGGTCAACCAAGGACAGAGTAGCTAAAAACAACAATCACAGCACAGTCAAATTGTTCAATATTTACGTGAAAAGTTACGTGCAATTAATTTGTTTGTGTAGGAGAAAATCAATATTTAAAACTGATTACCTTAAGAGTTCTACTAATTCTTAGGGTGTACATTATGGTGAATACATTGTAGAAACATTCTTTTAACTTACACTCTGAAGTTGTCACTTGTAATTGCTTTTATATTAAGTTTCTTTCATTTCAGTCAACTGTGTTGATTCTGATTTGCAGCCTCTGCAGTTTTTAATCACGTTACTGGTTAATTTAACAAATTCTTTAAAGAAAATGGCAAATAATATGCTTGCAATGTCACATTTAATTCCAGCTCATGTACGACTAATACCCATTCAGTTTTTACCACTTTATTAGCAAATATTTTATGAGGAACTCTTTAATTCTTTCTAATAGGATGTTTTTTTTTCTTTTCTGAGCGAGCAATGCCCAGTAGAGGCTGGGTTTAGCTAAAGGTCAACTGTAAATTTTTTTTGTGTTAACAGGTCAAGATTTCATTGAAAATCAACAGCAACAACAAAAGATTTTGTTGATTCCAGCACAGGATTGGTTAGTAAAGCATTTAAGGTGGGGCTTAGTTCTGTTTGATAAGGTTGCAGTCATGTACAGTGTTGCCAAGTCGATTTTTATTGGGGGATCCCCCCTGAAAAGCAATTGGGCTAGTTTTGCTGTGAAAACCTGGCAACCCTGGTCATGTATAGCAATTTTACAGTCAAATTAAATTTACGCAATACGTTAAGCATGAAGAAGCAATCTGTTTTTATTGCTGTTAATTTTCAATCATTGCTCCGTTCTGACGATCACCACTCAAAGGATGATATATGGATGGGATTTCTTTTTGCATGCCGTTGGTTGATACAATATTCACAGCCAATCAATTATTCTGAATGCCATTTGATGTGCCACAAGACACTCTGTGCTTTAATAAGCTGAAAATGCCTCCAAATAGAAGACACATCTGTTTGCTCTGGAGCAATTAGATGTGTCTGAGCCATTCCATGGTTTTCCATGGTTTTCGGGGGGGGGGGGGAGATGAGATTGACAAGACAAGGAAATATTCAGCATGCGCTCTAATGGCCTATGTTTGGTAAATAGAACGCTTTCAGTTGCTAATGGGTGTTTTAGTCTTTGTAATGGTGATGTTATAGGGAAATCAGCTTTAAAATGTGATAGTCAACTGGCTTTGTGCTTAGTAGGTGCATATTTGCCATAATTCAATTGGTGAAAGCAGTTTTCTTCCCATTGGAGGGAAAAATCACAGGCAAGATCTTGTTAACACCTCTTTTTTGTTTCTTTTATACGGGAATGAGACTAATTGGAGGAATATTTTGGGTTCAATACAAGTTAGGCTCAATCGACAACAGCATTTGTGGCCTAATGTTAATTTCGATTCGATTTTGTTTTGTTGTTTTCTTTATATAATGCAAAAATCACAGTTACAGTGAGGCATTTCCAGTGGAAGTAAATGGGGCCAATTCTTGAAGATTTTAAAAGCAGAAATATGAAGCATATAATTTTATACATGTACTTACATTAATTCTTCTGTTAAAACATGTTTATTGTTTGAGCCATAAAGCAGTTGAAATCATCATTTTTTTTAAATGATTTTAGGGTTTTCTGTGTTGTCATGGCTACAAAGTTGTATGAAGGTCTATAACTTTACACAGAATTGGTTAGAATATTTTTTCCACTAAAGTCATGACGCTTATATTGTTATGTCTTGTGGCTGTAACATTGAGACTTACTTTAACGTTTACAAATTGGCTCTATTCACTTCGATTGGAAGTTCCTCACTAAAGCAGAAATTTGTGCTTTTTAAATTTTTTTTTTTTAGAAAAGGGATCAATTGAAATTAATTTAATTAACATCATGCCTTATTCTGAGATTAATTTGCACCCGGAATATTTCTTTAAATCTGCTATTTCTCTGTTTTTGATCCTGAGAAAAAACTTAATCTTACATGTAGCTTCAACCCAGAGGAGAAATCTCTTGCACAACTGGAGCAATGTCAGCTTCATCTCTGCAGCATAACTGCAGGGCTTACTATCACTTATTGGCAAATGACAGACCTCAGCAGCGTTGTCCTGTTGTCAGGCCATAGCACTTTGTCATGGTGCCATGTGAACAGAGCAGTAAATCCCCTTGGCTATTGGTTCTACTGTAAAAACGACCTGCATCAGCAGGGTTTGTGAAGTGTGCCCACTTTGGTTTAAAACTCCACTGGCGCTCGACCTAAATCGCCAGAGGGCTAGTAGAAGAAGTGACTGCTATATTGTAAATTTTTCAACACTCCTTTTGGGACTAGTGCAAAGTTACTGCTGTGATTTGAGCAGTCTATTTAGACAGGATTTTAAAGGGGTCATATGATGCTATTTTAAAGATCATTATTTTGTGTATTTGGTGTAACAGAATATGCTGACATGCTTTAATGTTCAAAAAACACATTATTTTTCAAATACTGTACATTATTGTAGGTCCTTTGTGCCCTGCCTCTCTCAAACACGTAGTTTTCAACAAAGCCCCCTCCTTTGACAAGCACAGTCTGCTCTGATTGGCCAGCTGACCCAGTGCATTGTGATTGGCCGAACACCACAAGCACGCGTCGGAAATGTATCGCCCCTTACCATAATTGCAAGCTTCAGCTTTCAAAGTAAATATCAAGACAGTTAATAATGTCGTTAGTTTTACCAAAAGTTCAAGCCCGAAAGGGCAACAGAGACGCTTGACAGACACCGTGATGATGCAGTACACAAGCCGCGGTTAAGGCAAGCTGAGTGCGTAGATTTCGACCGGCCGTTCAATCTCTGGATGTGACCCTGTTTCCCTCACACACACACACACACACGACTTGTTACTCTGCGCTGCGCAAAACTCCGAATTTGAACAGTCAATAGCAAATACTTAAACTAGTAAAAAAAACATACTTACAGTCGCTGATTCAGAAGCGCCAGATTGTCATTGCAAAGTCGGAATTTACCCCCTTTTTTTTTTTTTTAAAATAGCCTTTGTGCACAGCCAGCCTTGTACTCTTCTAGGTTAAAAAAAACTGTCGTCCATAAAATGCGTTGCACAAATTCGAACATCTGGGTTGTGCTGTTCTGTTGTAAATAAATCTCAACCAATGATTCCTAATTGCATCTACTTCCGGAACGCCAAATAAAGTGCTTTCACACTGAAACACACAGCGTCTCCCTGACATGGCTGCATCAACACTACTGCTGTTACTGAAACAACGCCTTCATTCTTTGCGTGCATATTTGGGCGCATTATGCTAATATTTCCACATAGTGACGTAGATATGTGGGGGCGTGTTAGAACGAGCCGTTTTAGGCAGGCATTTGGATTTTGAGGTTATATCTAGCATTTTTTTGGCTTTTTTTCCTCTGGATTGGGAGGTTACATTTCTTTTTTTCCCCCACCATGGAATAAAAAATAAAAAGGGATATTTTTTTTTCTCAGAATTGCGAGTTTTTGTGAGTCACAAACAATTGCCTTTTTTATTTCTATTTTTATTTTATCCTGTGGCAGAAACAAGCTTCCATATCCTCTTGACGCAAAAAAAAAATTAAACAAAATTATAATAAAGTTTGATTTAGTACTGAAAAATAGTGATCAAATAGTTACATCTAGTTATGCGCCTGCTATGCATGTTTTATGCTTATTAGAATATTGTGTCGTTAGCTACTAACTATGTAGATTGTTTTAAAATTTAAATCAATCACTTATTAGGGTTCCATTTTAATTAGCATGCTGCCTTGGAAGGCAGTTGCCTACCTGGGCTGTAGACAGCAATACAGTTCACTGTGTTTGGAAAAAAGCTTCAGCGAGCCCTCATGCCTTTAGTTATTTTAGAGTTTATGGAAGTTACCGACTAGGACATAAGAGGTCATTTGTTGTCATGGTGATTCAATTTGCGTGTTGTTAAACCCTTGTGCGGTGCATGAGAGTAAGTTATGTGTTGCAGATCAAATGGAAAATAAACATCTAGAGTGCAAATTAAATTAATATGAGTGCCATTTCAAAGCGCTGTTTAAAACATCATCAAGGCTGTTTCACTCAAAAAAGCCCTTTGCACATAAAAGACACATCATTTGCCAAACACATTAAATTCAAAGGTCATGTTGCTATATGAACAAATTGACCGCCGTGTTCTTTTTGAATGTCCTTTTGTGTGCTTTTAAGCCATGTGTTGTATTCCATTACTAGTTTCTCCACAGTGTGTTGTCTTTCTCAGTGCCTTGAATTAAAACAGCTGCCTCTCACGGTCGCCTACATCCGTGAGAGACAAAGGTGTGAATCCTTGCTAGTTTCTCGCTGGCTTGATGCCTTTTACTTGCACTTCAGTTTAACCCTGCATATTGCTTTTAATGCTGTTCTCACATCATAACACCTTGAATTAGGAGGATTCCATCTCATTAACCTAGACATACAGATAGCATGACAGCAGCGAACACCTGGGTGGCTCAACAGGCTCACTGCATGAAATGTTAGTGGAGGAATGTTTGAGAACCTGATAATACCATAATTGTACTCGTGCAAAGAGTCCACTGCATCTAGGGAGCCACTGGCTCCATTGTGAGCCTGTATATTTGTAGGGGTTCAGAGAGGTGGTGGTCTTGAAGTCCTACAGCTGCCAGAAGGGACTTCATCATGTCTGGGTCAATTCAGTTGCTGCTAGTTCAATTCAAGCTTCAATATTGTCCAATCCAATTGATTTAGCTCTCAATGGCACCAATTTCACCTCATAAATGATCCAATTTCCATGCAAACTCCATTCAAACTCTTTCACTTTATATCCAATTTCTTCAGCTCATCCCCACATAATAGATGTGTCTACGCTCTCATTGCAGCTCCTCAAATAAGAAAGATGAACCCTCCAGACACTTGGACCCGGTCTGTGACTACATTTCGCCTGGCTATGAGAAGACAGACAATGCTAGTGTTTCTAGCATTGAGTAAGCCCACTGTGATTAAGATCAACTGCATTGTGTGAACCCTGTGATATTCCTCTCCATTGCAACGCAATATCTCACATTTACATGTGTGCAAGTAGGAACCACATTTGAGGAGGCTTTTGACAGGTACCTGGACTATTAGCCATATTAAACATTAGGGTAACATTGGCCAGGTATAAATATTGACATTCATGAATAATTTGACTAGAGCTGGGTATCGAGTTCGATATTTTTTAGGGACTGACTGAATTATCGAAAAATGTCTTGTCGTTCAGTGCCAAATTTCTGTCTGTAAAAACGTCAACAAGCTGAAAAAGTAAAACCAAATTTTTTTTTTTGAGGTAATGTGTAATGTTATCTTGTTGAAACGGATTTCATAAAATTGGTATTGAAAAAAGTATAGTTCAGGAACCGATGTTGATGTCTACGACGGCATTTTAGTGCCACGTTAAAAAAAATAAAAAAAATCAAGATTTCGAGATTAAAGTCATATTTTGGGAAAAAATTTGAAAATTATGAGAATAAAGTCGAAATATTTTGAGAATAACATTAAAATTGTGAGAAAAAAAATCTAAATATTTTAAGAAAAAAGATTACAAGAGTGTAGCCTATATATATTTTCGACTTTATTCTCAAAATATTAAAATTTTATTCTCGTAGTTTCGACATTATTCTCAAAATATTTTGATTTTATTCTCGTAATTTGGAATTTTTCTAAAAATATTATGACTTTAATCTTGTAATCTTAGATTTTTAAAAAAAAATTTAACTTGCCACTAAAACGCTGTTGTATGATGTCAAGGAATCGGCATCGATATCGATTTTTTTTTTAAAGATAATTTTGACTGTTTTGTTCCATAGACTTCCCTCTTTTAATATCACCAACTAAAGCTATTATTAAAGTCGGAATGAATATTGACCTTTATAAATTTCAATCAAAATGTCGACTCAATCTCTGGTTAAACGACAGACTCCTCTCTGGTAACGTATGCCAGACTTCTCCATTTTGCCTGCATAAACACCAGCCCTTTCTTACAATAGATTGCAAGCTTGCTTTCAGATGTGCCAACAGCTTGAACTAAGACCCTGCCCTACATTTTTAAAAATGTTCCATAATCCAGTTCATTTGGATGTACGTCACAATATGCAAGACAAGATCTGTTGCTACTTCCAGCACATTGGGACTTTAATCATAGAATAGCTCAAATTGCTCTGTCCCCGTTTATATGCAGCTCAAGTTGAATGGTTGAATTCATCTGATCTTACCATGTCACTGAGTTAACCCAGCCATTTAACATAGCACTGGCATTTGGGTGGGGAGTCAGCGGATCAATGGTTTGGAAATGTCACTGGATGGAAGATTGTATATGACAGAGGAGGAAATTATTTGCAAGTCCATTCCTTATTCTCAGAGTCTTATACATCTGAGTCACGCTGAGCAATTTCCTGGCAGTAGGACGGTAACCCCCTTGTTGAACCAAAGACCAGAAGAATGCCTCACTCGTTCCTGGTAGCTTAGCAACATGCTGAACATCTTTCAGTCTTCAGATGCAGATATGTAAACATTGTTTCAGGTGAATTTACATAACGCAAAGACGTTGAATCTTGATGTTGACACATAATTAGCTTGTCTGAGTGCTTCTCATATGTTAAAAATATTGTGTGCTGAAGGGAAAACAATTTGAGTGCAGCTGGAAGAGTGTTTGCTTAACATTTTAGATAAATTTGAAGGTTTCAGCATTCTGGAGAAAGGTTTGTCATACTATTTGTGAAATAGAGCAGTCTCATCTTGAAAAACAGAACTGAATTTTGTGAAGCAATGTGTTTATATGAATAAATAAGTGCTGACTTAAATTATCTTTAAAACCAACACCGAATCAAATGGAATTGCTGCCTTGTTACTGTAAACATATTTTCATCCAATTATGTCATATTTCAGACTGGATTTTAATAGGATTATGTTGTGACAATCCATGGCCTACAAATCTGATGGCTTGGAACTGGATTAAGGCGAGAAATTGGATTGCCCTTTTTATTTATTTATTTATATATAAACACTATCCTTATGACTTCTCGGTAGCCACACTTTTGAAGCAGGATTTGGAGACAGACAAACTGACTCAGCATCTCAGATCAGATTAAAGTGAACAGACAGGTGTGTAATAAAACCCCAGGATCCCAAAGTCACAAAAAGTTTTTTTCACCAATGAATTCTTCAAAGAGAAATGTTCAAGGGCTATTCTGGCAACAAAGAACAGGTTAATTTGTTATGAGAAGGCACGGCTTCATTTCTTTGTTACGACAAATGTTGCACCGTGACTATTTGAGGGGAAAAAATGCGGAGGAGTGCTTAATTCGTTATGTGGTGTCAAATACATCTTATCTTGTTTTGGAAAGAATGGAGTGCACATTATGTTCCATCAAGGTTGATATCGTTTAAATCCTTTCCCCAACATTGAGTGTGGTGAAACTCGTGTCTTTATCTAGTGTGGCCAGACACACACTCAGACATCATGTATTACACCTGCTTGTTGTTATCTTGTTGGGATCTTCTTGAAACTACTTTGTTACAGTGAAAGGAATGCTTGACTGTCAAAGGTAAGAAGCTGTGCATGCCCTTGAAAGTTTGGGATCTAGTGGCATGTAAAAATAGGCTCCAACGCTCATTCAGGATCATCAGAGTATTGGCAGGGATACTTCAGGAGCTGTGTAAACATACTGCTAATCATCTCCCTGGAAGCAAGGAAGTCATAGAGGTTTGGGACGACATGAGGGTGAGTAAACAGAATTTCCATTTCTGGGTAAACTGTTCCTTTAAAGATAGCGGTGAGCTTTAATCTTTTGATGGGTTTACTAAGCAACCATAGCAATCTCTGCTGTTCTTTGATCCGGAAAGTCACAAACGGCTTCTCCAGGCTTATCAGATTCTGGTTTGCATTTCCGACGAATCATCATACACACAGTATCTTCTCTCTACTTTTGATACCCATCGTCACTTATAGTTATGGATGCCTTGAAACTCTCTACAGCGCTTTGTTGGATCGTGTCTATTTTTTCCATTCTTCCACTTTTGATAACTTCTCATTCTCAAAGTATTCTAGAATCCATAGACTCATTACTGATAGAGGATCAGAGGTGAAATCATTATTGTTCAATGAAAAGGACAAATAAGTTTGACACCGGGGTTGGGTTTAAAAACCGATTCAAACCAGCACACTCATTAAAACTCGAGGCTCATTCTGTTGCCTTTGATATGATTAGTTGTCCTTCAGAGACGCAATTTAGGCCCCACACAAACCGCCGAGATGCATAGCGTGTCTCTCTCATGCCATTAAAGACTAAATAAATCTCCCCTCGGGCCATGGAACTTTCCTTTTGATTGGGGTAAGCAGACTATACACATGACTAGCAAATCTGCGACAGAAAGCCTCTTCTGGGTTATAGTACATCGTCCGGGGATATTACAAGCAAAGCCGTGTGCTCCATTGTTTTGTCAAAAGGAGATTGATCATTAAATTAAATATTCCCAGAATTAGTTGTGAAAATACTATTCAGCAGAATAAGATAACAATGAAGCTCAGTCTTCAAAACTGATTGACTTATGAAGATACAGTATGTGTTAAATGAAAGAGTTATTATAGTACAGGGAAATGAACGTCACACTGCTATGGCAGACAGTACAACAGATGGATAAATCCTGTAGACCACACTATTAAAATGCAAAAATTAGTACATTTTTCCCTTGACTCTCAACCTTGTCTTTTATCATGTTCATTTTGAATAAGTATATGCTGTGGCTTAGTCAATCTTTTTCATTTTTTACATTTAGGAATGTCCTAATGGGTTGTGCAGGGACAGTGCCAATTAGCTTACTGCTTTATAGATGAAAGGGTGATTCAGATGAGCGGTCAGGTTAACAAAGCCGTCAAACTGAAACGAGGAAAAAGAGGGAACAATCGCACTGTCATGGCTTTGAAAAGAGAATTGTCTTTGGGGGGTGTTTTGGACATGTGATGTGACAGATCTTATTGTTACAGCATCAAAAGCCCTGGAGTACCTCTCAAATTCACGGTGCTCTATCTCTGAGGGTAACAACATCCTGGTACCTTCAAATTCCAGAGAATACACACAGCATATATTGACTAAGCGGTTGTGGGTCAGTTCTTGCTTTTTACCTTGTCCTTTTAGGGATAATTCACCCCAAAGTGAGAGTTCTGTCATTGCTTACCCTTATGTCATTCCAAACCTGTATGATGTTTTGTCTTCCATAGAACATCAATAGAGCAGTTCTGAAGAATGTCTGAACTGCTTTCTTCAATGCAACCAGGGGTTTTCAAGTTCCAAAAAAGTCCACAACTATGTTTAAAGGCTGTATGATAGTCCTGTGTGAGGAACATACTGAAATTTAAGTTATTTACTGAATCTTGGGCCCTGTCCACACAAACACAGGTATTTTCACAACCGCAGCTATTTTTATGCGTTTTGGCCATTTTTTCCACATGCAAACGCATTTGAAACGTTTTTGAAAGATTTTTTGTGTAGCCGGTGAAACTTTGGCTTGATTTTTGCTTGTGACGTCAAGAGTGCGCACATTATTCATGCTTCTGATTGGCCAACATGGCTTTACTGCTAGGGTTATATCTCCACCTGTTGGCTTGGCATGCTCTTGACAGCGCTTCATAGCATGTTTTTGCGGTTTCACATGGACAAGATTTTTTTTTTCAAACAATGGAGTAAAAATACCCATGTAGGTGTGGACCAGGCCTTGGTCAACCATTCATCACCATTTACATTTATTGAATGAAGAAGAGCAGCTTGGACATTCTGCTATAAACATCAGTTCCACAAAGTCATACAATTTGTAAAAGCCATGAGGGTGAAAAAGTATGACAAAACTTTCAATTTTAGGTGAGCGATCCCTTTAAGGCTAAAGAACATCAAGTGGAAACAACTTCAACAGCACTTTATGCACTTCAGAAATGCTTTAACAAAACACTTTTCTAGTGAAATTAAAATAAGAGCAAAATACTTGAAAAAAATTTGGTGGGTTGCAAAACAAACCTAAATATACCAGTGAATCACTAAAGCTTGTGCCTATAAAGCAAATGAAAATTAGATTTATACATTTTCTGAAGAAATGCGCAAATGCTATGCTAGGGTGTTGCAGCTGGTTTACCAGAACGTTATGTTGTTGTAAATGCATTGCTAGTTGGTTGCCGTGATGTTCCGTGTGAAATCTTCTGTAGTTTGGTAAGAATCATAATTTATCTAATTTTAGTGACGTTACACAAAAGGAGTATAAACTTGCTGGTTAAATCTAGTGCTAAGAGAGAAGCTTCTGAAGAATGAAGCACTTCATTGACTATATTTCCAAGCCGCATGATAGTTTTGTAGGTTAAATCTTAAGTCGTATTGAATCTTGATTGATGGTCACCATTCACTTTCATTGGATGGAGAAGAGGAAGATTCTGCTATAAACATCAGTAAAACCAATGAGGGTGAAAAAATGATGACAAAACTTTCAATTTTAGGTGAACAACCCCTTTAAGAGAAGAGAACATCTTGGTGTGAAGTGGAAACAACTTCAACATCCCTTTATGCACTTTAGAACACTTCAACAAAAACACTTTTCTAGTGAAATGAAAACGAGCAAAATACTTGAACAATTCTTCTGTGTTGCATCATACAAAGCCTGTGACTGAAGAACATTTTTACATTTTCTTTACATTTTCCTGCGCAAAACTCACCGACACAATGCTACACTGTAAAAAATTACTGTGAATTTAACGGTAAAAGACTGTAAAAATGCTACAGTAAAAACCTGTTAAATGGTTAACGGTAAATTCCCCTACTATATACGATGAAAAACGTCTCAGGTTACTTATGTAACCATGGTTCCCTGAGTAGGGAACGAGACACTGCGTCCTCTAGGGGTCGCTATGGGGGACACCTCGTCGGGACTTGTGTCTGAAGCATACATTGAAAAAAACACCAAATCGTTGGCCGGCGACAGCCATGACGTCGCTACCGGTGCAACTACAATATAAATAGGCGCCGGGAGCTACACATCATTCACTTCTTCGTCTGAAGCTTGCGTTCGAAGCATGGCAGAAAGCCTAGAGGACGCAGTGTATTATTCCCTACTCAGTGAACCATGGTTAAATAAGTAACCTGAGACGTTTCCTTTCATGGGAACTTCGAACGCGTCCTCTAGGGGTCGCTATGGGGGAACGGTATACCCATGCCACCATACTGAGGAGAGTGCATGCCAGAACCATGGCGAGCAATAAGTACCAACTCTACCATATTGCTATTGGAGTCGCACCTGGGACGTTAGACGGCTGTCAGTGAAATTATTCCCTACGGCCAAAGGCCTAGCCTACAACCCAAATACTTACCTGTTAGGGCCAGACTCCTGGGCTCGGGGTAGAGCTCAAGGATTGGAATCATAAATAGATTCCTTTAAGGGAATACGACCAAGAGCCTAGAATCATACTAGTCTTGGCCTGTCATACAGGGGCTACCGCACGTTTCTCTTTTTTATGTGCTGAAGGAACTGTCTCAACAGCCCCTAGTAGCAACACTCTGTTAAAGTAGGTATTCAGAGGATACATATGTGGAGTGGTGCCCAAGGCGGAACCGGGTTTTTAAACCACTCAAAAAGAGCACGAAGTCTTTGCGCGTAGCTCTTACCATACAGGATTTTAGGAAAGTGGGCAAAGCATAACGTGCACAATTACCACTTATGTGGATTTTTAGAAAAGTGGGCAAAGCATTACGTGCACACTTACCACTTATGTGGTTTTTAGAAAGTGGGCAAAGCATAACTTGCACACACTTGAATACCATTCTAGGGTTTCTGAAGCAGCTGAAAGAGCAGCCCATAGATAGAAATAGCGTATCCCCTAACGCTATGTCTAAGGCTATAATGCTTGAGTGGCTAGCAGTAAATCTGTAGCTTAGGGAGCAAACATCCAGCTCTCAAACGCGAGGGAGCTCAACGTACCGCAGTTTCCCATTTTGGACAGCTAGCAGTTAATTCAGTTATTTCACTGAGGGAGCAACACACCCAGTTCTCAATCCGAGAAGGGGGCTCGACTTGCAGCATGTTCCAAAGCTGGAACAGCTAGTAATAATTTACTTAGCTGTGGGAGCAACGCACCCAGTTCTCAGTCAAGTTGACCTACAGCATGTTCCAATGCTGGACGGCTAGCAGTAGTTTACCTAGGCTGAAGGAGCACAAACCCAGCTCTCCCGAGAGGGGGCTCGACCTGCAGCATGATTGTAAAATCAGAAGGGTAAGCATACTGCAAGCTAGCCAAACACTCAGCGCATCAGGGAGGCAGAGGAAAGGCCTAACTCACCTGATGCTGCTGGATCCAGGCGATCTGGAGAAACAGAGAACTCAACCTTCCCAAGTGAGAGGAGAACTCCGAATTCAAAGGAATAACATTGCTTATTCCAGATAACCCTTTGATAAAAGGGAGCACTGCTCAAACTACCACGAGGACAGCCCATGGAGCAAGGAATCCAACTCCTCAGAGAGGATTAACGCTCGAAAGAAAGCACCATACTCACAATAACCCTCAATGTGAGGGGATCGATGCTTCCAGGTGTGTCGCAGCGACACAGTAGTTGATGGAGCCCAAGGAACCGGGGGTCCTAACCAACCAGAAAAAGGGAACGAGTCCAATAACGCGTAACCCTTACCAAACAGGATTTTAGAAAAGTGGGCAAAGAATAACGTGCACAATTACCAGCTATGTGGATTTGTAGAAAAGTGCGCAAAGCTTAACGTGCTGCACTTGTTTAGAGTTTTCCAAGCATCTGTTACAGATACCCGGAAGTACTGGGCCAAACGGGAGAGGCAAGCTCAAATACAACACTCAAAGAAGAGGGGAGCACTGCCCGAGACAGCATTTACACAGGAAGGTTCTCGTAATGCCACCTATGCCTCCCGCTCGATGCCTCAGCAAGAGGGGATATCCTGGTGATCGGGATGCCCCTCAGGGCGACCCAGATATGGTAAACCAGTCAGGGTAGCATGAAAGCGTAACCCCCGCCCGTCGTACTTCCAGGAAAAATTTTTGCAGTGATGCGCCAGGGGCCTGATGAACACGAAGGCTCCCACAGAAGCCTGTGTTATGGCCGCATGATCCAGGAAGTATGAAGCCGAAAACCGGCTTTACTTACCGTCTGGACATATATCGACGAGTGAAATACACACTGCAAGTCGAGCACCTGGTTTCTGAACCCAGCAGAGGGGGTGCTCATCGAGGACCTACCCTAGAAAAGGAACAGAAACACACAGGTCCCGGGAAACACTGCAAAGACGAAAAAAACCAAAGCTAGCAGAAAAAAAAGACAAGTTTATGATTTACACACACACGCAGTCTCTTGAAGGGGAAGGTACACACCTATTTAGACATGGATCGTACTCATCCACCATGTTTCCCGCGTCGGAGCTCTGTCCGAAGAAGCCTCTAGACCGGACCATCAGTAAGATGGTCACTATGAAGCCATAGAACCAACCAAACCTAATAGGTCCAGTATAGGAGACTATAATGCAGGAAATTTCCCACCTAACCTCGGTCAGGTGGAGAGATGGTGGTTACAGGGGAATTAGGAAGGTGAAGATAAGGGCAGATGTAAGACCCCCGAAGGAAATGAGTAGATACTGAGGTATCACTCTGATCCGGACAAAAGCACTGACGCCCTGTCTGGATCACATCCCTTAGGTCTTTTACTCACCTTCCTTTGACCCGCGATTCTTCCTACCCCTACCCGCGGGCGGGGGAGGAGCGCGAGCCGCGACACTAGCCTTCTGAGCCAGTCTCTGATCCTCAAAACTGAGATGGGCTAGGACCCCTGGGTTGTTCGGGCTCAGACCTGGACTTCTATCCCGGTCTTTCAGCCGGTCAGCCTGATATGCTTGGAGCATCACCATCGTGTGCAATGAACAACACATCCAGACCAGCTGCTGCTGTGTATGCCCTGGCATCTGAGCGAGATGTCAAGGAGGGGAGTTTTAGAGGACGTCTCACCCATAGAGAGATAGCTAGCTAGCGTCTCTCTATAGGGGCATCTTCTCATAACCGCTTTTGCGCATCGCCTCGATGTTGGCATAACTTGTATGCTGGAATTGATGGATGCGTGAGGAAAAACTGCCTCTTCCATTCCTTCTCAATCTTTATAGGAAAAACAGGAAGAAAGGAAGGCTCACCTGAGCTGGAGGGTTATGGCCAGAAAAATAACGTTCATCGAGATATTTTGTGACGTCACTTTCTTCACCCGCTTCACGGCAAGTAAAGCCTCGTCGTGGCGCGATCCATAACTTCCAAAAGCTCATCATACGCAGGGCAGGAGGATTGGGAAGGCTCAGCCTCAGCTTCTTTGCCCTCCTCAGACATTTCCTGCTTTTTCTGGGCTGATCCCAGCAGAGCAATGGCCCCTGAATCAGACAATGTTAATGAAATAATATCATCCTCCAGCGGCTCACTCTCGTGCACAGCCGACGATCGCAAAAGGGAAACCCCCCTTCAAACTCATCGGCCAGATCCACCTTCGATCCCCACAAGCTCATTCCCTTCCATGCCTCAGCACCGGCAGGTCCTGGATCGCGGGAAGCAGACGGCTGCCCCTCTTTCCTCGAAAAAAGACCAATGAGAGCGGATCTTTTTCATTGGAAAATGCTCGCAGTGCACGGAGATTGCCCCCTCAAGGACATCGCATGCGTGCTTTTTGCCCAAACAAACAACGCATAGATCTTGTGTGTCATCGGATGTTAAACAACGACAACACAGATGCACACATCCTTAAACGCTTTGCTAATGCTCGCCATAATGAGATAAATAGAGATCGCTTTTACCACAGAAATGCACGCTTCAAACAGAACAGTCAGTGAAGACGAAGAAGAGAAGGATGTGTAGCTCCCGGCGCCTATTTATATTATAATCGCACCAGTAGTGATGTCATAGGCTGTCGCCGGCCAACATGTTGTTTTTTCAATGTATGCTTCAGACACGGGCGTTCCCCCATAGCGACCCCTAGAGGAATTCGCAGTTCGAAGTTCCCATGAAATGGAACTGTGTTGGACATTACATGTATTGGACATTAATATTTCCGTAGTATACCGTTTTTGGAAGTGAAAAAGACCATATAATTTACAGTGAATAACCGTGAATTGACATTCCCAGAATTCCCTGCATGACACTTCATTTTTGATGTTTTTTTGTTGAAATAACTATTTTTCTTCTTAGTTTTTTCTTATCAGTTATTTATATTAGGGTTGTGTGTTACATCTAGTGTTGTTAAATGAATGTTTATTGCGTTATTTCAGTTTTATGTGTGTTACCATTATGGTGTTTAGTGTTTGTTTGAACGACACTGTGCACCTCCTATATATGTTAATATTAAAAAGCTGCTTGTGAAGGGCTTTGGTTCATCATGTGACTTCACCACCTGCATTCGGTGGTTATCAGTGTATTACAAAGGTACAAAACATTTCAGTACTTCAATAGGTTGTATCAGTATCTCACAGAAGTGAGTACACCTCACATTTTTGTAAATATTTTTTTATATCTTTTAATGTGACAACGCTGAAGAAATGACACTTTGTTACAATTGTAAAGTAGTGAGTGTACAGCTTGTTTAAGTGTAAAATTTGCTGTCCCCTCAAAATAACTCAACACACAGCCATTAATTTCTAAACCGCTGGCCACAAAAGTGAGTACACCCCTAAGTGAAATGTCCAAATTGGGCCCAAAGTGTAAATATTTTGTGTATCCACCATTATTTTCCAGCACTGCCTTAACCCCCTTGGGCATGGAGTTCACCAGAGCTTCATCACAGTTGCCAGTTTTTTTTTGTTGTTCTTTTTTTTTATTTTTTTTTTTTTTTTGTTTTTTTGGTTTTTTTTTTTTTTTAAACTGGATTCCTCTTCACTCCTCCATGACGCTGGTGGATGTTAGAGACCTTGAGATGCTCAATGGGGTTTAGGTCTGGAGACATGCTTGGCTAATCCATCACCTTTACCCTCAGCTTTCTTTAGCAAGGCAATGGTCATCTTGGAGGTGTGTTTGGGGTTGTTATGTTGGAATACTGCCCTGCGGCCCAGTCTCCGAAGGGAGGGGATCATGATCTGCTTTAGTATGTCACAGTACATGTTGGCATTTCATGGTTCCCTCAATGAACTGTAGTTCCCCAGTGCCGGCAGCACTCATGCAGGCCCAGACCATGACACTCCCACCACCATGCTTGACTGTATGCAAGACACACTTGTCTTTGTACTCCTCACCTGGTTGCCGCCACACATGCTTGACACCATCTGAACCAAATAAGCTTATCTTGGTCTCATCAGACCACAGGACATGGTTTCAGTAATACATGTCTTTAGTCTGCTTGTCTTCAGCAAACTGTTTGCGGGCTTTCTTGTGCATCATCTTTAGAAGAGGCTTCCTTCTGAGACGACAGCCATGCAGACCAATTTGATGCAGTGTGCGTCGTATGGTCTGAGCACTGACAGGCTGACCCCCCACCCCTCAACCTCTGCAGCAATGCTGGCAGCACTCATACGTCTATTTCCCCAAACACAACTTCTGGATATGTGCACTCTACTTCTTTGGTCGACCATGGCGAGGCTGTTCTGAGTGTAACCTGTCCTGTTAAACCACTGTATGGACTTGGCCACCTTGTTGCAGCTCAGTTTCAGGGTCTTGGCATTCTTCTTATAGCCTACGCCATGTTTATGTAGAGCAATAATTCTTTTTTTCGGATCCTCAGAGAGTTATTTGCCATGAGGTACCATGTTGAACTTCCAGTGACCAGTATGAGAAGAGTGAGAGCGATAACACCAAATTTAAAACACCTGCTCCCCATTCACACCTGAGACCTTACACTAATGAGTCACATGACACTGGGGAGAGAAAATGGCTAATTGGGCCCAATTTGCAATTAGGGGTGTACTCATTTTTGTGGCCAGGGGTTTAGACATTAATGGCTGTGTTGAGTTATTTTGAGGGGACAGCAAATTTACACTGTTATACAAGCTGTACACTCATTACTTTACATTGTAGCAAAGTGTAATTTCTTCAGTGTTGTCACATGAAAAGATATAATAAAATATTTACAAAAATGTGAGGGGTGTACTCACTTCTGTGAGATACTGTATACAATTTTATATATTAATATGAACTTATGTATTTGAACTGTAAATTTAAGTTAAAACCTAAAACCTTGCTACCGTATTTTTCACGGTAAAATTCCGGAACCCACAGCAGCCGTTTTTTTGCCGTAAATTTTACTGAATTTTTTTTTTTTACAGTGTAGGGTGAACTTGCAGATGGTTGCCAGGATGTTGTTAGATGGTTGCTGTAATGTTCTGAGAGAAATCTTATAGGTGGGTAAGGAAATTGTTTTTTTAACCTGTTTTAGTGATGTTGAACAAGACTTAATGGTTAAATCCAGGGTTTGGAGAGAAGCTCTTGGAGAATGAAGCAATTGGGCTTTTTTTCAGGCTGTTGTGCTCTGGCCTAGTATAACTGACAGAAGTGCTTCCTCTGAGACAAGCAGCCTGAATTGCTGTGGCCATCCCCCCAGCTTTCACAGTTTCTAGCCTCGCTGGCTTAATGGGCACTACCGCTCTCACAGAAGCTGCTTACCGAGTCCATTCCACGTCTGAAAAGGACACAGTTGGGCAGAATCACAGAGTGTTTTCCATTAACACTGAGCTTTCCCTCACACATAATAGGGTGAATCGGTGAAAATGGTGCTTTGGGCTTTTTTTAGGAGCTTCTTCTGCCCTGTTCTTGTGAAATGTCAACCTGACAGTTGTTGGATTGCTTTCATTGCATGATAAAGTGTAAACAGTGAAATCCTCGCTCGCTCAGGTGTCGCTCTTGTCAACAATGTGTTTTGTCAGAGAATCTGATCCTCTGAAAATTTCTTTCCAGATGTCCTGTCTCTGCTTACCTCAACCGCTTTTAATTTGCCAAAGTCCTTTCAGACGGTGAGGCATCTGTTTGGTTTACTTGGATTAAAGGTGTATATCAGGGTTAAAACAAGTCCAGCTTTATCCACAGCATCTGTGGCTTGCTTTTGATCGCCACAGATAATTTCAAATAATCTCTTAATTTGTTTCAACAAGCAAATAATTAGATACCTTTCTAGGTGAATTAACATCTGGTTATGTTTGCCAATGTATTTTTTTCTCTCTCATGTCAACAGTTCTTTTCTAGTGTCCTTGTACAAATTAATTTATTTTGGCTTTTCATGTTTGTCACAGGAGTTAACAAAATTGCATATAACTTTATATAGACAGGTTAGTAAGCAATTATTATCATGCTTTTCTCATATCAACAATTGGGATGCACCAATATTAAAACACTGGGAGATATAAACAAGCCAAATGAAGTGAAATTAAATTAAATCAACTTTATTTCATATAAATAACTTTAAAATAAAGCGCTAAAACCTAAAGTAATTTTTAAAGCTATACTTGATTTTAGACATCACAGTGTTTATAATATACAGTATGAAAATTAATATTCATTTTGAGATTTGCTAACAATGACATATAACATGGTTATTATTAGTGTTTTTAAAGATTTAATTTGAGTGAAGTTTAAATAGTGGCAAAAGTTATCTAAATGTAAAAATTGGTACAAATTAGGGCTGCACGATAAATCGAAATGGATGAACGATTCGACAGAAGCTGCGATTGTCATGCGTATCTTTCAGTGAAGCACGGTTCTGTGATCAGCAGTAAATCTCCATCCAAAGGCCAGAGGGCGCTCTCGTGCTGAAACTCCAAATACGGCTTGCAGAAGAAACCCAGGAAATGCCTATGGCTGCAGCTGAATAAACAGAAGATTCAACTGCTTTCATTGATTCAACGTGACTAATAAATACAATACAATACAATACAAGACTAATAAACACACGACTACGGCAATATACGGTTTATCTGAGTTCTTCTTAACATTATTTTCATTATAATAAAGTATATTTATAATGCAGTGCCTTCATCACTGCTTAAATACTATGAAATATTTGCGTGCCTTATCTGTGGATAGCAACATCATCTCACAGAAGTATTTTTTACAAACCGACGGTCGACTGAGCGTTTGAGTGTAGTTTTGGATTAAGAAATGGGGGGGGTGGTGGGTTGTAGTTAAATTGAATAATGTAGTCTTCAATGCTATTGCAGTGGATGAGCAACATTTACGAGCTGGTCACAGGTAACAACCGGGGACTGGTATTTCACGGAAAGTCGTGAGACATACGAGTCTCACTCCGCGAAGCACAGTGCCAGATCGACGTACTAACCGATATTTACTATCACATATCCGTAGTTCACTCTGACACGCGAAGCTTTGATACTCACAATACATTGTGTCGATAACGTACTGGCTGCAGTGATGCTACGCATTTTCTAGGCATAGCGACTCTGCTGCGGCTCTGGTGAACTACCACTGCTGATCTGCACGCTCAGATCTCATAGATGCTACTGTGAGCAATACCCCTGCAATAGATACTACCCGAATACCGATCTTACTAACACTACACTCTTTACATCGCCAATCACGCATCTCGATTAATCGATACGGCAGCCTCCACGATGGCAATTAGACAATCACAAATTCATACTATAATCTCGATCAGAGGCATATGATGGTGCGGTCTATACCGGCTAACGATTACATTGATATTATTAGTGTTTTTAAATATTTAATTTTAGTGAACTTTTAGATGATGGCAAAGGTCCTCCAAATGTAAAAATTGGTAAAAAAAAAAAAAAAGAAGCATAATAAATAAAAATCTAGAATATTGGCTCATGTGGTACCGATATATTGTGTGTTCTTATAGTTAACATGTATAATTTTTTTAAACAATGTGTATTTTTCCATTTATCCTGGTGCACTTCTTTGCCCCATTGACTTCCAGTGTAAATGCATTACTGCAAACATGACTTTTTCATTTTTAGAAACCGACAGATGAATCTTATTTTCAGTGGCAATTAACAGCATCTGTGCCATTTGAGATTGACTTGAACCTGAAAGATTCCTTTAACAAGTATGACACAAGAAGGGATAATTTGAGATGAAATCTCATTCTGTCTTTTTATAGATAAGCCATTTTTCCCTTGGGCAGAAAGCAATAGGACATCTGGTTGCAGCTCCATCAAGGAGGCATAACAAGAAACATTTAATGTTCTTTTTCAGATTACAGGGCTCTATGGAAACACATCTGTGTGACACAGAGCATGTTGTTAGTGCATCTTACTCGATATACTACATACGTGCTTTCACCCCTCAAGCTGAAGAATGCAATGAAGCTAGAGAGGATTTTTATGATGGGTATTTGTGTTTGTAAATAGCTGTAGGCATATATTTTGTCTTTCTATGATTTGTAATAGTGTTTTTGCTCACAGTGAGAGCACAGAAAGTGGTGTGTATGCGTGTTTATGGGTGGTGGAATTAAGCTTTTACCCTCTGTGTGTAAAACGACTCAGCCCAAGGACACTCTTTGATCCCGACATCGTCTCGGCCTGGAGAAAAGGAAGCGAGTTTACATAGCCCGATGGGTTAAATCTGGCAATTATGATTTCTTAGGCCAACATCCACCCACACGGGTGACTATTCCATCTGCTGTAAGGCCTGGATGTGTTTTGTATAATATATCCAGTGTGATGCATTGTGTCAGTGTTAAAGAATTGTTTATTATGCCCTTACCACTTTTTCAATATTTTCTTAAAGTTATGTCATTTTCTCCCCCTCAAGTTGTTGTTAACCTCCATGATTAATTTTTTTATTCCGTTTATTTATGTACTCACGCTAATCATTTCCATACAATGAAAATATGCAGCTGTCAAGTATTTTAGTGTCACTGAGATACTTTTGTAGTTTTATTTCTATTTTGAATGGGTTTTTATTTCAATGAATTTCAATGATTAAGCAAAGAAAAAAAATCATATAATTTTATATCATAAATATCATATTGCAAAGGCTGTAATTCAGCCTGATTAAATAAATATATTCACAGCATGTTTCATGAAGAATCGCGACACTGTATACTATCTATCTATCTATCTATCTATCGATCAATCTATCTAATTTTTTTACCTTAAATATGTCATTACAAATATTACAATTATGATTATTTGATTAAATTTATTCGTAATAATAAGATAATAAAATAACCAATTAATAAATGATCCAATTTTAAATCAAACTTTTTTTTAAAACCGAAAATTATCGCAATTCGATAATTTTTTTCTCCCCAAAACACGAAGTTGTGGGCTTAAATTTAATCTTGTTATTACTCAATAATAATAAAAAACTACTTCTTGTGTTGCAATGCATAATTCACTTATGCATTTGAAATTGTTGATTGTTGGTTTTTAAATGAATGATTAGTGGCAAAATAGTACACAATTTTAATATCAGCCATTTATCTGTTATTGGCCACAACATCTGTACGGTACAACAGATTTAAAAAACCATTACCCATATTTATTCCATGGAAATCTTCTCATAATCTCATGCACACCAATTGTGTCATTCCAGGTTGTTTGTGTGTCGCTAACAAATTTTGACAGCCAAGTTTGAAGTCATAAAGATTAATACCAGTCTCTATCATATTCAATATATATATAATAGATATATATATATATATATATATTATAATATATATATATATATAGGATGCAACAGAAATAAAACAATACTCATACTTCAATAACGCAATGCAGCTTTGATAAAGGGCAAAGTCTTGGCAAGGTTAACACAGAGAGCACATCATGCCTGGTTTTGTTTCTGTTGTTTATTTATTTTTAATGTTTGCGCTGGGGGATACTGTCACTCAGCTATTTGTGTAGCGATGACAGTTAAATATATTTCCGGAGGTTGTTTTCAATCGAGCAATACTTATTTTTGATCATGTGTGCTTACCTGAATTATAGACTGACACCTTGATTATTATAGACTGACTGACTAAAACAACAGTGATGATGACATCAGACAGATCCCATTGCACTGCTGTTTTTGCTTTATCTATTTTTATGAAGACTGTCATCCATGGAGTTGATAAATGTAATATGCTGAAGCAGAGGGGCCGGTGAGGGAGAATACAGTTAAACATGACATTTCATTAATTTAGCTGTATTTTTAATTCCTCAACTCAGATCTAAGATGAACTTCTTGACAAGTTGAGCACAATATAATTTGTGATAAGTAAGATTTATTTAAAGTATGCAAGACTATTTCCACAAATGAATAAAAATTCAGAGAAAAAATGTGTGAAACATATAACATAATTGCAAGATATAAACTCATAATTCTAAAAAATTAACAATTTCTTAATTGTTACTTGTTTCAAAAAAAGAAACAATCTGCGTTTTCGTTTTTTTTTTTTTGGTCCAAGGAATCAAACATTTTGCAGTTCTGTGTTTGTTTGTTTTTTGTTTGTTTTGTTGTGATGTAAAAAGTTGCAATTAGATTAAATAGGCTTTCAAGATGTTCATGCAAATATTACAATTTTATTAAACTATTCCTCTACGGTATTTAAATACATTTAAAATAAAATAAAAAATGAATTTAATTACATTTAAAATAGTAAAATAATAAATAGTAGTAATAAAGAATACAAATATTTTTATTTCTTCTCCAGGTGCTCTTAAAAAAAAATGGTGTAGGATTTACTTTGAAACCGTTTTCACTTAGAAATTGCAAGTCATTTTTTAAATATTATTTTTAAATAATTACAAAGAAACTGCTAGTGACACATTAAATTAAACGTAGTTTTGAAATAGCGCTTTCCTGTAAAACCTACTCCAATAATCTTATTCACAACTTCATAAAATCATTTTTTGTATTGTTGTTGATAAGAAAAATCCTTGTCCAATGCCTCATGAAAGCCATAAAGGCTTTAGATTTGCATGACTGACACATTATTACATATACTTACCTGCTTTGGAGCCTGTGTAATTGCTAATTAGGCAGAATGGTAATAAGTTGCATGTCTTTTGAGATTATACCCCTTCACATTGGGCATATTTTCATTTACAATGCTCCATTAATGTGTTGCGGGGAATTTTTAATATGTTCGGCTGTAGATTTCTTTTAGCAGCGCACAATAGAACCCAATCACAAGTGGTCTATATAGGTATGCAATTAAAAATCCAATAGACACATCATCCAAAATGCAAGCCAAAGGCAAGCCGTAATTTCTCACCGCTGTAGTGTGTTTATCATTTACACCCGACGAGTCTCCGCATTCCACCCTCATCAATTATGGATCAGCTGGGCCCCATCCAAGCAGCTTCATTTCATTCTCATTAGGATCTTGTGCTGACACTCTTCTTTTCTCCACGCTCCATGGCTTCTCCGGGGCTCCCATAAAGGTCTTCAACCAGGCGCGGCATCATTACCAAGCTTTGTTCCCCCAACCCTCCCCCTCGAGCCGATGGCAAGTGACCAAGACGAGATGGGCGACCACTGTTAAGTGCTTATGTCAGTGGTTTCTGGGTCAAAGAGCTGTGCGGTAGGCCTGGCCCCATGCCAGAGTCAAGTCAACACCCCCCCCAGCCATAAGTGGCTTTAGAGAAACATAAGGCTGTGGAACTGTAGATTTCTTCTTTCCTGACACTGTCGACAGTGGATAAATGGATTAGAGGGGAAATTAATGGATTTACAATCAATCGGGAATGTCTACAGTTCAAAGTCTACAAACTCCGCAGACAAGTATTCAAGCACAATTTTGTAAATGAGGGGCTTGTCAACTTTTTTTTTTTAAATATAAATCCAGGGACCCCAAATCCAGACTACTAGCAATCTCAGGGCTACCCTAATATATAAATGCTTTAAAAAAAAAAATTATTTTTTTGTATTTCATTTTTATATTTTGTTTTCTTTATTTTATGTTATTTGTTATTAATGTTTACTTTATATTAGCTGTTATTTTTTGATATTTTATGTTTTATTTTATTTCATTTTTATTTTATTTTAATTTGTTTAATATTATAATCTTCTCCTTAAAAAGCCTTTAAATAAAATGCCTGTTTTACATCTATTTTATTCAAATTTTTGTATCTTATTTTAATTTTATACTTTATTTTCAATTTCACATTATCATATTTGAATTGTATTTATTATATTGTTAAATTGTATTGAATTTTTTTAAATTGTATTGAATTTTTTTATTTTATTTTATTGAAAATGTATAACAACTTGCTTTACGCTAACCTACTGTTGACTTTTCTGTGTTTTGGATTCATTTATAAAGCTTTTATGCTGTATAGAGTCAAGTGAATCAACTGACGAAGCAAGAGAACCAGCCAAAAATATATATGGACATTTTTCAAGAAATGTCCATAATGTTTTATAGACAGCCCGACTGATATATCGTTTTGCCGATATTATCGTCTGATATGAGCCTGTCGCAGATATATTGTATCGGCGAATATGCCGCCGATATGTAATTTTTTTTTTTTTTACAGAACATGTAATGCAGATAAAAATGCTTGAAATGGTGTAATTACTAAGTTCGCGCTCCATTGTTTGCTACTGGCGACCTGGAAGAAACGCTTTAAAGCTTAAGTCTATGGAAAACCATTGAAACTTTAAACGGCCATATCTCCGTAACGGCGCGGCGAATCCGCACCAAATTCAGGGGATCTCTTCAGCTCAAGGAACCCTCTTGAACGCGAATCGAGTGTACGTCTCGATGTCCTCTTTCGAATGAGACCACCCCCGCATCTATAGCCCCCTGGGTTCGGGAGTTACGGCTGGTTAAATTTGCGTTCCGGCGCCGACCGATCTAGCGATCCCGGGGGGCTACCGACGTGCGGAGGGTGGTGTTCAAGAGGGCTCCTCGAGCTGAAGGGATCCCCCGAATTTGGTGGAGATCCGCCGGCGCGTTCGCGAGATAGTGACAGCAGTCAACACTTTCCCTTCTGTAAGGATTTTTCTTGTTCAGGCAGAATTCCTTATTGGACCAAAAGACAGTACACAGAATATCTTGGATTACAATTTGCAACTATATGGATGTACGGTTACTTCCTCTACAGTCAAAATCTGGGTGTTATATTAGATAGCAACTTGTCTTTTGAAAATCATATTTCCCATGTTACAAAAACAGTGTTCTTCCATTTTAGAAACATTGCCAAGTTACAAAACATTTTACCTTTTTCTGATGCAGAAAAGCTATTTCATGCATTCATGACCTCTAGACTGGACTTATTGTAATGCACTGCTAGGTGGTTTTCCTGCATCTTCAATAAACAATCTACAGGTGGTCCAAAATGCAGCGGCTAAGTGCCCCAAAAAACCCCTTTTTTTTAAATTGTTTTTTTTTTTTTTTTTTTTAATTTTTTTAAAAAAATTTTTATTTTATTTTTTTTTTTGTTTTTTTTTTTTTTTAAAAAATGGGGGGGGGGTTTTTAATTCGTTTTTTTTTTTTTTTTTTTTTTTTTTAAAATTTTTTTTTTTTTTTTTTTTTTTTTTTTTTTTTTTTTTTTACCATCAAGAAAATATGATCATATGACCCCAATTTTACAGTCTCTGCACTGGCTACCTATTCAGTTCTGTATCATTTACAAAATATTATTACTTGCCTATATGGCCCTTAATGGGTTAGCTCCTGCGTTCTTAACTAGTCTTCTACCATGCTACAATCTATCATGCTCCCTAAGGTCGCAAAACTCTGGACTTTTGGTAGTACCTAGGATAGCAAAGTCCACTAAAGGAGGTAGAGCTTTTTCGCATTTGGCTCCCAAACTCTGGAATAGCCTTCCTGATAATGTTCGGGGTTCACACTCTCTCTGTTTAAATCTAGATTAAAGACACATCTCTTTGGCCAAGCATTCAAATAATGCATCTCATAATCTTGTACTGCAGTTATATCTGATCAAATCCACATTATTATTTCTTAGCTTGGGTTGAACAAATAATTTCTGCTTGGTTGGTACATCAGCTACGCTAATTATGTCTCTATTTGTTTCTTTGTTTTTGCAAGGATTTACACAAGCTTCAGTCTGGATCCAGAACACCTGAGAAGAGATGATGCCAACCCCTCAGAGGACCTCAGATGATGCCAACCCTGAAACAACATACAGAACTACCACATTTTGCTTTAAGTTTGATTGCATCATATAATAATTGCTGTTAATAGTGTTCATCGTCTGTTTGATTACGTCTTTAATTGATTTTTCCGTACATTTCTGCCATATGTACATAAACCGACAGTCACCACTGATAAGCTATACTAAATATATTGTGGAAACTTAATTTGCTGTAAAGTTGCTTTGCAACGATTTGTATCGTGAAAAGCGCTATACAAATAAACTTGAGTTGAATTGAATTTATATATCTGTTCCATGGACCCCCTCTAGTTTCATAGACCCCCAGGAATCCACAGACCCCCAATTGAAAACAAGGGTTTAGAGGTCCATACCCTTGTTTTGATGATACTGTAAGACCAAATAGTGTAAATTTGAAATATTCACTATATTTAAAGAATATTTGGCTCATTTTGTATATTAATATTCATAAGTTGCACTGGATAAAAGCATCCATGAAATGAATCAAAGTAAGTAATCTGAGCACATTTTAACACGTTGTATTTCAACAATTTTCTCCAAGCATAGTATTATTATATGCATTTAATTCCCCAGATGAAGGCAATAACAGGTCTGTGCCTATTTTTGAATGGTGACATCTTGTTTGCCACCTTTTAACAAAGTACTATGTTCCTCGGAGATGTTTTTGTTATGACTCTCTGAGATCAGACTTGCAGCAATGATGGAGAGGAAAGTGTTGGTAAAAAATAAATAATATTAAAACAGTCAGCTAGCGACCCATTGAAAATCATCCATATTGTGTTGTTCTTTTTGAGGGCCACTGCGAGGAGTCCTTTGTTCATTGACCGTTACATTGTCAGCTGTTTAAATAATGGATTTGTGTGGCAGTGTGTATTACGCCTTGGCCAGCGTCCCTTGACAATACCGTTTTGAGGGAGTCTGGAACAATGGGGCATATATTTTTTTGGGGACTATCTGTTATATTATATATGTCACCAGGGTATTTTCTCCTCATGCGGTTAGTCAGAAAAATCTTATTTCTCATGTTCATGCCTTTTTCGGTTTGCTATAAAGCCATTATAGAGCCAGTTAGCCTAGTGTTTTAAATCCCTACCATTTCCCTTCAAAGAGCCCTGCTGCCAAGATTATATTTAGCTTATGAGTGGCATTTATTCAAACATCCTGTATAAGAAATAATCTCTTTTCAATGAAGTATAATGGTTATTGTGTCCCTAATGTACGCTAATGATCAGCTGCAACATTTGAGGGCTTCAAAGCGAAAGCCCTCACATTTTTTTCCCTCAGCTGTTATGTTCATTATAAGACGAGGCATCACAACAGGAACACTGAGAAGAGGCTTTGCGGTTTGTTGTGATTTGTTTACACAGTAACATCTGTAATCAGATGACAGTGATGAATGTGATGAACGACTGAACTGGGGGTAGTGTTAAGTGAGTGGGTTTCTATAGGTCGGGTGAAATGTGTGTCAGTGGACCACAGTGTGGCCCCTAGGAACAGATTTACAGCATCTCGAGGGATATCATTATTCTGTCATAAACGGGGCAGGTCAGGTTCTCCAGAGCTTTTTTTAAAGGCTCCTTGGGATGCTGAGATGATTTATTCATCTGCAAACAGAAGAATTGGTAGATGGGTTGGCTTATGAAGACAATGGGTATTCGTGTGGACATTTGTCAAATAAAGGACAATGGGAAGATAATCTGGCCGATGCAATAAATATACATATACAAAAGCACAATGAACAAAGTTGTTAATAAATTATTAAAATTAACTTGTGTATATAACCCAAAGTAGAAAATAAGCATTTTAGGTGAATTTAAACAATTTTGGTTGTTAAATCTGACAAAACTGGGACCTTTTTGGTCTTAAAAATAAGGGTTCCCAAATGGGGGTTTCATAGCAATGCCTTAAAAGAACCATTTTGGGTTCCTTAAAGAACCTTTCGGTAAACAGTTCTTGAAAGAAACCGTTTTCTTGGTTTAATAATCTGAAGAACCTTTTTCCACTATAAAGAACCTTTTGTGCATTGGAAAAGTTCCATGGATTTTAAAGGTTATTTCAGTCAAAAAACAATCATTAAATGTTTGATTCCATTACGATAAAACAATAAGACCTGGAATATATCATGGCCTATTTGTAATAAACACTAACATTTAGAAGATAAATAACAATAGAGTACTTTTTTGTCAATGCATTTAATGTTCTTATATAAATTGTGAATAGTTGCTTTGGTTACCTCAAATTGTTCGTTAACGTCTATTTGGCACACTCTGATTTTGTCGTAATCTAACTTTTGTGGCACTTGGTCGTTAAAAACAATGTTGATGAACACTAAAGTTTAAAAATTAAGAATAAAAAGTGTGTTTTGTCGATGTATTTTCACATACTAATCCGTACAGAAATGCTAGGAACGTTGCTATGGTCACTACCAGGCAACCTGACTTCTGTTTGCTATAGCTTCTATTCAGCGCATTCTAACTACCTGTAATAATTTAATTAATTTATATATATTTTGTGGTACTTGGTGGCTTGAAACACTGTTTAAATATGCACATATATATGCATACAGTATGTAAAGGCTACATACTTTTACAACCCACATACTTTTTTTTATGGGAGAATTGATTACCATTTGTACAACCATAATTTTACTGCAAACTGTGGCTAGTGTAGCAAAACCATGGTTAATTTAAGGTTACCGTGGTTTAACTATATTATTACTATGTTTTTGTTTTTAACTATTAACTATATTAGCTACTACCCTTACGAAAATTAACCATGGTTTTATTGTAGTAAAACTGTAGTAACCATTTGTATAACCACAGTTTTACTACAAATACCATGGTTAACCTATGGTTAGTTTAGCAAAACCATGGTTAATTTGTGGTTACCATGGTTTAATTATAGTTATCATGGTTTTTTGGTTTAATTTGTAGTAAATGGTTAATTTTCGTATAAGGGTATGCTTTTTTGGTTGTAAAACCATGGCTAATTTTTGTAAGGGACTGTTGTAACTTCGTTTTGGTGGATTCCAATAACTAGGAGTCAGATGAACCCCCAAATTCTCCACAATTCGCACCACTGGCACCGCAAATATAAACTGCCACAAGCAAATGCAACAAGGACGGAATCGCGTAAACTATTGGGTGCAACATCTGTGTCCCAGTACGGCCCCCACCGAAGTCCATAGAGAATTGGCTATACACCGTCTAACGCACTCTCTTGCCTCAGCATCTGCTCCGTTCATTCGGTGATGGGGGAACCGCTGTGAGCCTCCGCACGCGCTTTTGTTCAGTGTCTCTCCTCGCGACCGGCGAAGTGCGCGCCGTTTCGAGCTCCTCTCTGGACTCGGGCTGAGGAGAAATACCGTGCTTTTTGAACGATTTTAACGAAGTAAGGAGTTCGTTTTAACACGTTTCTGAGGCTGAACAGATTTGAATGGTTAACCTCGGCGGCTGTTATCATCTACTCTGCTGTATCTGAGGCGACGCAGCATTCCTGTGGACTTTCTGAGGCGACGACGCGCTTTACTTCGGAGAAGGTGAGAACAAGCATTGTTTTTGTGCTTAACTGATTACGTCTCGCTTCATTATTAATATATAACGTGCTGTAGGATGTTTTGTGTTCAGGACAGGCTATATTCAGCCCCCTTACCAAGCGCAGTACCTCAGTGAGGACAGTCAAGGGGACAAAACCAGGAGTACAACGATATTGGACGACTGTTCGGAGCAGAAGACTATTTATAAACCATGTTTTGAATGACATCATGGTGAAATGTTAAATACAGGAAGAGTAGATTGCTATCTAATTTCTAAAATCAGATATTTGTGCTGTTCTCAGACCTATTAATCACTTATCCTCTGAAATATTAAGTGATTTGCAAAGTACTTGTGGGTTCAAATGCAATCAAATGCAATGTTCTTGTCCGGTTTTCCCCAGATCCACTCAAGTGAGTCATTTTCTTTGCCTTGATATAACCCCCCACCTGCAAGCTGTCATCTGCAGTAATGCCTTGATGTGAAAAGAAATCCCATCAGAAATAGTGAGCGAGAATTTTGGGATTGAAAGGGACCCCGCATTGTTTTTCTCCTTCGCAGAGTGTCAGCTGGATGCTGTTAAAAGCTGACAAGTGCTGAGCGCTGCCAGTCTTGTGCCTGCCTCGATGACAGCGTGTAGCTGGTGGGAGAGGAAGACTGAGCCGAATTTCTCTTGGCATTCTGTCGTGACTGACTCTGTTGTCTCTGTTCGGTCTGAACCCCTGAGTCTCTACCTGACGGAGCACTCCAGGTGCTTCTTGCATCAGTCTACAACAAGTCTTGATGCTGACAAAAGAAAAGTGCAAGAGAGTGACTTGTGAATGTGAAGATGTGTGTTATTTGTCAAAGAGCATCAGGAATAGAAAGTGGTGCGAGTTGTGGCTCTAGGTGCCCTGGGAATCAGGCAGCTGTTTGCAGCAAATTGGTTACTGTGGGGCAAGGTTTGTAACCTCTTCTCTTCTTTTCTCTTCTCTCTGGAGAAGGTGAGAACAAGCATTGTTTTTGTGCTTAACATTGTTTTTGTGCTCTTCTCTCCTCTCCTCTGAAATTATACCTTTTTTGGAGTATATCCTATGGAGTGCTCATACTGGGAACAGTTTTGCACCGTCATTTTTGTTGAGAGTTCCGGCGACACAAGCGATGCAACAAAGTTGGAGTCCAACTTTATGCAGATGAGCCATGCAGTGACTACCAATGAGAGTGCATACTGTCAGATATTGCGGCATATTAGGAAGCAACGCACAGCGTTTTGACAACCTCCAGCAATTGCTTTTGTTTGGCTTTAGTTGTATAAGCTGGTTTATTAGATTTTTAATAGCAAATCTGAATATCCATTTTTCATATACTGACCAAAAAAAGAAACAATTTTCACTCAGAAATTGCTAGTAAATTTCACGAATAAACAACAAACAAACAGCAATATATTGAATTAAACATGAAATTCAGTAGTAGAAAGATTGTACTGTTTTAAAATGGTATTGTGAATTGTACTCCACTAATGTTTTATTTACAACTTTGGAAAAAAAAAAACTTTTTTTTTTATTGTACTGTACATTATAATGGATGCCTAAATTCACTTAAATATAACGTAAAAAAATTATAGATTTAATTTTTTGTGTTATTTAAAATTTATTTTACATTTATTTCCTTTTTAATTTTTGTTATTTTTTTTATAAGACTTTATATCAGCCCGTGCTTTTTATTATCCAGCCATATTCTTTCATATTTTCACATTGTTACCCATTTGTTTTTGCAAATATCAAAATGAATAACCTTTTTTATATATCCATTATTAGGATGCCTCAAAGTTAACTTGCGACGTTTAAATTAGTGTTTTAGTTTTTTATACAGTTATTTAATTACATTTTTATGATTTATTTTATTTATATTTATTTAAATTTTTTATTTTAGACAAAATAATATTGCCCGTTTATTGGTTATCACCATAACATAACCATTAGTTGACCATATTGGCCAGCATTTTAGCCCATCCCTGATCTTAACTGATCAAATAAACATATGGGTGGCCGCTGAGGCTGTGTTGCTAAACTCATACCCTGTCACCCTCAAGCAAACCGGTGCTGCTTGCATCTATATCAGGGTGAGTGCTCCGATATGGTGCCTCCAGGTTCAAAGACCTTTCTTTCTAACCCCCGAGTCCCAGCGGAGCAGCTCAGTCTTGCAAAACCAAGCAGCCTTTCAAGTTGGCTCCAGAACCTCGGTAAATCTCCTTGGGGCATCCATTCTGCTCTTTATCTGAGCACCCTCTTCTCCCTGTATAATCGTAAATGCCAGAGGAGCACCTTTGAGCATGTTGTCTCTTGTCTCAAAAAGTGGAAATTGCCTCTGAGCGCAACCATTTTGGCATTGGGTGACTTGTAGAGGGCACTTGATTGATTCTCACATTTTAATAATACGCGTTTCCGCTCGACTGCGTAACTTAGTCCCAACAATCGTATGAGGGGGGGTTGTGCTGACAGGTGGAATTGAAATTGTACTTGAATAGCATCCAGAAAGCTAAATGCCTTCGGATTCCAGGAGATAATGTCCTTGTCGAAAATTAACATACGCTGTGTTTAATGAACCAAGTCTACTAAAATTAGTCTGGAAATTTTTGGTAGATGCAGTTTAGGGAAACATTGTGCTAGTTTTGAGTTCCTGCATAAGCCGACTGCTGATTTGTGATGAAGGCCGTGTTTAATTATGCAAAGTTGATGGTCTGTTTGTGTCGGGGGTGAATAGATGCCAGTAAATGTCTTCATTTATGTCCACAGTCATCCAGGTCTACTAAAATTACTCTATACATTTTTGGTAGATGCAAATTCAAGGAAACTTTGTGCTAGTTTTGTGTTCCTGCATAAGCCAGGTGCTGATTTGTGACAAAGGCTGTGCTTAATTATGCAAAGTTAATGGTCTGTTTATGATTGTGTGGTGAATAAATGCCAATATAAGTCTTAATTTATATCCACAGTCATCCAGGTTGGTGTTTTACCTTGTGTGTGAAGTCTTGATTGACAGCTGACAAGTAAGAGTAGTTGTGTCTAATCCCATGAGCCAGAGGAAGCAGTTGGCAGCAGCTGTCTCTACTACATGTGTCACCCGCCAATCCGCCAAAGTCTGAATATTTATCGATGCCCAGACTTGGAATACATTATTCAGAACGGGCATTTGCCTCCTTAAACACCACAAATGAATCATGACACCTGGTCTGTGTTTTGCTGGTTTTCGAAATGGGACTGTAAGAGTTTAACTTCGTAGAGGGAGAAGAAAATATTAATTTTAATTTCTTTTCAGCCCTAATTCTTTTTCTGTCTTGAAAAGATTCCATTTGGCTCGCAGGTCTGCTCAAGACAAAAACACACTACCTTGTGGTTTAAAAATTCATTTAGAAAATGTTTTATCGCTTACCCTGTGGGAGAGGTCCAGAAGGAAAAGAAGCCTGATAATTATGCCAGCAATTTGCACAGTGCTTCTTCAGGCACTCGGTCCTCCAATACAAGCTTCTCTCTCTCTTTTTGTTTCCTGGTATATCCTCTGTTTTCAGGACTGGACAGCTCCCAAGCTTTGGCCATTGTACACACAGCTGCTGGCAGCTAATAAATGAACAAGACCAGTGATGTCGCTGAAAATTATATTTGCTCCAAGAAGAAAATGGCCTGTTGGAGTTCTTCCTCTTTGCGTTTGCATTCGGGACGATGGCAAACCTGAGAAAAGACTGATGAGTGGTGGTTCACAGGACAAATGGCCTTGTGGCTCCAGCTGCATTCATCTTAGACTCACAAGTGCTTGGAATGTTTCACATTCTCCGTATTCGTGTGCTGAAGCGATATGGGATTAAAGGGATACAATGGAAGCCAATAGGGTCCAAAACAACACTAGACCCCTTTTGATTTTCATTGCAGTTGGCAAAAACATTTATATAGATTACTCCCTGAAAAGTCCCTACAGGGCTGTGTTTCTAACAATGCAACTCACTGCTTAATTAGCATTTGGTGAACCAGTTCATCAAATCAGACTTAACTGATTTTAACTTAGACTAAGGGTGCTTTCACACTTGGTTCGCTTGCCTGGTCCGAATCTGAGTTTGATTGCTCCTCCCTCCCCCTGCCCCCATTGGACTGCGTTCATATTATTTTATTTGGAACTGCAGTTCGTTTGCATCATCAAGCCAGCAGCTGTTTACCCCGTTGCTTAAGTAACGACGGTGCAGGAGAAGTCAGCAAAATGCATAGTTGCTCTCTTCATTTTTATATATTTATGTTTTTGAACCATTGGTTTCGTTTCCAAAGCTTCAGTACATAACGGCACTTATGAATCTTACGATTGTTTTACGAATGTACTGCAAATGCTCTAAAGAACGCTGAAGGTGAACAGAAATAAGATATACAGCTCTTTGCTAGGAGCGCATCAGTCATGCTCATCAGGAAATTGAGTGAAACGCACACACAAACACACATTTTTATCAAATTATACATCATTAATAGTGGTTCACTTACGTGATTTGGTACGATTGCGTTCACATCAGCAGCGAACCGTACTGGAGTTCACTTGAACCGTACCCCAGACCACCCTTTTTAAGCGGACTCGGGTATGGTTCGCAGGTGCGCAACCGAGTTTGGAAGACAGCATTCACATCATCCAAACGAACCGAACTCTGACATCAGTCGAACTCGGGTGTGGACCAAAAGTGCTAGTGTGAAAGCACCCTAAAAAGGTCTCGACTCGAGTCAACAGAGATCTACAAGTTACTCAATCAAAACTCGTTTAGGACTTGCCTGAAAGTCACTCTGACTTGAAATGAGGCACTATTCCACCGTATGTCTTATTATGCTGGTTTTTGCCAAATCATTCAGCACTCCAGTTCCTGAACACTGAACTGAAAACAGTACAAACATGTCCGACATGCAAACTGTCTGCCGAGGGTTTCATAAAGGGGGCAAAATGTGTGTTTGCAGTGCTGAACCACATGAAGTGTAACAAATAAAACGTATGGGAAATATAAAAGTGATCTGACAACTATAGTTTCAAGTCAACAATAGTACACTAACAGCAGTTCTCTTGTATTATGAGTCGGTTAATGGTTACAACGGTTCTCGAGTCATGAATGAATATTTTATACACAGGCTACGTTCACACTGTCAGTTTTTGGGATTGACAACCTCATTCTCTTTACAGGTGTGAGTCTCGAAATGTCCAGTTCACACAGCAGCTTACAGTTGTGTTTAGAATACTGTCTGTATGAACATGCAACAGGAGTCAAGCCCGTATTCCTTACCAGTAACCATAGTGACAGTGACCAAAGTAAAATCAAAGATGGCGACGTCCATAAAACTGAAAGTCTTATCACTTTCTGACACAACAAGAGTCCAATCGAGCCGCGAGTTCATTCGTCAAATCATCATTAACCGACAGCAGCTTTTATATTTTGGTGGAGAGCGGAGCATTTGAATCGTATTAAGGACTCAAATACAGGACTGACAACCATATTCTGCTGCTGTGTGAACATGGCCATAGATATGTAAAACATCTAGAATTCATATAATTATAGGGTGCTTTTAACAATAACGTTGTGAATACGTGATGCAATTGCGTGATTATATGAACTAACTGGTGAATCATTTTTTTCTGAACAAACTGTTCAGTTCGTGGAAAAGAATCGGACTTGACCTCACAAACAATATGGAACTGTTGTTAATGACGTCATGCACATTTCAAGATTGAATTATTGTCAGTTTATTGCTGTAAATAATGAACATGGCATCTGAGGAATACTTCACAAATTTCTTCTCTGTTGTTTTGCTTTCTTTCAAGATGTTTGATTCCATCATGGATTCCCTCTTACATCACTCTGCGGTTCTCCAGCGTCAAAAATGGCACTTTCATTCTTTTGACATTCTAAGATGCAGAATGAAATTTGTATATATGGAATCAGAGCCGGCGCCAGGGCACCTACCTCCAGGGGGCATTTATATTGGGGGGAGGCAATCTGTAATCACGTGCAGTCGCTGAAGCTCACGAAAGCATGCAGTAGCAAATGCTATTTTCACTTTAGCTTTCGAAATCGATCACGTTCAGCAGGGAGTGGAGAGCAGGGGTATAGGGGCAAGGTAACTCGTTTGGGGGGGGTTGGCTTAAAATTTATTGCCATATTAGCTTGCTTATTTTCATCATAAGTATCATCTATTCCACATCATACTGACAAGAAACTGTTCTTCTGACCACAAGTTAAGAACTGTAGTTTAAACCATACAAATTTGATTGCGAATGTCTGTTGGAACTATGCTTTCATAAAAAAATTATTTTCATTTTTAAGTGAACTGTTTCTTTAAGCATGCAAATTTGCACCACTGTAAATCAAGAAGATCTGAAGTGAGGAAACCCAATCGCTCAGCGTGACTTGCGTTTATTAATCCTCATCTGATTCTCTTTGTCTATGCATTACAAGCACCTCAGTAATCTTACAACTACTGTCTTCTCACCACGGGAAACGCATGGGGAAACAAAATATAATTAATTTCTTTCAAATCCCCATATTCTTGGTTGGACCCAATCTTTCTGTTTCCATTGTCAGGCTTCATAAATGTAATCTGCACATGCCATATCGTTCTGTCGGAGATTAGTTTGCCCTGACAATGAGGTTTTCTCCTTGCCAGATATTTCAATATATCATTCATTAACATGGAAATTACTTTTATAGAGGTTCAGATTGTGTTGTTGGGTTCATACTATTACGTAGTATGAGGAACAGTTCATTTTTTTCCGGTTATTGATTCCCTCTTCTTGATGAGAAACATGTTGATGCATGTGAGCACTTATTTGTTTCGCCAACAATGAATGCAATTGGACAGTTGTTTGTAGATTTATTGGATTTCGGTGCACGCAGATACAGTGTATTGTTCTGTAGTTTTTCACAGTCACTTGTGCACCTTCTCTTAAAGGGACAGTTCACCCAAAAACTATTTAAAAAAAAATTTTTTTATTCTTTTGAGGAACGCAAAAGGAACTTTCTCTCTCTCTCTTATAGCAATTATATTAGATTTAACAAGTGCGCAAACCCTTTATTTTTTTCTAAATATGTTATATTGCAGTATATCTATATATATATATATATATCTGTCTATCTATAATAGATACTATATATGATCTATTAATTACAAGCGTTGTTATATTATTTTTTTTGGCATTTTTTTAAAAAGATATTATTTAGATTTATTTTTATTTCAAATCTCACTGGCAACTCTTAATTATTAAGGACTGTGATCACAAAATTTTCTCAACTCAGCTGTTTTATGGAGTTTTCGTCTACTGAAAGTTTTTTGGAAATATGTTTCATCAACTAAACGATCGGTATGTTTCTAAACAACAGTACAAACCATTAAACACACTGTATTTCTATTCTTCACAGCCTCATTTTTATCTCTGTCTAAATTTAAAAACAGCAATACCCTGCCTAAGCTCTATGCGTATAGTAAGGCCATGCTGAGCTGTACCAGAGGATTGAGACATGACAGTTGGAGAGTTTATGTCAAAACCTCTCTTGTCCTCCTGGAATCGTATCACAGCTGGAATCAGCCCGTCCACCTTGACAACCTCGCCAGACTGAAATATACTCCACTGACTGAACCTGTAAGTCTCAATTTGCCCAGTGCATCTCGGGTCAAAAGTTCTCACAGCAGGTTTTCTTCGCTTTTAGTGGGCTGTAATATGATTTCCAGTGCCACACTTGAGCAGTTTAACACAAAGGCACAAATTACAGCTTTTATAAGATTTGTGTGTTGCCTTACGTCAGAGTCTGAAACTGACATGAGTCGGGATGTAATTTAAAAGCTTATGTTATTCCTGTTTTTTTTTCTACAGATGCCATGTTGTCAACGAAGTGAAAGATGGTGCTTTGGATTCGCAATTTCCTCTAGAAATATTACACTGTTATTAGTGATGGGATCAAATCAACAGGCCTTCAGTCTAATTGTCTTTGAGAACAAAACTGTATGTTACTCTCATACTGTATTTACAGACACAATACTGGAGAAAGGGGATGTGGCACATTGGCCATTGACATTGATACTAGAGAGCCTTTTTGCATGCTTTGAAGTGCACTTTACATGCACTTCTAGTTCCCAACTTCAAAGTACCCACTTTAATGTCCTCACGCATATAATCATAATCCAAAGCACCATTTAAGATGCATTTCTTCCCAATTTTTTTATTTTCTGCACCTCCAAAATGTGTTACCTTTTTCTCCAACTATTATTCTAATTAGTTAATTCGGAGGGACTTTCTTCAGTGCCCTTCTGGGTGTCTTTTACTTGTGCCCTACAAATGCAAAATATCAGAAGGAACAGGTCTTGGACGGTATCCACCGCTGGTAGGCTCTGTGCCATTTCTGCCCACCTTTGTGTAATTAACAGGCCCTGGAATTTATCTCTGTCTAGGTTTTAATTATCTAGAGCCAATACTCCAAACTCTTTGACTTTTCTTATTGCGCCAATGCCAAGTGTGCTTGACTATATGGCAAGAGGAATACTTTTTTTGTTTTTTTTAAGTGATCAGGGCTGTTTAAGAGGTTAGTTGTAAATGTTGTTTCAAATGAGTGATTTGTGCAACATCCTTCATACAGATCATGCATTGTGTTATGTTACAAAAGGGAGGTGATTTTATAATATTGACTTTGTTACCATGATTTTGCATGGCTAACAACTGAAAAATGTATGTATGTAGTGAAATAATAGCATTTTGTAGTGTAGTGATCTTTAAAAAGACATCTATAACCCAACATATAATAAAATATATTATAACTTGTATTATAGCAGTGTTGTAATCGTTAGCTAAAACCTTTTATTTTTTTAGTTGATTGAAATAACGCTGGAATAAAAAATAAATAGAAAAAATGTAAACAAATTTAGAAATGTTGCTTTGCATATGAACTAAAATAAAAAGTTTAAGTAGAAATATATAATAAACAAAAATGTCCGACCTTTTAAACAAAAAATCTAGAATAAAATACATTAAAAATATAGAAATAGAAATAAATTATAAAAGCATAACACAGTTACTAAAAAATGTAAATAAAAAACTAAACATAAAAAATAAAAGCTTGTATTAAAATGAAATAATAAAATAAAATAAACTGATTAAAAATGTAAACAACTTAAACTTATTGAGAAACAAAAATGAGAAAAGTTGCCTAACTAACTGAAATAAGTTGAAATATATAAACGTTCAAATATAAAAATAGAAAGATTAAACAAAAAAAGGCCAAAAGCACTTTTTTTTCTTTTGCGAAAAAAAGAAAAAAAAAGAAAACTTTGGTGGACAGGCTTATCACCTCTATAAGCCTGGAAGAGTCACCAGTTTTATAGAATGGCACTTGAATCACAGAAAAGTACCTTACATTTGACAAAGGAACCTTTTTATTTTCTTACATTTTGTGAAAAACACCACCAATCCTCCTGTGGTTTTGCCCTTTGATTTAAATGTGAGTCTCCACACCAGCACTAGATCTAATTTCCACCTCATTTTCATTGACCTTCATTGTTCTGACAAGAAGAGATCAAAACGGGTCAGATTGGTTCCTCTGTTTTTCCCAACCGTGAAGTTGGGAAAAAGGACACTGATGAAGGGAATTAGTGTATCCAGTTTGTTTGTCAGTCGGTTTCATACTGAATTAAAAGCAGCCTGATGAAGAAAATCCACTGCCCACACCTTCCTGTCAATCAATATGGAATAATACCAGAGCCAAATCCAATGCAGAACTGTTTTCTCATTGCTCAATCAGTGTTTAACTGTTAATCTCAAAGAAAAGCAAAAATCGAGTGGGATACAATGGACATGAATGGGGCCAATTTTTGGCAGATTTAAAAGCAGAAATGCAAAGCTTATCATTTTATAAATGTGCTTACATTAATTCTTTAAAACGTGTAGTATTTAAGCTCAAAATGAATTTTTGTGGTGATCAACATTTAGGCTGCACAACTGCAGGATGCTTGTAATTCACTTCCCACTATGTTGCGCTCTCTTTTGTTGTTTGTTGATGAGTGAGAATTCATTTTAGCATCTTTAATGTGGCAAAGAAACAGATTCATCTCCTTCTGGTCGTGATGAGAAGGTCAGAATGTTGCTTTGGGGAGTTGCTTAGGGGAGTTTAGTGTCTGAAATGCAATCACGCCGCTTGATTACACTGGCATTCATCATCACCGCACAAAAAGATACTGTCCTCGTTCCCATCTCGCAATCAAAGACGTGTCTTCATATAGTAGATACTACACATTCATAAATTCATGGTCTTGTAGATGGACCACTGGAATGACTTTTGAAATTAATTACCCACGCTGTTAGGGACAATCAGTGCAAATGGGCAGAATTTTAACAAAACACATGCAATTTTTGGCGTAATCTTTCTGCTTAGTCTTCAGAGGTAGAGTCGGGATTAATTATGTCTTTCCTTTAGTAGTGAGCTGATAGTAAAGGTCAGAGCTGAACGAATGACTCTTGAGTATTTTTCTTTTTAGTGAATCAAAAACATACAGTGCAACCAGTGTAATCTGATTCATTAATGAAATACTCTTATGAGTCGGTTCTTTTTAGTGAATCAAAAAGATACAGTGCAGCCAGTGTTATCTGATTTATGAACAAATGACTCTTATGAGCCAGTTCTTTTTAGTGAATCAGAAACATAGTGCTTGACAAGTGTTGTCTGATTTACAAACAACTTTAAAACACTTATTTTTAGTGAATCAGAAACATACAGCACAACTAGGGATGTCTGATTCACAAACAAACGATTCTTTTGAGAGGGTTCTTTTTAGTGAATCAAAAACATGCAGCACAACCAGTGCAGTCCGATTCAAGGATTGCAGAACGAACCATGCTGCTGGTTCTTTTTAGTGAATCAAAGTCACACAGCTTGACCATTGTAGTCTGATGCACAAACAAATGACTCTTATGAATCAGTTCTTTGTAGTGAATCAGAAACATACAGCGCAAGCATTGTGGTCTGTTTCACAAAACAAATTATGAGCCAGTGACTCTCATTAGTCTGTTCTTATATATAATGAATAATTTAAAAAGATGATTTACCAGTTTGAATCTGTATGAAACGCTGCCCTGTATGTTTTATAACATTAGCAGAGAGGAAATTTCAGTATGTGAATGGGGATTTTAACAAAAAGTAGACCATTTTTTTGTAATCTTTCCACGTTGTCCTCAGAGGTTGAGTCCAGTTGAATGATGTGTTTGCTTTCCTTTAGTAGTGCGGCGATAGTAAAGGTCAGAGCTGAATGGTGTTCCTGAGGACCTGTGTGTGTTTAGTGATGTTATACTCATCCCTGCTTTCTTTCTCCAGTACCACAGTGTTATTCCTTTTACCATCGCTATTGCAGTGAATTGCATGGCCTTTTCAAATGAAGTCCCAGTGCTAAGCTATATGCTAACTCAAACCATAAGTAATTTTATGAAGCTTTTGTCAAACTTGTACATGCAAAATAGTTTGACTGGACTCTCCCTTCATGTTCCTTACATTTCCTCCCTCACTTTTTCACAGCCATCGCCACTGTTCACGTTTAATTAGCCTGCGGGGAGTAGCCCTGTCTTCGAGTGGGATTATGTATCACTGTGTTGGGAGTAGAGCTGTTCTCCCCTCATTAATTATACACAGCATATCCAGCAAACTGTCCAGTTGCCTGGCCAATAAATAAATAAAAGCCCCGTTATGAGATAATAAAGTCGACATGAAACTCAACTGCTCACAGTGGTCGGAGTCAGGTTTTTAAAGTTTTAGACCGCCAAGATGCCTGTACCAACTTCAGATTACCACTTTTTGAAAATACTTGCATTTTACGCATTCAGTTACAGTATAACAACCGTTTGGCTTTCATGTACAAAATATATTTTCTCTCTGCTGATGTTATAATTTACACATGGCAGAGTTTCAGACTTGAAATGTCTGATTACACTGGTTGCAGTGTTTGTTTTTGATTCACTAAAGGAAACTTGTTTAAAAGAGTCATTTGTTCGTGAATCAGATTACACTGGTTGCACTGTATGTTTCTGATTCACTACAAATATGCGGATCAAATGGAGTCATTCATTCATGAATCGGACTACATTGTTTGTGCCTTTTGTTTTTGATTCACTAAAAAGAACCAGCTCATAAGAGTTAGGCTACGTTTACACTAGTGCATTTTCGTTTTAAAACGCATAACTTTTTTCTTAACGGTTACGCCTGTTGTTTGCACGGCTCGCGGCGGTTTTCGACCCCGCGAAACGGATGCTTTTTTGAACGCTGCAGACTCTGTTTTAGTTTGAAAACTCTGGGGTTGCATTTCAGTGTAAACGGACCAAAACGAGACTGTATTTAAATTATGCTGACTGCCCACCATTTCTCTCTGCGTATCCCCTTGGCTATCCCGTGTAAAACGCTTAACATCATGCTAGTTGACTGTTTCATCTCATGCATGAAACGGCATTCTAAAAGCGTGGCGCTCAAGTTAAAAGAAGTTCACTCCCATGTTCTTGCATATTTTTCCTATTCCACTTCCCGCGTTGCATCTTTCTCAACACAAAAGCGCATTCTGTGTGAATGGCGCCTAGCGTTATGACGCGTCACATTGAGCGGTTAATCACGTGCGCCGACATACGGTTGGATTCGTTTTTTTTCCTCTTACTGTTATCATTGGCATACTGTCACAAGTCTCTAATTCTAACTTTGGGTGAATCTTTCTATAGGGCTGGATATATATTAAAAATGTATATCTCGATATTGTCCAATGTGTACGATATTTCCAATATATAGGCCTCGAGATGTTTGCATGTGCTGTTTTAAAGATAAAAAACATGATTTTCTTTTGCTCCCATTAAAAAAACAACAACAAAAACATTTTAGATAGGAACAGCGTTATTTGTTACCAAGTCACGACAAAATGTTTGAGGGTGTCAAAAGGGTTAAGCGTTCCATTTACTGTTGTTTTGTTTCTTTTTATTCTAAATGAACCCCTTATATGTACTGAAGTAGTGCAAAACAGGTACAGAAAGTGCAGTTGTCCACTTGTTTTTAGTGCATGGCACTTCACAATTCACTGGCAACGGGGGTAAATATTCAACTGAGATCTGACACCGCTGTTTACAAGTTTTTAGCTAAGAACTCAAGTCTGTCAACTGTCTGGTTTAAGAGAAGCTCTGTGGCATGAAACTATGTTCCCACTGGCACTAAAAACCCTCTCAGATGGGGAGCTAGTTGCTGGAACACATCGGTATTTCTTAGCTAATTTTGCAAATTTGGGGAAATTTGCCTCATGGATGCGCCACCACTATATATATATATATAGTGGGTACGGAGAGTATTCAGACCCCTTAAATTTTTCACTGTTTGTTATATTACAGCCATTTGCTAAAATCATTTAAGTTTAATTTTTTTCCTCATTAATGTACACACAGTACCCCCATATTGACAGAAAAACACAGAATTGTTGCGATTTTTGCAGATTTATTAAAAAAGAAAAACGAAAATATCACATGTCCTAAGTATTCAGACCCTTTGCTGTGACACTCATATATTTAACTCAGGTGCTGTCCATTCTTCTGATCATCCTTGAGATGGTTCTACTCCTTCATTTGAGTCCAGCTGTGTTTGCTTATCCTGATTGGACTTGATTAGAAAGCCACACACCTGTCTATATAAGAACTTACAGCTCACAGTGCATGTCAGAGGAAATGAGAATCATGAGGTCAAAGGAACTGCCTGAAGAGCTCAGAGCCAGAATTGTGGCAAGGCACAGATCTGGCCACGGTTACAAAAAAAAATTCTGCTGCACCTAAGGTTCCTAAGAGCACAGTGGCCTAAATAATCCTTAAATGGAAGACGTTTGGAACAACCAGAACCCTTCCTAGAGCTGGCGCTGGCAAACTGAGCTATCGGGGGAGAAGAGCTTTGGTGAGAGAGGTAAAGAAGAATCCAAAGATCACTGTGGCTGTGCTCCAGAGATGCAGTCGGGAGATGGAGAAAGTTGTAGAAAGTCAACCATCACTGCGGCCCTCCACCAGTCGTGGCTTTATGGCAGAGTGGCCAGACGGAAGCCTCTCCTCAGTACAAGACACATGAAAGCCCACATGGAGTTTGCTAAAAACACCTGATAGTAACTCCAGATGGTGGAAATAAGATGTCCTGTTGTCTGATGAGACCAAGATAAACTTATTAGCCTTAATCTAGCGGTATGTGGGAAAACCATGCACGGCCTCAGTTACCTGTCTAATACAGTCCCAACAGTGAAGCATGGTGGTGTCAGCATCATGCTGTGGGGGTGTTTTTCAGGTGCAGGGACAGGGCGACTGGTTGCAAGCGAGGGAAAGATTAATGCGGCCAAGTACATGGATATCCTGGACGAAAACCTTCTCCAAAGTGCTCAGGACCTCAGACTGGCGGCAAGGTTTACCTTCCAACAAGATAATGACCCTAAGCACACAGCTAAAATAACTAAGGAGTGGCTTCACAACAACTCGGTGACTGTTCTTGAATGGCCCAGCCAAGCCCTGACTTAAACCCAATTGAGCAACTCTGGAGAGACCAAAAAATGGCTGTCCACCAACGTTTACAATCCAACCTGACAGAACTGGAGAGGATCTGCAAGGGGGAATGGCAGAGGATCCCCAAATCCAGTTTGTGAAAAACTTGTTGCATCTTTCCCATAAAGACTCATGGCTGTATTAGATCAACAGGGTGCTTCTACTAAATACTGAGCAAAAGGTCTGAATACTTAGGACCATGTGAAATTTCAGTTTTTTTTTTTTAATAAATCTGCAAAAATGTCACAATTCTGTGTTTTTCTGTCAATATGGGTGCTGTGTGTACATTAATGAGGAAAAATTTAACTTAAATGATTTTAGCATGGCGCAAAACAAAGATGAAATTTTAAGGGGTCTGAATACTTCGTACCCACTGTCTTATATAAACTCGCTATACTTATATATATAATATATAGATATAAATTAATACCAAAGATTTATGCACTCTCTCTGTCTATATTATGAAAACTGGTAAAACAAATGAAAATAACAGTGAAATTCATATAGTAATTCCAAATTGCAATAGCCTATGTTTCTCTATTCAAACAACAGCGGTTGAGTAAGTGCATTCATTCAGCGATCACAATCGCAAACAATACAATCGAGATCTCATAACAGAACACAGACCGGCTGAATGACGCTTTCATTTAGATCACTAAACTTCAGCTTGTTTGTCTGTGTTTTCAGATTCAGGCGGCGCTTCCGCAATGAGGAGTGAGCATGTGCGCATGGTTGCCGGATTGCTTCAAATAAGCAAAACACACCGGGCAGAAAATTTATTAATTTAACAGCGAAGCTCTGATTCGGGGATTTGAACTCTTGATATCTGGCAACCGCACTCATGAAAGCTCGCGTAGTAGAGGCTTGTAGAGCAGTCCGCAATAACATGTTGTCCCTTTTTTTGACGAAAATAAAAAGAGATTTTGGTATAGTTTTTATTTTTTTTAAATACATTTTAGTCTCGTTGATATAGTCACATTTTTCGTTTATTGACCTTATTGTTGTCTCGCCTTTGTTTCGTCTTAGTCATGGGAAAAAGCTCGTCAACGAACATTTTTCATCATAGTCTTCATTAACGAAATTAACACTATTTCATGTATGCATGTGTAAAACAAAAAAGAAGACCCTCCCCCATCTCATCTCTTGCGCAGTAATGTAATATTCGACGTTCGGTGCTTTCCGTTTTGGAGAGTATGCTGTTAATTTGAAATATTCGATATGCACGATATTTTTCAAATTTTACCATCTTCGTCAAAATTATTGCGTATTATGCACTAATATTCGATATATCGCCCGCCCTAATTTCTAAATTCCAAAATCGTGATTCCTCGAATTTTCTAAAAAAAATCTAATGTGGTTGCAAACATTACATTCAAATGACTCTCAACGTTATGTCGGAGGACCGACAATTGGATCTAGGGAGGGGGAAGAAAGATGTGTAGTGGTCTATGGGTCGCTTAGAGGACCATCTACTTCGATGTAAACTACACGATCCAATGCACCTTGGCATGCGTTATTTCATCCAGCCTGCTGCTGATCCACAGCTTTAGTATAAGTAGCAGCAGTGCAGCGCTATTCAGCCTTTCGCTTGCTGGAGCCGAGCGGTTCATCGTTTCGCTCCTGACCTTCGGCAGTTATAGTGATAAACTACAGCAATCCCGCTCTTCGGTGGGCTCTCTGTGCTGGTGGCGCGCTTCAGCGGCGGGGTTTTTCCCGGCGGCACTACCCTTGTGTGTGTTGCAGACGGCCATCTCCCATGTGCGCTTAAGCACACTAAAAGAGCATTTTCCATTCTAAAAGAGCTTCGCGGGTGGAACGTCTTTTTAAAGATGCATCTTTTTAAAGATGTCATACCATCCGTATGTTTCTGGGTGCGGTCGTTACCTGGAGCCGGGTGATGGTCACGATCACTGCCTCACATGCCTGGGCATTAAGCACGCTGAGGTTGCTTTCGTGATGACTCATGCTCCCATTGCGGGGGTATGATCATCTCGGAGTTGCGGACCGGACTCAGTTATCTGCAAAGGGGCGGTGTGCCCGTGCCACTGCCTAGATCTGGGATTCCCTCTGGCAGCAGCCGGGGGCGTCCTTTTTCTAGCGTTGGGCGGACTGGTCTTACGGTCACGGTGATGAATTCCCCTCCGGGCCTGTCGACGTCGCGTCCTTGATCGACACTGCCATACTGCCTGTGGGACCTGCGTCTGCCTTACACACATTGGCGTTATTGCAAGTGCACCAGGCCAAGGCACCGAGGGACTTGCACGAGGGTGGTCACGACCTGGAAGTTCGCAGAGAACTCTGCACCGCGGCGGACTTCGCGCCACGAGTGACGAAGGTTATGGCGCGGTCTCTGGGTTGTGCCATGTCCACTATGGTGGTCCAGTAGCGCCAATTCTGGCTGTGACTGGCTAACATGCGCGAGACGGACAAGACACGACTCTTGAACACCCCCGTGTCCCAGGCCGGCCTGTCGGCATTACCCTCAATAGCAGATTAAAATAATGGACCAATATCAGAAGTCTAAATTCAGCTCAAGGAGGAAAATGGTGTGTTCAATGAGACAGACACAAGATTGCAATACTCAGTGGTGAAGTATATTACAGTGAAATAAGTTGACAACATTTACATATACACATAGATAGTATTGAGTTCAAAATGATTCTTGAACCATTCAAGTGTCCTCAGAATGTATACATGGATTGAAGAATTTAAGTGCTGCAACTGTTCATATATCACCCACGCAATAAGCAACGTCCGACAATCAAAGAGAGTTCAAGAAGGATCAGTCCATAAAGCAGAAATGAATGTGCATGAGGATATGTAATAAGGATGTGCAAGGGTGTATAATGGTATGCGAGGGTGTGTGAGGGGAACGACTGCAGCGCCTCCTACCACACCGGCAGATGCTGCACTCTCAGTATTTGGTTCAGGGCCTAGTAGCTCGCCATCAATACAAAAAACCTGGCCTGTAAACAGGACCAAGCAATAAATAACACTTTACGTAAATCACATAATCATACAATATCATAAGGTTATCATATTATCATCATATTCCATCATTATCATCATATTCCATCATTATCATGTACATGATTCAAATTTATCCTGCATATAGCAATATAATTCAACAATCGACAAGAGTACTCTGTAATTAACATAAACAGTTTCAACCTACATCTCAGTATTAAATAGTAAACCATTTCATAATCAATAACATCAATATTGCTATAAATGTCAATAGTAGTGCATTGTTCATATAAAATCGATATAATTAAACACATAATATATATATATGATCTGAGTCAATACAATAACAACCACAGCCAGCGCCAGCACCGGCTAACAGATCCATATGCCATACACAAAAGCGCTAACATTAGCACCGTATAATACAACCAATGACACTCACCAGTTCTCGTATCATTAAATCACTCAACACAGCACAGTCTTAACCAAAATGGAGACATCTAAAAGAAAATTGGCAGACATAATTCAAAACCGGCAGTCTAATGAATCAATATAATACATTTACAGCGTTAACCGCCTACCTGCAGCAACACAACACATCGACTCCCACACACACACACAAACAATAGCGCGCCGCCATATTTAAAGGGAAATGACGCGGCCTCTATGCAATATTTGCATAAATCTCGCGATAGCGTGAACAGTAGGGAGTCGTGAGAAGAGAAAGTAAAAGCAAAACCAGGGTCCTGGGTCGTGCCAGGTCCCTAGTGGTCCATGAGCGTCCATCTCTTGCTGTGTCTGGGCCGACATGCGCGATACGGACAAGAACAAGTTCTTGAAACAACCCCCGTGTCCCAGACCCCGTCCTTGCGGGCGACATGGTGGAGAACTTCGCCACAGTTCTCTGCCGCCCAAAAGCGACCTGAGGCCATCAGGTACATTCCCTGCCCCATTCTTGCAGCTGCTGCTGCCTCCACCCGTCCGCCGGCTGCAGCGCCCCAGTCTGCTCGTCGCCGAGGGTGGCCCCCTGCCGCCGCCCCCGCTCCCGCGCAGCGCCCGCAGCAGCCTCCAGCAAAACTGCGCAGAGGAGCCAGCCGCAGGGCAGCCGCCCCGCCCGTCCAAGCCCCCGCCAGACCTGGTGGTAAGCGAAGGAGCAAGAGACCCGCGCGCCCTCTGCTCAAACGCAGGTCAGTGTTGCACACTCAGACCCCGCCTCGGACCGGTTATGAGACGCCCGGGCTGGGTCCCTGCGTTCTTTCATGCTGCCCCGCTGCGGGTATGCCTGTAGTTCCGTGATGCCACTTGCGCTGCGTCTGGGAGCCTGGCTAGAGCTACCTAGCCCGTCTCGATGGCTCCTTCGAACAGTCAGGCTATGCGATTCAGTTCGTCCGGCGCCCTCCCAAGTTCATGGGCGTCCACTTTACTTCAGTGAAAGCATCAGATGCCCCTGTCTTGCGTGCAGAGCTCGCAGTCCTACTGGCGAAGGACGCGAAAGAGCCGGTCCCTCCAGCCGATATGAAAACGGGGTTTTACAGCGCCCTTATTTCAATTTTTTTTTTTGTACCCAAGAAAGGCGGTGGGTTGGGACCTATCTTGGACCTGCGCGTCGTGAACCGGCCCCTTCACCGGCTCCCGTTCAAGATGCTCACGCTGAAATGCATTTTCAGGTGTATCCGTCCCAAGACTGGTTCGCAGCGATCGACCTGAAGTACGCGTACTTTCATGTTTCGATCCTTCCGTGCCACAGGCCATTCCTGTGGTTTGCGTTCGAAGGATGGGGATATCAGTACAAGGTCCTGCTCTTCGGGCTGTCCCTGTTGCCCCGTGTTTTCACGTAAGTTGCGGAGGTACCCCTTGAGAGAACAGATCATTCGCATTCTCAACTACCTCGACGGTTGGCTCATACTCGCCCAGTCTCAGGAGCAGTTGTGCGAGCACAGGGACTTGGTGCTTTCACACCTCAGCCTGTTGGGCCTTCAGGTCAACTGGGAAAAGAGCAAACTCTCCCCGACAAAGAGGATCTCTTTTCTGCGTTATGGCGTTGGCCGGTCAACAGACAGCCACGCTCACGCAGGCACGTGCTCAGTCGTGTTTTTGAACTGCTTGAATACCTTCAGAGCAGGATGTGGTCCCACTGGAGAACTGTTTCAGAGGCGCCTGGGGCATCTGGCGGCCACGCGCGCACTGCCATGGAGCTACTACGTCCAATGAGACCGCTTCAGCACTGGTTTTATGGCCGAGTCCCGAGGTGGGCGTGGAAACGCGGCACTTTCCGTGTCCAAGTTACACCGGCCTGCCGCCAACCCTTCACCCCGTGGTCAGACCTTGCGTTCCTCCGGGCAGGAGTGCCCCTGTAGCAGGTCTCCAGGCATTCTGTGGTTTGCACGGTTGCCTCAACCACCGGCTGGGGGGCCACTTTCAACGGGCTTGCAGTGTCAGGGGTTTTGGACGGGGCCCCAACTGCACTGGCTTCCTCGAGTTGCTGGCAGTGCACCTTGGCATGTACTGGTCCGCACGGCATACAGCGCCGTCAATCTTACACACCGACAGGGTGTTTTTGCGCTCCCGTCGCATGTCGCAACTCGCCCTCCATCTCCTCCTCTGGAGTCAGAAGCCTCTGAGGTCGCTTCGTGCTGTTCACATTCCTGGGCTGCTCAACCGGGCAGCCGTCGAGCTGCGCTCCTGGGAGAATAGCGACTGCATCCCCAGACGGTTCAGCTGGTTTGGGGACGTTTTCGGAGCCGCTCAGGTAGACCTGTTTGCCTCTCCATAAACCTCTCACTGCCAGTTGTTCTTCACCCTGACCGACAGAACACTGATTCCCAGGTAACCCTGAGGCCCAGCCCGGCCCGGCTATGTGCCCAAGGTTACCGCTACTCCCTTCAGGGATCAGGTGATGAACCACCAAGCGCTGCCCTCGGAGGAGGCAGACCCAGCCCTAATTTTGCTCTGTCCCGTCCGAGCCTTAAGGTGCTACGTATACCGGACGCAAAGCTTCAGGACCTCAGATCAGCTCTTTGTCTGTCATGGAGGCCGGTAGAAGGGGAATGCCGTCTTTAAGCAGAGGATGGCCAACTGGATTGTGGATGCCATCACCTTGGTTTATCAGGCACAGGGTGTGCCCTGCCGCTCAGGTTGCGAGCTCACTCTACTAGAAGTGTTACATCTGCATTAGATTGGTCCCTCTACGCGAGATCCCAATTTCGTCTGTCATCCGACGTGACGTCTCCGTTTCCTCCTTCAGGGAACGATGGTTACATACGTAACCGAGACATTTTTTTCATTCTCGAGCTAGATGACCCAGCTCATAATAGCATTGGTCGTGAATCAATTACCCTGGTTGCGCTGGATATTTCTGATTCAACTAAAAGAACCGCCTAAGGCATTTGTTCATGCGTCGATTACATTGTTTGTATTTGAAAAGAACCCGGTCTCTTTGTTTGTGAATTTGACTTACACTGTGTATCCCTTGTTTTTTGATTAACTAAAAAGAACCATTTTGTTTAAGAGCATTCGTGTGTGCAAATCAGATTACATCGCAACAGAGCGTTTTTTTAAAGTTTCTGGGTTTCCGCAACTACAAACCCGTTTCCAAAAAAGTTGGGACACTGTACATTTTGTGAATAAAAACAGAATGCAATGTTTCAAATTTCAATATTTTATTCAGAATACAACATAGATGACATATTAAATGTTTAAACTGAGAAAATTTATCGTTTTAAGGGGAAAATAAGTTGATTTTAAATTTTATGGCATCAACACTTCTCAAAAAAGTTGGGACAAGGCCATTTTTACCACTGTGTGGCATCCCCTCTTCGTTTTATAACAGTCTGCAAACGTCTGGGGACTGAGGAGACAAGTTGCTCAAGTTTAAGAATAGAATGTTGTCCCATTCTTGTCTAATACAGGGCTTCTAGTTGCTCAACTGTCTTAGTCTTCTTTGTCGCATCTTCCTCTTTATGATGCTCCAAATGTTTTCTATGGGTGAAAGATTTGGACTGCAGGCTGGCCATTTCAGTATCCGGATCCTTCTTCTATGCAGCCATGGTGTTGTAATTGATGCAGTATGTGGTTTGGCATTGTCATGTTGGAAAATGCAAGTTCTTCCCTGAAAGAGACGACGTCTGGCTGGGAGCATATGTTGTTCTAGAACTGTGTTGTTTGTGGGGTGTGGGGGGGGGGGGGGGTTTGGATAGACCTTTCACATTGATGGGTTGCCTTTCCAGATGTGTGTAAGCTGCCCCTGCCACACGCACTCATGCAACCCCATACCCTCAGAGATGCAGGCTTCTGAACTGAGCTCTGATAACAACTTGGGTTGTCCTCTTTAGTCCGGATGATATGGCGTCCCAGTTTTCCCAAAAAGAACTTCAAATTTTGATTTGTCTGACCACAGAACATTTTTCCACTTTGCCACAGTCCATTTTAAATGAGCCTTGGCCCAGAGAAAACGTCTGCGCTTCTGTATCATGTTTAGATATGGCTTCTTTTTTGACCTATAGAGTTTTAGCCGGCAACGGCGAATGGCACGGTGTATTGTGTTCACTGACAATGTTTTCTGGAAGTATTCCTGTGCCCATGTTGTGATTTCCATTACAGTTAGCATTCCTGTATGTGATGCAGTGCCCTCTAAGGGCCCGAAGATCACGGGCATCCAGTATGGGTTTCCTGCCTTGACCCTTACGCACAGAGATTGTTCCATATTCTCTGAATCTTTGGATGATATTATGCACTGTAGATGATGTAGATGACTTCAAACTCTTTGCAATTTTTCTCTGAGAAACTCCTTTCTGATATTGCTCCACTATTTGTCGCCGCAGCATTGGGGGAATTGGTGATACTCTGCCCATCTTGACTTCTGAGAGACACTGCCACTCTGAGAGGCTCTTTTTATACCCAATCATGTTGCCAATTGACCTAATAAGTTGCAATTTGGTCCTCCAGCTGTTCCTTATATGTACATTTAACTTTTCCGGCCTCTTATTGCTACCTGTCCCAACTTTTTTGGAATGTGTAGCTCTCATGAAATCCAAAATGAGCCAATATTTGGCATGACATTTCAAAATGTCTCACTTTCAACATTTGATATGTTATCTATATTCTATTGTGAATAAAATATAAGTTTATGAGATTTGTAAATTATTCCATTCCTTTTTTACTCTCAATTTGTACAGTGTCACAACTTTTTTGGAATTGGGTTTGTACCTTAACAACCTTCAAAATACCACTTTCTGGAAATGCTCCTGCGTTTTATGCATTCACTGCGCCGTATAGTACTGAACTTTATAATATCGTATAATGACACATACTTGTTGACGCAAATACGCGTTTGCCGTGGGTTATTCCCATTTGTAATTGAAGTATCGCTTCCGTCATGCACTTTCTGGCTGTTAGTAGCATGAGGAAATGAACATTAACTGGAACTCCTTGAGAACATTTGAAGCATTAATAAAGATCGAGACGCTCCCATAAGGGGCTGGAACAGTTGGCGTCTCTGACAGGATGACATTCATCAGACCTGTTAGTGCTGGATTGTTTCAGGTTGCGCAGGCAGAGAGAGGAATCGCACACTGTCTCCCCGGGCGAGCCACGTGAAGAGTTTGGCGTGAAAGTGGGACTTCAACAGCGAGAGATGATTAACACAGATCTCTGCTCGAAAAGTTCTTACACAGTGTTGGCAGAGGGGAAGGTGAGGGACCATGTGACACAGTAGATTGAGGTTAGTGACTGGTGAAGGGCAATGAAATATTCCTTTCTTCGATTTGCTTTCAAAGTTTAATAAGTGCAAACGAATCTGATGGGGGATATTGGATGCTGTAATACACAGGGGTGTCACAGTGTTGCGGTTTATCCTGAGTCAGTCGTTGCAGTATCTCTGCTCTGTGCTAATGAAAGCTTTAAGAATTCCACCTCTTGAATAAAATCTAGAGCTGGCTACAAATATTGATCTTTTCAACGACCCTGGTTCTTAAAATCCCAAGATTGATCAATTTGTCTCTGCCAAACTTTTACGACTATGTAGCCCAATTCACAAGAGAAAGACTGGTATGAACCAGTTCTTTTTATTGAATAAAAACAGTGCAACCAGTGTAGTTTGAATCAAATGTCTGAGCCAATCAGCCAGCACAAACAAATTACTCTCATGAGCCAGTTCTTTTTATTGAGACAAAAGCATACAGTTCAGTGTAATCCAATTCATAAATCACTCTGATCACTAAAAAGTATTGGTTTATAAAACATACAATGTGACCAGTGTAGTTCGATTCATGAACAAATTAGTCTTTTCCTTTTAGTAAATTAAAAACAACCAGCACGAACTGTGTAGTTCGATTCATGAACAAATGACTCTTATGAGTCTTTTCCTTTTAGTAAATTAAAAACAACCAGCGCGAACAGTGTAGTCCGATTCATGAACAAATGGCTCTTATGAACCAGTTACTTTTAGAGAATCTAAAATATACATTATAAACAGTGTATTCTGATTACAAATTAATGCATCTTATGAGCTGGTTCTTTTTAGAGAGTCATATACATTGAACTTGACCAGTGAGTGTAGTCCACAAATGAAAGACTAATTTTGAGTCATGTCTCTGACATGAATCAAAAGCACACAGTACAACCCGTGTGATCCGATTCACCAACTAATGACTCTTATGAGCCAAGTCTTTTTAGTGAATCTAAAATATACAGTGTAAACAGTGTATTCTGATTCATGAAGGAATGACTCTTATGAACAGGTTATTTTTAGTGAGAAACATACAGTGTGACCAATGTAGTTCAATTCATTAACAAATGAATCATTTTGAGTTGCGTGTTTGTAAATTAAAAATAAAAGTAAAAAATGCAGTGCAACTAGTGTAGTCCGAGTCACAAACAAATGACTCTAATGTGTCACTTCTTTTTAGTGAATCAAAAACATGTGGCGCAAACAGTGTAGTCCGATTAACAAAACAAATGACTCTCATGAATCAATTCTTATAATGAATGATTCAAAAAGATGAGTCACCCATTTTAATCAGTCTGACATGGTGTCCTGTATATTTTACAACACTAGCAGAAAAATTAGCTAAATTTATTTAGTATATAAAAGCATATACGCAAATAAATCCGAACTGAATCAGGAAATCTGTACTGATACCCAGTCTTAGCAAATACACTGCATTATTTCAGTTTGAAAGAACTCCAGCTAGATCTGAGGTATCAAAATATGTGACCTCCAGTGCAAAATGAAATCCTGAAGGCATTTCATGGGCTTTTGTGTCATACTGCACTTACCTTATTCGGTGATCAAGGTTAACACATTCTTACACAAGCTTGAAGGAAAGTTTGAACGCATTGTGGCGATAACTAAAGTTGATCCGCAAGATAAGGACACTAATAATAATATTTATTTTCCGAGTGTCTCTTCTGAAATTTCTCCTGCTCGTGGATACCAGATTTCTGTCTCAGCTTATCAACTGACTTTCTGTCTCAGTTTGTTATGATGGAAATAATGGAGTGGGTGGGAAGTATGGTGGTCGGTGTAGCTGGTGGAAATCTGAGCGAATCCCTCGCGGTGTTACCATTCATCAGACTTCTGCTCCACCATCAGACACACTCATATGTTTCTCAGCAGGAGGGGAAGAGAAAATCCAGACAGATAGGTGAAGCGGGAGAGATTGTGCATCATGTTATAGACAGTACCTGTCACAATCTGTGCTACAAGCACAAGGTTTCTAGATTAAATTACATTCTTGGTGCATTCCTTAAAAAAGGCAGTTGATGAAGATGAGGAAGACCATTTGACAGCTGGCATGAATTCTTGTGTGCATTGGTGCATTTTTAGGCCTAGAATTGCCCTCTTAGACCGGAAGAGACAATCTGACAAACATGATGAAAATAACCTATCACAGTGTTGTTTTTTTATTGTTAGGATGGGGGGGGGGGTGGGGGGGGGGGGGGGGGTATTTTTAAAAATATAATTTATATAATACATAATAACTATATATAAATATAAGATATTCAATTCATATTTACATAACTGATTTATATAAATTAATATAATATATTACTAGAAGTATAAATACAAAATAATGTAAGTATGAAAAGATTTTTTTTTAAATTATACATGAAATAATTATATGGTAGAAATATGAATTAAGAAAATAAAATGTAATAAGTTTTTTTTACTGTTTACCTCTAGTATGTAGCATCTGTAAATAATACAAATATGTAATTTAAATTTGTAAATAAAAATTATTAATTATTATACATGTATGTACGTATATGTCATAATGTATTAAAAACAAATAATGTAAAAATAATTACTTATAATATTATCATAAAAATAAATATACTAAGAATACTAATTCATTAATATCATAACATTACCATTCTAAAATAGTTAAAAATATAAAACAAGGAAAAATTATACACACACACACACACACATATCTCTATTATTATATATATATATTATATATAATATAATAAATATTAAATTATTTTATGAATTAAATTATATAATATAAATAATATACAAATATACCCCAAAAAAGATATTTGTATTTAACGGCTGCACCTGACTTTGGAATAAATAAATAAATAGACATATTTGTGTGTATACACACACACACACACACACACACACATTTGTTGGGCAGGACACCCAATTACAATAGACAACAATGGGAGTCCAAATGTCAAATCAGCAGCCTATTAAAGACACAACTCATCCACCAGCGGTGGGGTCGCGCTCTTCCTGTGAATATGTAGATGTCCGGTAACTAATCATCACGTCATATTTCCTAATCTGAGGAATACCAGTGTAATTCTCCATTACGGTTGCTAAAAGAAATTAATGAAACACACAATAGGATTAAAGGCCATTACCTCCAGTCCCACATGCTTTGGGATCAGGCAGCAGCATTATGAACGAGAACATCTGCCCGACCCTTCCACTCTCATCAATAACACTGTCTCTTTGATCAATGCAGCTCATGTGCCATGTGTGCTGCGCCGCTCGCTTTATATTGCGCTAATTAGGCCAGACCTGGAAACATGTTGCGTGATATTTGGGTAAAAGACTTTAAAGGGATAGTTCACCCAAAAATGTGTGTGCGTGTGTATAAACAGCATCTCAAAGCACCAAGTACCACAAAAGTATATAGCTGGGTAGATGACTTATTGTAGTTAGTAACGTAATCCATTACATTACATGTTTTAGGTAATATAATCAGACTACTTTTAGATTACTTTTGCCTTAACATGTTTATTTTATATTGTTTTTTAAATATTTTTATTTGCTTTTTCATTTATTTTATATTTTTTAAATATATTATACATTTTTATTACTTTATGTTTGTATTTATGTTTTTTAATAATACAATTGTAATTATTTAATTTTACTTTTAAATTACTTTTGCCCTAACATGTTTATCAAATTGATTTAAATATGATAATCTTGTACCATATTAAAAATACGAAAAGTAAGAAAATATATTCCATTCATTGCAATTAGTAGATTAAACATTACGTTCTAATATCGAAATTCAAAATGAGAATTCAGATGGAAGCATAATATATTCATTTGTCTAATATTGAAGTAAATTATTACCTCTGTAAATTATTTACTGAATTCCCTCTTCTTTGTTGTTTCAAATACGACAGCATAAAATACGACAGAGACTGAGGTGTTTTTCTTCTTTTTTTGCTTTAATAGAAAAACTATTGAAACTAAAACTTCCTTTTCTCTCATCTTCATCCTCTAAATCCCGTTTTACTTGCAAACAGTACGGAGTCAAATGAAAAACTTTATGGCAGGTCCTAAGATTTTTATGGTCATCCGTGTGATATCCGTCCTGTGTTGTAAAGTAAAGAGACGCATAAAATGATAGAGAGGCGTCTTTAATATTCATTCGCTTGAAAAACAGCAGTGAGGATACAGTAAAGAGAGACTTTAAACGGGGACACGGCATATTGAATTATTCCCTGCTCAAATAAAACCGACTCTGCACATTGTTAGAAAGATTTAGAGCTCTGAATAAGGTGATATCGCAGCATTTAGATTCGTTGAGAAACCGCACTTTGTCACATTTAATGTGGAGCAGCTGTTTTCATGTTTGCAGATTTGTTCATTACCATTTTTGTCGCGAGCAACCGAGATAAAGCCCTTGAGATGCGTTTGCAAAGTATTTGTTACTCCTTTCTTGCTCTCTTGTTGTTTCCCGAACACTCTGTTTCTATTTCTCGCTAACAATACCATTTGAGCAGTCTGAATTATCGGGAGAATACTGAAGAGATCTGAGGAGTATCCCCACAGATGGTGTGACAGTGTCAGACAGACCATGTTGCTTAATGCTTTTAAAACTGTGTTCGAAAGACCGTCAACTTCTGTTCCTTGACACAAACCATGACAAAATTGGGTCTAACAGATGTTAAGGAAAAGTCAACACAATAGTGCACTTGTACTCTGCTACAAGCATCTGTACTAATCTTAAGTGCCAGAAAATAAACCAAGAATTAACTCCCCCTCCCCCCCACAAGCTAATGGTTATTTATTTATTTCTTTTGCTGACTTTTAGTTTTATAATGTATTTATATATTAATATTGTTTTGCATCATTTATTTTCATATTTGTTTATACTATTTAAATTTATATTAAATTTATGTCTTATTTTATTCACTGATTTTGATTTGTTTAATATTAATAATATTTACATATAAATATTTGTATTAATACTTATTTTTTATAAGTATTAATATTAAAAAAAAAATTGTTATTTCTTTATGGTATTTATGTAGGGGTGCTCCGATCCAGGTTATTATAGTTTTGAATTTTTAAATTAGCTTTATTTTAATATCGTTTTCAAATTTGCTATACAATTCAGTTTAGTTTTTATTAGTTTCATTCATATTTTTGTTAGTTTTAGTTTAGTTATAATTTTGTGAACGCATTTTTATTTAGTTTACTTTCAGTTTTAATTAAAGTTTAGCAGAATCAACAGATCACTTCCAGAGCAAAGGCCAAAGAAAGACGCAGGCATAATTTAACCTTAGTGAGGCAAACATATAACGACAAAATTAACACATGCTGAAATTGATTAGATAGTAAAAGTATACAAAAATACGACAAAGAAAGCAGGAAAGCCTTTTTTACTAAATTAATCTACACAATTCGCGCTTAATGTCATATACAATGATGTGTGTTGAGATATTTAGTATCAATGTAGCCTGTCTTTTCTTATTTAACCATAATCATGATATTGTAACTGTGGTGTCTTGCTCACTTTTCCGTGAACAGCCGTGCATCAATCAAAACTGGGACTGATGAAATTCAATAATAACGGCAATCGCATTTAACAGTAAAGGCTTGTATTTGAATGTTCTTTTCATTTATAAAGAATTATAAGCATGTGAATGTGATTTAGCCAATGCACATTTGTTTAAAAGCCTGGCAGAGTGATCACAAGATGCAACAAGAATTATTATGTTGCGCTGCATGTCTGTTTTTCTTCAAAGCACCAACTTAATGCCTAATGTTTCTTTGATTGCTTGTGTTACATGATAAAATAAATAATCTTGCTTACCTGATGTAATAGATTTAATGCGAGTGCGGTTCGGGTCGCAACTCGCGGTCTTTGTCAAACGGTTCTGGTCTGGTACAGAATTAAATTAGTGCTGCTGTCAGATAATGGGTCGGTGGTTCTGTTAAGTACTGCTGGTGCACGTTTACAAAACAGGACCCGTGCAGGCTTTAAACTGCTTTGCGTCTCTCCGTCAGATAACCCCATGTGCGTGATGCACCATTTCCCTACACCTACACACAGCTCATATATTTTTCCGGCAAGGGGTGAGAACGTAATGATTACGAAAATGATTATTTATTTTTTTGATAATTATTATTTTATTTCAGTTAGTTTTTTAATAACTGTTGTTAGTTTCGTTTCGTTTTAGTTTTTCCAAATATTTTGACATTTTATTTTATTTCAGTTTATGAAATGAGTTTTTGAGGCCGATCACAGAAAGCAGTATCTGCCGATACCGATCACCGATACCGATCTTTTTAAAGCCTTCTTTTTATCATTTATAACTATTTATAGTGATACTCCAATCAGGATTTTTAGAAATTTATTCAGGGCCTGAATTTCATTTTGAAAATGGGGGGAATTCCCCTCTTAGGTTACTCTTGTGAGAGGGGAAGCAGCACGGACTGTGCTTTAAAGAAGAGTCCGCTACTGACCCGTGGCTGTTTACCACAAACACAACATTTATCCATTATTTTGATTTCAAATCCATGCTTTTTCAGCATTGCCATTCTTTTTTTACACAGTACAGTAATAAAATCTTTCACAGACATGTTTAAACACAATAAATATAAGCAACACATTATTCAATGCTTTTTACTTTTGCATTTACTTCTAGATTTATATATTAAGTTGCTCAAGCAAGTGGCAAAACATTTAAACATTTCTTACGTTAAACAAAAATTTACCATTGACAGAAAGAGTCAGCTCTACTGCCTTTTCTTTTGAATTTAAATCTTTATTACAATCAATCCTTCGGTTCATAAAGAACTTTGTTTTCCTACCTCCACGAGTGCCATCTATTATTACTTCTTTATCTAAAAGTGCTCTTTCCCTTTAAACCTAGCCAAAAAAGCCATATGTGTTGACTGTGAAACGCAGTAGACTTTAATAATATGCATTTATGGTGTTGTTGTAATTAGGCAAGGCAAGGCAAGTTTAGTTGTATAGCACATTTCATACACAATGGTAATTAAAAGTGCTTTACATAAAATAAAAGAAAACAATAAATCCACAACAATAAAACAAGGATTAAAAACTTTGAAAAAAAAAAAAAAAAATTGATTTAAGCGGTTTAAAATGAATTTAAGAAAACGGTTATACATATAATATAGTGCAATCAGTTTCGGACATCGCACAGTGCTCATTCAATAAATGCACAGCTAAACAGGAGAGTTTGAGTCTGCATTTAAATGTGACTAATGTTTTAGCACATCTGATCTCTTCTGGAAGCTGATTCCAACTGCGGGTGGCATGATAACTAAAAGCACATTCCCCTTGTTTTGTGTGAACCCTCGGTATTTCTAACTGACTCGATCCTAATGATCTGAGTGGTCTGTTAGGTTTATATTCAGTGAGCATATCTGCTATATATTTAGGTCCTAGGCCATTGAGTGATTTATAAATGAGTAAAAGTACTTAAAACAATCCAAATATAACTGGAAGCCAGTGTAAGGACCTGAGGACTGGTGTAATATGCTCAGATTTTCTGGTTCTAGTCAGAATTCTGGCAGCAGCGTTCTGGATGAGCTGCAGCTGTCTAATGGTCTTCTTGGGAAGGCCGGTGAGAAGACCATTACAATAGTCCACCCGCTGGTGATAAGGCATGAAACAAGTTTCTCCAAGTCTTGACTGGAAACAAAAAATCTAATTCTTGAAATGTTTTTGAGATGATAGTATGCTGATTTAGTTACAGCTTTGACATGACTACTGAAACTAAGGTCTGTCTCCAGAATCACACCAAGATTCCTGACTTGATTTTTAGTTGTTAGACCCCTAGAGTACAAGGTATGCATTCACCTTGAGAACTTCATCTTTGTTTCCAAATGCAATGACTTCGGTTTTTTCTTTGTTTAACTGAAGAAAGTTCTCGCACATCCAACTGTTAATTTCATCAATGCATTGGCAGAGGGAGTCAATGGGGCTGTAGTCATTTGGAGATAAGGCTAGGTAAATCTGGGTATCATCTGCATAGCTGTGATAGGCAATTTGGTTCTTTCTCATTATTTGACTTAGTGGGAGCATATACAGGCTAAACAAGAGCGGTGCAAGAATTGTACGAAGTTAGAAATTGCTACACTTTTCATGTCCATCCATGTTCATATTTACCCCAAACAATGCGCGTTACTTTAATTCAGCGCTTGAGATGCAGCAAAAATAGACTCAGTGCGGAAACTATCTCTGCACTGCTGTAGACGCACCGCTATGAACGCACTGCTGTCGACTGCAACATGTGCAGTGTGAGACGCTTTATTAATCTGTAACCGCATATGCACTGCAAACGGAGTGTGTGTGAACCTGGCGTTATGTGTGTGTGCTGTGAGTGTGCACCAGGAGAGCGCGCGAGCGCTGAATGGTTAAACACTGGCAAGAATTAAAAAGAAATGCAATTTATAAACTTTAGTGACGATGTGACACTGCCTCGATTGTGCAAGTGAAAATTCCTGTGTCAACTGTGCCAGCGTGCAGCTCGCTTATAGACAGACGCGATGTGTTTTTTTAGGATTGAAGCCATTTGTGTATTTTGAGAGAGAAAGAGAGAGCACGTGGTGATTCACTCACGCTGTTTGTGAAATTACGTCTCACACAAGGTTTTCAAATGACTTTATAATTTATTTAATGAAGAAATATGAATCCTACCTCACCTTCAGCATTATAATTATTTCACCAGCGCCGGACAGAGACTGAGACGGTGCTGCTGCATGTCGTGCCAAACCTCTCACCGGCTAGCGTCATCAGCATTGCGATGGCCTGATAGAGACAGCCGATTAATCATCCCAACGTGATTATCGGCATATAGTGATCGGTAGCTGATTAATCAGAGCACCCTTATATTTATGCGTTTATTGCTTTTCCATTTATTTTAATATTTGCTTTCTCATTTATTTCATATTTGTTTTATACATTATTTTTTATATTTACATTTATTTATGTATTTATTTTTATTTGCAGACTTTTAATTCTTATATTTATTAATGTTTTTGTTTTTTGTCTTGACTTTTGCATGTATTGCGCTTTCCATTTATTTATATAGTTTTATTTGCTTGTTAATGTATTTCATATTTGTTTTATATATTTTTTATATTTACATTTATTTTATATTTACATTTTTATGCTGTTTTTAATATTTTTATTTGATTTTACATAGATTGTTCTATAGTAATTGTATTACTTTTATGTTTGCATGTATGTATTTATTTTTATTCGTTGACGTATTTTTTATAGTTTAATATTTTTTTCATTTTGTTATTTCTTATGGTATTATGCATTTATGCTTTACCATTTATTGATATATGTATTATTATACTTTTTATATTTGCATATGTGTATTTTATATTTACATTTTTAGATTATTTAATTTGATATGTTTTAATTTGTTTATTTATTTATTTTCCAGGCTATGAAACTATATTTTGAATCAAATAATCTTTTTACATTTAAATTTTTTATTTAACAGGCACTTTTATCCAAAGCAATCCTCCCCGTTTTCATAAGATTTTTTTAATGTCCTTATGACATTTAGATATATTCAGCTGTTTTTTTCCCGTGCATATTTCCATCAGCTTATATCCTTCACATATCAAGATTGTGTTCCTTAATGCAAAGAGTATTCCACATTTGTGTCTCGACATGGTGTTTCCCCTTAAGGAACTCGAGCTGTGTCGGAAAACGCTATGGGAATGCCTTCAGTGTGACCATGCTCTGAATCACATATGAAATCAGTCCAATAGATGGGCGAAACGTCATGGGCGGGTGATGTTGTGACCAGGAAGATATAAAAGCATGTGCGGTGGAACCGGCATAAGCTTTTTGTCATTCAGCATTCATCTCTGTGTGTGTGTCAGTCGCTATCTGTTTGTGAGTCTTATTTAGTGTTGTTTGTCCACTTATAAGCTCCATTATGTCAAGCTTCAGAAAAAAAGAAGCATTTGGGCGAGAGCAGACAGCATTCAGGCTGTGTGTTTCTCCCGGCCCGCGCTATATTTTGGGTGGGGACACAACAGCATTTGTTTCTGCCTTGCTTCGCTCTCGGAAGGCTCTCTTTGAGGAGGGAGCCTTCACCGGCGTTTTTCGCAGCGCCGGCACGCTCCGAGGAGTGTGTCCATGCCTGTGATCTTGCGGTTACGGTCCCGCTGCTGCTGAGGCATGGCGGCGATTGAGATTGCAGGGATTGCACATGATCTGGCGGACGGGTTAGAGACGGGCTCTCCCTATCTCCACTCGCGTTCCCTAGATCTAGCGCTCTCTCTCGAGGTTCGGAAGCCCACGCTGCGGTTTCTTCCCTCTCTGAGTGAGAGCTCGCTGCTGCACCTATCTTTCTCCGAGGAGATTGATATTGTTTGTGTGACCGAGCGGCTCGCATGCTGCCGAGGCAACGCATACACGACATCATTTTTGGTTTTGAAATTAATCTTATCACACCAGACCGTGTTTACTTGTCTGGTTGTTGGCTGCATTTTATTCTGAGGAATTAAAATGAAGTATTTCTTCTGACTATGAGAAGTTAGATATACAGGAGCTCTTGGGAATAAATAAATAAATACATTTTCTCGAGTGAGAGCACGCGTTTACCTCTCTTCCTCCGAGGAGGTTGAGGTGGTCAACAGGGGCTGCTGGGCGGGAGCAGCCCCAACCAACCGTGTTCCAGCTCCACATATAGGGAGCGTCACTTCTCGTACTCCTCAGAATTTAGAGTCAGAGTGGTGCTCCCGGGCCGAAGGCGGATCTGCGGACTGTCATTCCCACAGTCTTTAGCTAAAACGTCCTGACGCCTAGGGCCCAGGACTTCTGAGGTCCGAGTGGACGAGTGGTGTACACCTCATTATATGGTGGCCGTCTCTCCTCAGTGCCCTCAGGAGATCGATCTGCCAACTGCACAAACCAAAACTACCGGTGCTCAGGGCGCAGCGGTCTCGGGCGAGCGCTTCTCTCAGTTACCGCCCGGAAACGTAGTGGTACTAAGAGGCTCGCTACCTCTTCGAAGGTTTCTAGAGCAGCTAGTTCGGCCATCCCCTGCTGGTTCGCCGCTTCAGGGCACCGACCTAGCCGCGCTGATTACACCAGAGATCAGTCTCGAAGTGTGTGGATGCTGCTCTGGCTACTCTGTGACTCCAGGGCATCCACATACTTAACCACATCGATGAATGTTTGATATTAGCTCAATCGGAGCAGAGGGCGGCTCGGCATCGAGATGTCGTCCTCGCCTATATGAGAGAGCTGGGTTTAAGACTAAACACCAAGAAAAGTGTCCTTGGTCCATTACAGAGGACCACCTATCTGGGTGTGGTGTGGGATTCGACCACGATGCAGGCAAGTCTGTCACCTGCTTGGTTCGAGTCGATCCTCACTGCAGTCGCGAGAGTGAGAGAAGGCCGGTCACTCATCGCTCTGCTCCCGGGAGTTCTGGAGAGAGGCCGGTTCTGGCCGGTCCGAGCATGGTTCTCAAACCTGATTTCCCTTCTCGACGGCTCTCCATGGGAGATTTCCGTCAGGAGGGATCTCCTCTTACAGGCGGAGGGCACTATCTTCACCCCCGCCAGGAGCTGTGGAAGCGTGGGTGTAGCCCCTGGGGGGGGCACAAAACTCGCAGTTTCCTGTCTCTCAACTGAGGTTGTTGAGACCATCCTCCATCCCGAGCTCCCTCTATGAGGAAACTGTACACCTTGAAGTAGAAGCTTTTCACTTCCTGGTGTAGAGACCGCCAACTCGACCCAGCTAGCTGCCCAGTTGGTACAATACTGGAGTTCCTGCAGGCCCGTTTCTCTGCAGAGTTGACCCACTCCATTGTGAAAGGTTACGTGTCAGTGGGCAGACACCCCCTAGTTACACATTTCCTCCACGGTGCGCTGAGGCCTCTGGCCAGAGAAGCTTATGCTAAGCGGTGGATCAGGATGTTTTTTCATAGCCTCGAGTCCTCTGATCTCTCCTCTCCTTTAGGGGTCAAGACTCACTACTTCTGAAGTTGGCCTTCGGGACGCTGTGGGATGTCCCCACCTACTTTGTCAGGTGCCTACCTGCATTATGCGCCACTCCTGACTCCTTTCTCTCGCCTTAGCTGTGCTCTTCCACACCAGGCAGGGATTTGTAAGTCTGCGTGGGCATACTCGTTTCCATAGCGTTTCGACGCAGCTCGAGTTCCAAGTCTCCAGGTTACGAATGTAACCATGGTTCCCCGAGGGAACGAGACGCTGCGTCTCAGTTTCATACTTCTGGCATCCCTGTGAGCGCTTGCCTCATTCCTAGAAGCTGACGCCGGTTCCAACGCACGTGCTTTTATAGCTTCCTGGTCATTACGTCACCCGCCATGACGTCTCGCCCATCTATTGGACTGATTTCAAATGTGATTCAGAGCATGGTCATGCTGGAAGCGTTCCCAAAGCGTTTTCCGACGCAGCGTCTCGTTCCCTCTGGGAACCATGGTTACATTCGTAACCTGGAGACGTTTCAGAGAATATTGGTTATACACCTATCGGAAAATCTATAATAAATTTAACTAGGACAAGTTTGTAGATGCACAAGTTGCAATAGGTGTTTTCTTTAGTAGACATTTTGTATTAACTTGTTGGACTCTTTTAAAGCCGCCTCCTCTCTTTTTCTTTTTTTTTTTTTTTTTTCCTCTCCCATCACCCCCATCTCATCTTTGATAGCAGGCAGAACTGATAAATACATTGGAGACTGAAGATTCTTGTCACTAATTATTTTGAAACTCTTTTAAACTGTTTAAATCCAATTGCTTGGATTTCTTTGGCGTGTGGCTGCAAAAAACATACTGAGGGAAAAACTCGTATTGACACCACAGCACAGAAGGGCTGGTTAAATTGTGCCCCTGGGAACAAAAGCCAGCAGTCAAGATTCTCGCACAAAGCCAGAAATAGTGCCCTGGATTTCCAGTGACTTACTTGCGACGCAAAAGGTCCAAAAGATGGCATGTTTTGTCTGGCTATCAGTGTCCTCGTATAGATAGTTCACCTAAAAATTACGTTTCAGTTATTCAAAACCTATATGACTTTCTTTATACAGTGGACCACAGAAGGAGATGTTTTGAAGAATGTTCATGTCCCTCTTACCAATGAAAACAGTGACCAAGGGCTGTCAGGCCTCAAAAAAGGGTCAAAAATGCTATCCATATGAATCGTACACTATGTAAGAAACACTAAATTTAACCCTGTAAAGCCTGACATATTTGACATTTTTGGGTGAACCATCCCTTTAAGCAAGCAATGACTTGTGCTCCAGTGTAATACAAAGGAATGCTGGGAAATACCCAAGACATGCCATTTATTTTGACAGTGTCGCTCGTGGCGGTTAGCCATACGTCCTCAAAAATGAGAAAGCGTTGCTTTGTTGGACGCTCTTATTAGGTTTTACATCAAACCGCTGGAGATAAGTAAATAAAAAGCTGCGAATGGAGCTCACGCCGCTGCTCTCTTTTTCTCAATGAGTCGATGCTTCTGAATCAATATGGCACCAGGGGTCCATTATGTCTGACTGAGACAAAGCAATATTGGTGTGACCCTTACACTTTTGAGCGATTTTGTTCTTTCTGGGGTATTTTTCCTCTCGTCTTCTTTCTCGCCTTTCATTTTCATTTGAAAATCCCCTTTTAACACCTCAGACATCTACAGCTTCATCACTCATTAAGAGCTTAAAGTGTGATTATTTTAATGAGCACGAACACAAACAGACCATACAATTTCTTAATACAGCTATTTGAGTGTTAATCTCTCTATTTTTATCATCTAGATTCCTTTGTCTTGTTTGTTTTTGTTCAGATGTCTTAAAGTGTTTCTGTCTCCCTTTCTCTTGTCTTTTTATGTTACCCTTTTTTCCCTCCAAAGCCATCACTTTGTTTCTCTTGGATTGTTTGTCTTTCCCCTGCCAGATGTTTTTCTCTCCGACCGCATGTCTTGGAGAAAATTGAATCCAAGCGCTTGCCACAGTAGTGCTCGATAAATATATATAATGCATTGTTTTTATATTTTGGTATGTCAGCAGCACGGTGTCAAAATAAGATCTGGTTAGACTTTATTTTCTGCCTGAATTATCTCGCTTGTCAAAATTGCAATTTAATTTCTGGTCAGCTTCTTTTTGATGTCAAATGTTTTGCTGTTCACTCGATGTATTTAAGTCGTAATTTACCAAAATCTTTTCCTCCAGTGAGATGTTAACAGGATCTTTGAGTAATTGAACTTGAGAACTGAATCATTTTGAATCATGAACAGTGATTTGAGTCAAAATTGCCAAGGGGTAATAATGGAACAGCCGTTTTAAAAAGTAATTTTCACTATTATGTACAGCAGCATCTGCATCATGGATTTAACGATTTTTGTTATAATAGACAATAAAAACAACCTTGTGCATCAAAACCATCACTTTCCTGTTAAAAAATGATTTTCAATAGTCAACAAATTTACGACAGCTAAACGTAACATTTTTGACAAGTCAAACATATCAGTCTCTTAGTAACATGTAATTTCGAATGTCTCCAGCACATTTTATAATTACCCAAAACTCAAACATAGTTCACCCCTCACGCATGTTATCATGTCTGTCAAAACTTGGTTGGAATATTAGAACTAAAAACCTCGACATAACACACTCATAGGCATCAGTCACTTCACTGGATACTTACCGGCTAAGGAATAAATAATTATTACCTTACGATCCATCTGTTATCAAATCATTTGAAAATCACACAACATCGATGTCTGTCAAAAAATAACATGCAGAATACACTGTAGTATTTACTAGAAACAGAGGTCCAGGGAGTACACACATTTCCTGAAAAACATACACTACTTTTGACTATGCCACCGATTTCCAAGAGGAAGGAGAAAATGCCAACCAGTTTGGCTTCAACATGCTGTCTATCAAAGACATTAACATATATAATACTTAACACATGTGCATTGAATCAGAATGAGCAGGGAACTGAGGAAAATCCTTAACACTCCATTCTATAGAGAATAAACAGCAATCCAATTGAAAAACTTTGCTGGGTTAGTGATCGTTGTTGTATGTTATATTTTGACGGACATTTGCACTATGCATTCTGATTATTATGATTCTGACATTCCTGATTGAAATATTTTCAATAATTTTCTGTTCTAGACTGATTTTTTCCCCATAATTTTGGCAATAGATGAACTCTTAAATGAGATCATCTTGAGATGAGTTCCTGTAGTCATCTAATTTGACTCTCGTGTTGATACATACTGTAGATTATGATAGGGAACTTGACAGGTGATTTTTATAAAATGTAGTCTGATTACTATCTCCTGAGTTATTTAAAAGATAAGGTAATTATGAAAGTTTGGTAAAATGTGGTAAATAAAATATAGCACATTTTTACGATTTGTTACATTTAATTGCCCTTTTGAGGATTTTGAACCATTTGTTAGAACGATTTGACTCAAAAAACAATTAGTTCATAATTTGAACATTGCTACTTTTCTTATGAATGATTTTTAGGTAATAATGACTTAACTTTAGTTTTTTTCCCCCACGCATAGTTATGTGGTCTTCTTATCTCTCTTTCTCTCTTTCTGTTACCTTTCTTCCCTCCAAATCTGTCACTTTATTTCTCTTGGATTGTTTGTCTTTCCGCTGCCAGCTCTTTTTCTCCCCGAACGCATTGAATCGAAGCGCTTGCCACAGTAGTGCTCGATAAATATATATAATACATCGTTTTATATTTTGGTATGTCAGCAGCACGGTGTCAAAATAAGATCCGGTTAGAATTTGTTATTTTCTGCCTGAATTTTCTTGCTTGTCGTATCAAAACTGCAATTCAATTTCTGGTCAGCTTCTTTTTGATGTCAAATGTTCACCCGACATGTCATGAATTCATGAAAAACAATTCAAAGCTGTCGCACGCCGCAGCTATTCAGCATGAAAGACATGTGACTTGGTGTAGAGAGGCGGACGTGTGCGAATATCATTTTCGGGGTGGTTGGACTCTGTCCCTCCCCATCTGTCAGTGCGTGTCGGAGGTCAGAGGGGAATTCCTTTGTGTTTTGGTGGGATTTCAATTAGTTTCGTGCGGATTTTTAGGGGGACACGCAGTGGCCTGCCATATGCTTCCCAGTTAATAGTTGGGGGATGACTGAGTCGTGTTTTCGTAAAGGGATCTGGAGAAGTGGAGCGGGCTGAATGGATAAAAGCTGTTCTGACACCTGTTCGAAGAGCCCTGCTTGTATAAACACTCACACACACACCTACATGCTCCATTGTTCCTGCCAGTTTGTGGGATTCAATGCACCAGCAAGACAAAGCTGGCATTGGCACTCCAGTGGCTCAATCACAGTTTGTGGCTCCCACATTTGATAAACACAAACAATGAGTGTGCATGAAATTACACTGATTATACTTACAAGAATAGTTCATCAATATCATTTGCACACCTTTGTGCCGTTCCAAACTTGTACCACTTTCTTTTTTCAGTGGAACCCAAAAAGTGGTGCTCGTTTTCATATAATGGAAGTGAATGAATTCTGAAGAAGACAAAAACAACTTAAAGCTATCATCAAAATGGTTCTTATGCCATTATATTCTTTTGAAGGCAAATAACAGCTTTTTGTGAGGAACAAACTTAAGCTGAAATTTTCTGAAACCTTCCCTTTCAGTGAGAGTCTGATTCATGAACGCATTATCACAGTGATTCATTAGAAAGATTTGACTTAAAAGAACAATTCATTGGGTCTGAGGAACAATTTTCAATAGATAATTGCTTAAATTTCTGTATTTTTTCCACTCTAGATGATTAGCCTAGATTGTCAATTTTAAGGTGCTTTTTTTTGTCATTTTAGAGCTTGACAGCCCCAGTCGTCAATTGTTTTTATAATATTTTAAAGCATTAAAGTGGTTCATAGGACATATGTGACCCTGGACCACAAAACCAGTCATAAGGGTACATTTTTTAAAACTGAGAATTATACATATTTATACATCTGAACACTGAATAAATAAGCTTTCCATTGATGAATGGTTTGTTAGGATAGGACAATATTTGGCTGAGATACAACTTCACTCTTAAAAATAAAGGTGCTTGAAAGGTTCTTCACAGCGATGCCATAGAAGAAGCATTTTTGGTTCCACAAAGAACCATTCAGTCAAAGGTTTTTTAAGAACCATCTCTTTCTTACCTTTTTAAAATCTGAAGAACCTTCTTTCGCCACAAAGAACCATTTATGAAACAGAAAGCTTCTTCAGATGTTAAAAGTTCTTTATAGAAACATTTAGACAAAACAGGTTCTTCTATGGCATCATGAAGCACCTTTATTTTTAAGAGTGTATTTGAACATCTGGATCTGAGGGTGGAAATATTGTGAAATAGCCATTAAAGTTGTCCAAATGAAGCTCTTAGCAATTTTTTAGTTAGCAAAAATTAAATTTTTGAAATAAACGAAATTTACAAAATGTCTTCATGGAACATGATCTTTATCCTAATGATTTTTGCCATAAAAGAAAAATCGATAATTTTGACCCATACAATGTATTTTTGGCTATTGATACAAATAGACTACTTATGACTGGTTTTGTGGTCCAGGGTCACATATATTCTTTTAAAGGTAAAAAATAGATTTTCATGAGGAACAGACTGAATGTAAGTCATTATTTAACGAAATCCTCCCCTCCAGTGAGAGTTTATGAACAAATCATCATTGTGATCTGGATCAGCTGATTCATTAGAAAGATTTGACTCAAAAAGAACAATTTGTTCATGATTGGAACATTGCTACTGTACATCTCTCATGAGTGATTTTCAGGTTAGTAATGACTTGTATTTCAGTCTTTTTTCATGCAAAGTTATCGCATTGTGAGATTTAAGGTGCTTTTTTGTTATTTTTGAGCTTGACAACCATAGTCGTCATTCACTTTATTACATTTAAAAGTGAGATAGAGTCCACCTAAAAACCGGTCACATTTATTTTCATTGCACTTTATAAAATAAAGTTTGTTTTGTATTAAGCAACTTAATAACAAAATTACAGTGTGAATGTTGTAAAATGGTTAACACAAAATCTGATTGGCAAACAGATTTATGTCTCTTTGGTACTTTTTGACTTCAAACTGGAGACAAACCTGACCATTTCAAAATCTCACAAATATAAACAATTTCCTTGCACTGTTGGGTTTGATGAGTTGTGTTTTCAGCATTTTGCACATGTAAACACAATCATTGAGAGGAAAAAAAAGGATAGCTTAATAAAAGTGTTTCTCCTGGCAGCATGCTGCATATCTCTCAAGCCCTCTTTCTTGATCTGTGTGCTTCACTTTTTTCTGCTTGGATCTCTTTCTTTCCCATTACAAGCTTTAAAGGCACGTTCACACCAGTGGCCATAAAGTTTTATTATCATTCAAACTCTACAATAAACAATAGCGTAGTCCACACCACAGCTAAAACAATAACAACAAGGAGGAACGTTATCGCTGGATTTTTTTTTTTACAAAAACAGCCAACCAGAATGAACCAACCAGGGGTGCGTTTCCCAAAAGCAACTATGGTCGCAAGTTCCATCGTTAATAATAGAGTTAAATGGAATTAACAACCATAATTAGTAAGGATGCATGATATTATCGGACTGATATCGGAATCGGCCGATAATGGCTTTAAATGTAAATATCGGCATCGACCCATATGAAAAATTATGCCGATATGTCTTGCCGATAAGAGGAATACGTAAACTCACATGTGCTCAGGGTGTGCTAGTGATTAGATCACTTCAGCACTGTGGCTCATTCTGGAAGCAAAGTTATGTCTGAATGATGATTAGATTCACTCTATTGGATCGCTGCATTTAATCTGTGAAAGCACTTACAGAATGTCGCGTTTGGTGTATGATAGAGTAAACAGTAAGCACTTGTAGTAGCAGCAGAGGCAGTCTCCCCCGGGTCCTAATGCCCGTTCGGTAAGGAGTTTTAATCTGTAGGGGGCGCTGTTGGCCTACTTCTAATTAAATTAAAGGGGTCCTATTATGCTCTTTTACAAAGTCTTGATTTTGTTTTGGGGGAGTACTAGAACAGGCTCTCATACTAGGTTGTTCGAAAACATTATTTTTCACATATTTTACCTTATTACAACACCTCTCTCCCCAGTCTGGCATGAACAACTCAAATAGTTCCTGTATCAAATGAAAGCCAGCCTTCTGAAATATGAAATGTGCTGTGAATTGGTTAGCTGGGCCAGTGTGTGCTATGATTGGCAGCACTCGGCGCTTGGTCGGGAAATGTCACGCCCCTTACCATTGCCACTTGCGAGCTTCAGTGTAAATATTGCGTCAATATCAAATCAATTTGAGCGCGATTTAAACCCGGATGATTGTAACCACTTTAAGTTCGTCTGCCTTGTGAAAGCTAGCATGCCTCCGACATCATCTATTATAGTGATAACACTGGTTGCCTTCTCTAGTGCAGCTCAACCCGGTCTCGTCCCATTCGTCTATATTTGTGATATCACAAATCCCGGAAATATGCATTGTAGTCCAAACGAGTCGTTCGTTGTATTTTTGAAGTAGTGTGTATGTGTATGTTTGGGCATAAAAAAGATCTAGAAAGTTACAAATCTCAAAGTCCACTCCAAAGGGAGATATTTAGTTTTAAAAAAATAATTTTTCAAGAACTACAGCAAACGGCTCGTTGGACTACAGTGTTTGGTTTCATTAGAATTTCATTAAAATAATTCCCGCCTACAGAAATTCTAATTGTTGGGGGGTGGGGAGGGGCGAGGTCGTGGTAAGAACGTTTGGTTGAGTGAGCGCATCAGATGAGACGACGACGACGAAGAGCTGCTGCGCTGTAGCCTCAAATTTTTGACATGTCTAGAACAGCGGTTCTCATTTCCAGTCCTCACGTACCCCCGCTCTGCACATTTTGTATGTTTCTCTTATTGCTTCATACGTTTATTATATTTGACTGAATTGTATTTATTTACAGAGGTATATTATGTCCCACTTCACGCTTCTCTAGTAAGTTTCGTTTGTGTGTGAAGACGCTGCAGGTAGCGGCGCAAATCTGTAAATGAATATTCAGAAGTGAAGAAAACTTCAACGGATTTCCCATGCTCAAGGAATAGGGAGCAATGAACACTGTGTAGGGAACATGTCAATCGGAACACAGTTCATGCACATAGCTCACGGATGTCTGAATCGGTGTGTTAATAAAAAGAGAGACGTGCAAAACATGCAGAGCGGGGGTACGCGAAGACTGAGAACTGCTGGTCTAGAACAATTCTTACAAGTACAACACGACGTAGCTGGGCGCCGCGGACAGACGCCGAATGGCGCTGCGGTGTGCCTACACTCATAGAAAATAAAGTATTTGAATTTTAAAGACGTGGCGCGACGCTGCGCTTCTCGTCCGGTGTGCGACCACCTGAAACACAGTTTTTTTCACCTCCGTGCCCAAATGTCTTTGTTTGGGCTTTCCGAAAGCGGATGATGTCAGGAAAAAGTGGTTGCAGTTTATTTTTTAACTGTCCCTGAGCATAATAACCCCAATTTGCTATTGTGTGCTGCTCATTTTACTGAGGACAGCTTCCACATCATGAGTGAGAAGTGCCGGATTCCCAAAAGTTTTTGTTGAAAGATGGATCAAGGGGCGTGGCAGTAATGAAACACCGTCTAAGCTGTTCATCAATCACAACGCACTGGGAAAGCTAACTAATCACAACACATTTTGTTTTTCGGACGGCGGACCTTCATCAAAGCCGGAACTAATCGAGCCGTTTGTGCCAGCTTGGGGAGAAAGGTATTTTAATAATGTAGATTATGTGAAAAATAATGTGTTTTTTGAAAAACCTAGTATGAGAGCCTGTTCTATTACCCCCCAAAACAAAATCAAACTTCGTAAAAGAGCATAATAGGACCCCTTTAAAAACATATCTGCTTTTGTAAGTGGCTTTGAACTTTGTAACTTTCTAGATCTACACACTGAACATACACACTACACACTGACTAAAATTAAAAAGTGAAAAGCATAATAGGACCCCTTTAAAAGTAAAATAGCCTACACAAATAACAATTAGACTGTGTTTCTGATTAAATAAAGCAGTAATTGATGTCATAAAATGAGTATGTTTTGATTTATAGGTCAGAAGCTATAGCTTACATGAAAAAATCACAAACATGACACTTGTAAATTATATAAAAAATATATACTGATTTATTCATTAATGTGTAATATGTTATATTTTTTAAGCAAATTATGAGCTCTATAAGATTTTCAGAATTTTTACAACTCTTTGCTTTAGACCATCTACAAATGTTAAAACTTAAAATAAAATGTTAGGGTTAACATCGCATCTTTCTGGGGAAAAAAATGCAGCGATTGATATATAGTTTATTTATAGTTATTATAAAATAACTATTATTTTTTTTATTTAATTCTAACAAATAAGTTATTGTTAAAAACTAACCAAAATTAAAAATATTTTGCTTGTGATTTCTGCACAGGAGAGATTTTTCTTTCCAAACAAAAGGAAACATATCGGTATCGGTATCGGCTAAAATGAGTTGAAAAATATCGGCAAAAATCCAGTATCATGCATCCCTAATAATTAGCTAACGATGCTTTTGGGAAACAGAATTTGGGAAACCCCAGATTTTTTTAACCTATTACTGGAAAAGTGTGTATGCATCATAATTAAAATGTTTGGCTTTTGAACAACAACCTTGACTTTAAATAACATAAACATTGTTTTCCAATCTGGTCCAATGAAGAAAATTAACATTTGCAATTTGCAGTTTCTTTTTGTTTTTTGTAAAACTTTTCAGAAACTGTCAAGTCTGGTGCCAAATTTTGTGTATTTTCTTACAAAAATCTAAAGTTTGAAAGTCTGAATGAATAAACCTAGCATTTTATTGTAAAGTGACAGATGACTGAATTACTAAACCTCTAGTTCATAGAGGTGATGTTTTGTTTTGCATTTTTCTCATGCCAAAAATTCAAACTTGGTATAAAAAGGTGCCTTCAATTACGGGAAAGATCACAAAAGGATCCAGAAACTTTGGTTGTATCAATAGGACGATGCTGCCAGGGCTCAATCTCTTGCATAACATGTGTCGTAATCTTTGCCTGATGTCTGCTGCAATGGTGTTTTGTCAATTTCTGTCTAGCATCTGCCGAATTTGGCGACATAACATGAGTTTCCTGTTGTACAAAGGTTTTCTTTCAGGTTTTTCATGTGCGCTCCGGAAAGCGTGGCCCTGAGTTCAAAGCCAAAGTTTCTGATGCGTGCTCCCTAGATGTGAGTCAAAGCCGAGAGTCTAGGAACTTTGATTAACTGAGGCATCTTTACAGTTTCCAGTCAGAAACAGCCAGAGCTGGATCATTTATATCTGCTATTTGTTGTTGGTCATTATCTCCCACAGCGGTTCAGGACCGAAACCTGCCGAATTTTGTGGCGACTTCATCCACCCTTCTTATTGATCGCTCAAGCACGTGACGCTCAAAATACACACATGTCATTTGTACTGAATTCTCGACGTCAACATGTCTTACTCACGGTGCTTTCTAGTCGTTTTTGATTCCACAGGGAGCAGCCAAAGGGACCTTGATGCACAGAAGAGCAAGTTAAATATTTCTCGTTGTCGCCTGTCAAAAGTGTCGGCACACCTGAGAGCGCAAATTAAAAGCAGGAAATGTTTGAAATTGCTGTTGCCAAGCCCCCGCGATGTAAGCTCTCTGTCACCTCATTTTTCAAAGCTACAGCTTCGGCTTCGAGACGTTGAGATGGAGAAACTCGTTTCTTTCGGTCCTCTTGGAGACAAGTCAGCTCCCTCCACCAGTTAAGCGGTTATTGCCAAGCTCAATTAGGTGCTGGATTGCCCATTTGAATGAAGGAAAAGTTGTAGTCAATCACTTATAGGTTGCAGTTGGGAAGATGTCTGATGCCACATTTTGTCCTTGATGTTCTTTCTAGGATCTATAAAAAGCAAATTACTCAATATTTTCATTTCATTTGGGTTTAGATGATTGAGTGGTGGCTTAGTGGTCCGTACACCAGATGCACTGAGCTTTGGTGCTCATTTGGGAAATGCAGGTTTGAATCCATGCTTCAAACATCCTGAGCCCAGCTTTTTACGTGCCCCTCAATTTTTTTTTTATCCGCTGTAGCCCAAACAGTAGAGTATAGTGGGGGATTTTTTTACAGGCCCAAAATGCCATAAGGGTCATAGGGTTTGCCTGGCTGAAAAAACAATGTGCAAGAATAGTGCTAAAAGTAATCTGTACCTTGATTGCAATGCAAGTTGGTTTAGATAGAATGTAATGTATCTATGGTTAATCCTAGATTGCAACTTGAGAGGGTACAGTTGCACTATAGGGTGCTTTCACACATGGGCCCAGTGTTTAGATTTTAGAACGGTGCGCGTTTCCCACTGTAGCTCGTGCGTTCGTTTGGGCATATAGTGAAAACGAGCAATTTGTGCGCCTCGGAATCCGCACACAAAACAAATAGGTCTGAGGATCGCTAAAACTTTTTTCAGGAGAAGCGAAAAAAAGGAGGTGTCTCGGGGACTTATCGGAGTGAATCGAACTCTGCGAGGGCGAGGTTCGGGTCTTATAGAGTGAGAAAGCAAGGTGCACGAACGCTAAACGAGCCAACGAACAGCAAGGTAAATAGTCGCCAGGTATGTGGCAGGAATTGCGTAGTTCGCATGACAAGCATAGCTCTGTTGTTGATCATAAGTTCAAAAATGAACCTGTGACTGTCGTAGTGAGCATGTCTTCGCCATTCAAAATAAAAAAGCGAATTTTTTTCATTTTATAATGCCGTCTTATTGCTTTTCTTTGTAGGTGCATTTTAAAAATGTTTCCCGATGAATCCTGGACTCCTGCTCAAAATGATAGATTAATATAACGACAGCTACAAAAAAAACAAAAGTAGAGTGTTGTAGTACATCCTGATGGAAGACAGACAAGCCGTGACAGTCACGGTGGTGATCCCAAGAAAATATAGACAGGCCTTGGACCTTGTTGAACAATGAGGCGGAGAACAGGTACTCGCCGCGACACAGATGACTTGTATTCAAGCAAATTAGTGGTCCGTTATTAGAAAACTTGTGCCGTGTGAAAGCGAACCGCACCAAGAATAAAAAGAAACATTGTAATAATTTTAATCCCTGTCTCGGAGCAAAGGCTATCTTATTTTAGTCATCCTGTAATTGTGACACATAGTATGTTATAAAATTCACTTTTTGAAGGATTGTGGGTAATGTTAACCTTGAAACGCTGTGTGTTACACTTTTAAAGAATGCACAAAACTAGTATTTTCAGACATCATACTCTTCTACTTTGTTTTTTCAATTGATGTTTAAATCTTGTATCTGTTTGGACGCACAAAAAGAGGATTAGATGACAAGCATGCCAAAAGCAAAACTGAGCCACAACAAAACATTTACATGACGTGCAAAGGTTATACACACTTTGAAAATAGGATGCCAAAATGTACTATTCTGCAAAGCCATACAGTATTGCAGTAAGTTCTAGTAGATTGTCAAACATTGTGTACCTTTTTGTATTTGTATTAGGGATGTAACGTTTAACCGCGAGCCGGTTGAAAATCAATTAAAATGTGTGACGATTCAAATCAGTTGAGATGCTAAATAAATCGCGATTCATTTAGGTGTAGGAGTTTATATGAATGTATGTCTGAGGGGAACTTACTGTTTTAGTATAGGGTTCACAAAAATGAAGTCAAACCATTCTGGTTTTGCTTCAAATTTCGAAATGATACAATCTAATTTAGTTTAAAAACTGCTCATGTTTTTTTTTTTGCATCAGGCCTGCGTCCGATGTGCAGCATCTTTTTTTGGATCATGATTCAAATGCAGTGGTTGCCTCTCATTTTAAATGGAAAGAGCACAGACAAAACCTTATTTTGTTTACATGAAGATATTTCTTTCATTTGTGTTACTTATTTATTTGATTTGGGGCTTGGTTTTAAATTTTCAATTTAGTTTTGTTATATACATTTACATTATATTTAAATTTTGTATTTTGAATCGAATCGAATCGTGAGTTGAGTGAATCGTTACATCCCTAATATTTAGTATATTTTTGTTTTTAGAAATACAGCTTGAATGCTATATATAATCATTGCCCAAATTGAATGCAAGATTAGAATAAGTGCATCCTTACTCATGGAACACTGAAAATAGTACGACAAAGGTATTTTCAAAGTGTGCATCTATACATGCTTTTTGTATTTTGTCTTGGTTTGCATACTATCTGTATATTTTCTTACTAACACACATGCACACTTGCATAATATTACCCCCTTTGTAATCATTAACATTTTTAAAAGTAACTGTAATTTAATTAATTACACATTTTTTCTCAGTAACTGTAACATTACAGTTACATTTATTTTGTAATTAAATTACGTAATGCCATTTCATGTAACTAGTTACTTCCAACAATGTATGTTCAAATTGTATTACAGTGTGCATGCATACGTGCATTTTTTGCATACTATCTTTAAGTTTTCATACTTAGACGTATTCACAGAGCACTAGTGGAAGAATTCTAGTATATAATAGTACACTTTGACACAATTTTCAATAACTCGGCACTAAATTCTAAATGCTGGGCGTATTATATTAGGGTGCACACTTTTTAAATTGGCTGGAAATTGTATGCAGACCTGCGTAATAGTATACTCTGGCATACTATTTTCATGCTGCAGCTAGAATCTAATCTTGCGTGTTACTTTATGCATACTATCTATATTTATATTTCTCAGTTTGCATTCTATCTGTAAGTTTTCATGCATATGCACTAGAAACAGTCCTGCATAATTCTACATTTTGGCATACTATTTTCAACATACTATAATTTGGGATGCAATAATTCTAATATTGCATTCTATTTCAGATGTAAAATACAAAGGCAAATTGAGCCTATAAGATTTATTGAGTTGTGCCTTCTATTTTTACACCACACAGACATGTTATTTCAGAAATATTTACTGTGTCGAAATCTCTCGATCTAGATGCAGGAAAAAAACAGCTCAGCAGGGTTAGACACAGGTCTCTGAACATCATAAGGACGAAAGGGAAAAAAGTGAAATGAACGGACATATTGACACTCTCTCGGTGAAAACAAACTCCCGTTCCTTCATTCGCACGCTGGCAGCATCCTGCTACATTAAAGGCAATCAATGCTCATTGAGATCATGGAACGGGATGTGTGAAAACCACTTCAGTTTGTGTCTGTGGGTGACGGCACGCCCCGCGGCCATCCCCTGCCTGCCGTCAATTTCTATCCGTGCACATAGCGCCGACCGCCCTGCCGGGGCTCCTGGTAGGACTTATGTGCATCTTTTCATGTCAGTGAAAGAGTACACACACACACACACACACTAAAACACGTGTAAGGTTGCCAGACGAATGCAGGATGCACCTGCATGTTCACATGCTGGAAAGCCAGTACTGATCGGAGAAAGATGAGGAGCAGGGTCGGGAGAGTTGCATGGCGTGTATATTCCAATCCACATCGAAATCAAAGATTGGGAACCTACGAGTGCCAATATAAGTGCACACAAACAGTCAGCGGTAAATATCATCCACTTGCCCGAATATGTGTAAGGGGGAGTGGAATGATCCCTGAGGTGAGTGCAGTCGGCACATATGGTAGGGCTGCGGGAATACCGACTCCACGTGACTGTCTGAAATGCGTCTGACAAAAAAGAGTATCGTCCCATGGTAGGCAGAAAGCAGACCTCCGGCCTTCAGATTCAAGCGTCTGGCTGACCCTGATATATGTTCCAAAGGAGGCAGAACCTGGTGATCTTCGATTTGTTCTTTTGAATGTGTAAATTAGAGTTGCTGTACTTTTTAACCTTGGTAAAAGGGGCTGTTATGGTTTCATAGACATCCAATTCACCAGAAATTTTACGAAGAAGTGTTTTTTTTTCTCTCTCTCTATGGATATGCACCATGAAAATCTTGTGCCTACTGTTGATCTTGGATAGTTTAGTAGTATACATGTTGGAATCATCTAATGGTCATTTAATTTCAATGCAATCTTTTTTCACGCTACTTATTATCATCTATCTATCTAGTATCTTATCTTCATACAGTGTTGGGAAGGTTACTTTGGAAATGTAATAGGTTACAGATTACAAGTTACCCTATTTAAAATGTAATAGTAGTGTAACTTTTTCAATTACTTTATTAAAGTGATGTAACTGATTACTTTTGATTACTTTTTGATTACTTTTATAAATTTCTAACGAATGTTTTTAATTGTTAATCATTTTCAAACATTTAAACCAAGCAGGGTTAACCTTACAGTAGAACTCAACACTAATTACTGTCAGACTTTCAAAATCCTTCATCACTTGAAATAAGATGATCAAATTTGAACACATCCACCACAAAATCAGACTTAGTACCGCCTTTTACTTTGAGATTGATCTGAAGTTCAATGCAGATTTAAAATCATAAGAAATAGTTTACTGATGCTGTTTTTGAAACCAAATCTTTGCATAACTACAGGAAACACTGCATCTAACAATGGTTTGGAAAAAAAAATAGTTAATTAAAAATAATAATAAATAAAAGCATATAATCAACTCGAATACGGTTATCTAATAAGCATGTCCTATTATGTGTACTTAAATTCCTGAAACATTTAGGGTCTGCTGAGGAGGACTTATAGAAATCATGATAGGACTTGTTTTCTCCAAGAAATAAGTAAAATGCTCATGAAGTGAGGTCTCAGAGCAGTTATAGGGCATTAGCTTATGGGGTCATTGTACTCATTAATAGCGATAGAAGGCAAGCAGCGGCGGAAAACACGCAAGCGTTCCGTGGGAAAACTTTCGGCCTATGGTAGTAAATGAAACCGCATGCTGTGCCAGTAATTCCATGAGGGGGCGGGAAGGGGACTAAGCTGGAGAAAGATAATTCTGGGGAAAAAAAAAATGTTAGGCTGGGGGAAAAATATCACACTCTTCACCCCCACAACAAATTCTGAAACAGGACCCCAATAAAAAAAGGTTAAATTCTACTAGGTTCAAGGGGGGGGAGCATGGCCGAAAAGAATAGATAAAGTAGCCTCTCACAATGAAAATGGGTCAGGCCACCCATTAGCTTACGAACTTTTCTTGTACAGTCGTATTTTTTTGCCACGATCTATCTCGCACAGGAACTTACAAATCATCTATTTAGTAAAAAGAGATTTAATTTAACAAAACTATACTTTTAATTTTTTTTTACTTGCTTCCCCATGCGCCCTATTCTTACCAGTCCAAATGACCCCCTCGACCCCATCACCCACAATTATCTTATAGAAAAATTCCCCTTAAACCCTACTGAACATGAGTCATGTTGTTGATTCTCTTACCAAGAGCCAGGTGAATTAACGCATGATTTTATTGATTAGTTATATAGTACTTGTTTTTAACCACAATTGTCACAAAAATTGTTAAATCTTATTTCTTACTACAAAGTTCTCATAGTTGTAAACTCGATTGGCTGTAAAAGGAGTTGTCAGAGTGATACGATGCCAGACAAATTTTTTTGGTTGCTTTTATTCTGTCAGAAAATTTCGCTAACAGGAACAACCGACCTTCTGTTTCTTTTTCCTCTCTCGCCTCCCCATTTATTCCGTATCACTCCAGCTCCAAGATTATAATTCTCCTTTACAATTTCCACTTATTGGCCCTATCACTTTTCGAAGCAAACATCCATCTCCCTTCGTTATATTTAAAGTCTCGTGTTAAACATCGATTGTAGTGCATGTGCGCGCGCCACTCTCCCCCTTTGTTACTTTTGTCCCTATTAAGTTCTCCGCCCTCACCTCGATGTCATCGTAACCTATATCCAGCTTTACCGGCTGTCTTCTACCCCTATAATTTTGTATATTATCTCGACGTTGCCCTTGTGTTCCTTCCGCTTCTTTTGATTTCTCCAGACAAGCTGGTACATCTTTTGTTGGCGAATTCAACTAATCAATATCGCTACTATCATATACTTGGCAGGCCCTCTTCTTTGCTTCCCTCTTCCCTTGTCCCCCCCCCCCCACACCCCTGCAGCACCCCCCCCCACGGATATATGAAATTCATCCCCTCCAAACCCCCCCCGTTGTCCGATCGCCTATACTGCATAATATCAAGCACTCACTGCTTTCCCGCCCTGTGCGTTATCTGAATCATTTTAATAATAGGCTACTTAAATCGAAACGTTGCAAAAGGTCAGTTTTAGTTCGACACCTATAAATAAAAGGGCCTTCACTGAGGCATAGAAGAACCTTTTTGTCTAAGTGGTTCCATAAAGAAACTTTAACATCTGTAGAACCTTTCTGTTTCACAAAAGGTTCGTTGTGGCGTAATAAGGTTCTTCAGATTACAAAAACTCAAGAAAGAGATGGTTCTTTAAAGAACCCTTGATCTGAATGGTTCTTCGTGGAACCAAAAATGGTTCTTCTATGGCATCGCTTGAAGAACAGTTTGAAGAACCTTTATTTTTAAGAGTGTACGGTTCCAATGCCCTTAACATGTTTTAACTTTCTCAGACTTATAGTTTTTGTCTATTGTGGTATATGACAGAAGAGAGAGTACCTTAAAGTGTATGGAACAAGCAACACCCCCACCGTCTTTTCTCCCAATAATATTAAAATTGAGCGTGCTTCAATTAATGTTTTTTGTTTCTTTGGCACATTTTCTGATTTGGACATCTACTGTTTAGGTAATGCTTTAAAACATGCTGGTCACTTTCAGGACCAAGTTGTTAGTTGATCTTTCTTTTCCAAGACAAAGAATACGATAAATCGAGTGTGAACCAAGGCAAACAATTGGTTATATATATTTTTCATTTTTAACATATTTTAAATATTAGAGTGAACATTGATTTTACACAACTTGAAAGCACCATATCGCCATCTACGTATATCCTACTATTTCCTTTCACCTCCTGGCCTCACCAGCCGAGTAGCTGATGGTAACATTGTAGAATAGCAGCGCAGCTGGCAGACGTTCAAACTAAATCACGTAATTACGTCTCGTGATGATGGGTTGATATCAGAAGGAGTGTAGCCTCCCTTGCGAGGGTTCTTTTCTCAACACTCCTCAGCTCTGAAAGTGACCACTAGATGGTGATTGGCTAATTTTTTTTACCAACGGAGGCACAAGGGCTCAGCTCTCCCCCGGCCTCCCCCTACCCTTCTATATCACTTAGCGGTTGTAATTACATCAGCAGATTCGGCACATTCGCCATAGAAAAGCGGCGCTTTCACTTTATGCTATTACAACTGTGAAATTACAAACAAAAAAAAAACACATTCTGAGACATGAACTGAAATTAACTGTGAATTTTATTAACATTAAATCGTCATCCTCCCATTTTCACCTCAACATTATGGGGAAGCTGTGCCTCCCCTGCCTCCCCTCACGAGCCCTTACGTCATTTGTGGTTACCATGGTTTGAGAATAGTAACCATTGTCTTTGGATTTATAGTAAAATCATCGTTAATTTTCGTAAGGGTTGTGTTGTTGTCTGCCCTAGCTCCCCCTAAACCTATTATAAAATATGATTATTTGTCTGCTAAATTACTACGGTAACATTAAAATAATAATGATGTCCTTTATACAGTATTTTAAGTGATGACTGATGAGCAATGGGCTGCTGCTGCTGCTTAACTAAGTAAACAAAGACAAAACTACGATAGCATATTTACGGATGAAACTGACCTGCACTTGAAACCCTGAACAGTAGTTTTGCTTCTCTGCTCCACCTGTGCTCTTCCACAGTCCACTCCACTCCATTCTCTCTCTCTCTCATTGATTACTCTGATCCAAACCATTTGGCGGAGGCGCGGAGAGTGCGCGAGCCGAAGCATTGCCAGTCACGACCAGTGGTGGAAAGAGTACTGAAAAAATATACTCAAGTAAAAGTACCAGTACCTTCCAAAAAATGTAGTGTGAGTAGAGTAAAAGTACTTGTCCAAAAAACTACTTGAGTAAGAGTAAAAGAGTAGCCTATTTAAAAGTACTCATGAGTACTGAGCTGTGGATTCTACCCCCTCATAATAAACGCTGTACACCGCAATTTATACATTTTTAAAATGTTGTACATTCTGTAATTCACATTATCTTATTTGTCATAAAGAATGAAGAGTATCTATCATCCAGCAGTTTTACTGCCAACTCTTTAAAATACATCAAAACAGCACAGAAACAGTATTCAGTTGAAGAAAAGATTAAAGTTATTCTCAATACAATCACCCCCATTTAAATCATAAAGTTTGAAAAAAAAAAAAAGATTTAAAATCATTTGTAAGGCCACTAAGACAGCATATGCTGTTGTTGCACATAAAATATTAATGTTTAGAACAGTGCAAATACAAACACCATTAGAAACTCCTAGCTCAGCATCACACACCATGATATGGGTTAAAATGAGAGCCCATTTCTCTCCAAAACGGTGCCAGTTTTAGCATTTTGCAATAAAGAAATAAGAATAACTAAACTTGATAATTTTTTACAATTTTAACATAAATGCACATTGTTCTAGAAGGATGGCATCATGCCATCCCTTTTACACATTTGCTCGAATTGTTATGCTGATAATACAATTTGTAAAGAAAAATGCATTAAATAGCAAAGTATTTCTGGGGAAACTTTTTCAAAGGAAAACACACACACACACGTATGTTTCTTTGCTGAGCCGCGGCGGTCTCTGTGAAATCCAGTCCAAGCATCCACACACTGATGGAAAACAAAAAAAAAAAACAAAAAGTGTTGAACTTGAAAATTGTTTTTGCGCGAGTGCACTTGCTAAATGAAGGCAGACTGTATAAAATGCAGGGCTCGAAATTAACTTTTTTTACTTGGTAGCACTGGTGCTCCCAACTTCAAAAAGTTAGGAGCACCAGCAAAAATTTAGGAGCACCACAACTACAAATTATATATTAACAGATTTTATCCTTACATTCTTAACTTTAATGCAGATTTTGTATTGGTTAATATTAGCTGTCAATCTCTCAGTCACTGCTTTCCGCTAACTACCGCGAGAAAAAGAAAGGGCTGAAGAAGAGAGAAAATTAAAAGAACACTGACAGATTTCTTTTGTAAATAACCTAAAGTTAAGCTCTTCTTTGCCGAGGGTTAGGATGGTGTATGCGGTGTTAAATTTTACATTCAGCTCTGCGAGTTGCACCGAACGACTGGCAGCTAGGGGTGTGCGATATTGACAAAAAATTATATCTCGATATTTTCTGGGATTTTATCGATAACAATAATTTGACTGAGTGTTACTGTGCTGATATCTTAAGGACTACAGTGGACAGATGACTCCTAAATTTTTTTTATTCATATTCGGTGTGGTGGTCAGTTCACAGCAGTGACAGAAATGAATCTTTTCCAATAAGTTTAAATAGATTTTTACCTTTTATGGTCATTTTTACCTTAAAGCCATTTTTTCTAAAAGTGTGCATTATCATTTGAGTCAAATTCTTATATTTAATCAGTCAATTATAATAAGACATTTGGGCTGTTATCAAGCAAATGAAAGTATCAATCAACAAAATTCATCTTTGCAATGCAGAGGAAACACAGAAGCTGCATCTGAAATGGCATTTAGATGCATTTACACACTGATTAATGCAGGACATGAATGCATTTAGCCTGCAGTTACACATGCATAAGTAATATTTTAATATTGCAAACATAAAACATTGAGTACTAATATTTGAAACATTAAATGTGAAATTAAAACCGCCAGCAGGTGGCAGCAAGTCACTGTTAATAAGTGTGTCATTGCGATTGAACCGAATCATTTAACGAATGATTCATTCAGGAACGAAACACCGTCATGTTGCTCAGAGACGCAAAACAGCGCTGTGACTGTGCTTGGAATTATTTTTGTTCGCGAAATAGAGCAAAAAGAGGAAATATAGTGTCTAAAACTTAAGTCTCTTAATATTAACTTCTTTTTTTTATTGAACCGTTGTATAAAATAAATTTGTAATCAGGCTGATTTTTGGAGGAAACAGCTCTCTTCTTGTGATATTGATTAACTATATCAGGGATAGGCAACGTCGGAGTGCCGCTGTCCTGCAGAGTTTAGCTCTAACTCTAATCAAACACACCTGAACAAGCAAATCAAGGTTTCAGGATTACTAAAGCATACAGATGGTTTTTTTCAGGGTTGGAGCTAAAACTTCGGCAGGACATTCTTGCCGACCCCTGAAGATATGAACATGATGTAAAGGCCCCATTCTGAATTTGTGATGCAATTTTAATAGACTGAATCAGCCGTTAAAAGAAATGCAGCTCTGGACAATGCTCACAGCGCTTAACAAGGTAGATGACTTAAATTACGAGGAAAAAGGTTAGAGACATCGAGTTCATGCGTGTACATCCACTCTCTGTAGGTGTATTTTGTTTGGATTTCGCGATATACTCGATAATGTCAAACCGCACATTGTAAAACAACAATTACGAAATGTGTAGATTCGGTGGCGAACGCTGTTACCTGCAAACTCCGTCCCACAGGCTACACATGCACCACCTGGTGTAGATGTCCTGGAGGGAGGGAACCTCACCTCCTACAGTGTGGCGGGCAGTTCGCACTACCCTTTGTAGATCTTTGCGATTGCTGCTGGTGCTTTTTCCATACCAGGCAAATCATCTTGGTTAAACTGGTTAGAGCTGGTAGACCAGCCTCAACCCTTTAAGCTGGTAAGACCTAGTTTTTACAAGAGGCTACTGACACTGAGATTTTAGAGCCTTCATCAGTCTGCAGTGGTATGCAAATGAATGCTAGTCTGTTGTTGTTTTGTTTTGTCTTCCTTTTGTTCTTCTCTTTTCTTCTCTACCTCCAGGACCAGGTCGCTCCCCAGAGTGATTGACACTTCCTGTCTGTGTTGACACTGGTGTCGTTGCTAACAGCGACAAGCTGACCCACCATCTGTATCAACCAAACAATAATAGACAGAATTCACCATTTTAGTGCTCATATTGTGGCGCACATTCTCTTTTTTTTCTTTTCTTTTGCTCTTTTCTGTTGCACACAAACACAGAAATGAATGGCTGTGATTCATTTATTTGTTTATTTGGTGCATTTATGGTGCCCCTCAAGGCACAATGTGTTTGTCTTGCCTCACAAATAGAGATCTGTGGGTTTAGACGTGAGCTTTTAACCCACTCATGAATTGTCTTGGAGAAACGCCACGATTTGTAGAGACAAAGCGAAAAGATACAATAAACGTTCCAGGGAAGCCGATAAAAGACCTGCTTTGCAAATGTACCATGTAAAAGACATTTACAGGAAACTCTGGTATGTCTTACCATGGAAAAAAAGGATGCTCATAACTCTTGTGTGAGTGTTTTTATTGAAGTGTGGCGTATATATGTGTGCATTTTTGAGGGAGCAACACTTTAGTTTGAGTCATGACTGTCTAATAACTCACAGTGCCAACGACGGATGCATTAAGATGTGTTGTAACTGCTCTCCTTGAGTTTCTGCCCATAAGGGGGGAAAAAAATCAAAGAACATTCTCATTTGTTTCTCTAGTGATAATACATGGAAAGGTTTTTCATAAGTGTCCCAATTCTCAGTTTTCTTTCCCCAGAGAAAAGCACCCTAGTAATCAGTGGATCTCCGAGCCCCAAACTGAACTTAAAATAGTACCTGCTCAATGTTTCTGAAATAAAATTCATAATTAGTTTACATAATATTGATATGTAAAAAAAGCAATATGATTTAAGTAAACGTTTGTAGATGAAACGAATTAATAAAACCCCTTTGAACGACAGTAATCACACATTTATTATTTATTTGCTGACTTTTAGTTGTATCTAGATATATTTTTTGTTATTGCTTATTGTATTTATGGATGCATGGCTTTTTCATTTAGTTATCTAATGTATTTGCTTTTTCCATTTATTATATGATATCTATATCTATATATTATATATATATATATACTCATAAGGGAGACTATATATATCTATATGACACGACACGGATATAATTGGGTTATGAGACAACACGGAGGGCGGGACAAAAGAAGAAACAGAACGAGAGAGGACGGTGATGGTGGCATGTCAGCCACAATGTTGCAAGTTACTGCCCACTGTATAGTAAGAAAGTGAAGACCGGAGGGGAGCACTTGTAATTATTTCAGTCATACGGCTACCTCAACTAGTGAGAGAGCAAATGAGAAAAGAATATCCAGAAAATCCATTGTTAGGATTTTTTAAAGAATTAAGTGGTAAAATTCCTCGGCGAAAATAAGTATTTGGTCACCTACAAACAAGCAAAGATTTCTGGCTCTCACAGACCTGTAACTTCTTCTATAAGAGGCTCCTCTGTCCTCCACTCGTTAACGGTTCAGATCAATGGAGGTACTGGTCTATTCAGTTTGAACTTGTTATCAGTATAAAAGACACCTGTCCACAACCTCAAAACAGTCACACTCCAAACTCCACCATGGCCATGACCAAAGAGCTGTCAAAGGACACCATAAACAAAATTGTAGACCTGTACCAGGCTGGGAAGACTGAATCTGCAGTAGGTTAGCAGCTTGGTGTGAAGAAATCACCTGTGGGAGCAATTATTAGAAAATGGAAAACATACAAAACCACTGATAATCTCCCTCGATCTGAGGCTCCACACAACATCTCACCCCGTGGGGTCAAAATGATAACAAGAACTGTGAGCAAAAATCCCAGAACCACACCGGGGGGACCTAGTGAATGACCTGCAGAGAGCTGGACCAAAGTAACAAAGGCTACCATCAGAACACACTGCGGCCGCCAGGGACTGAAATCTTGCAGTGCCAGACGTGTCCCCCTGCTTAAGCCCCGAAATGTTGTTTTTTTTCCCAAGGCCCCGCTGGAAGTTTGCTAGAGAGCATTTGGATTATCCAGAAGAGGATTGGGAGAATGTCTATGGTCAGATGAAACCAAAATAGAAATTTTTTCAACTTGTCGTGTTTGGAGGAGAAAATGCTGAGTTGCATCCAAAGAACACCATACCTACTGTGAAGCATGGGGGTGTAAACATCATGCTTTGGGGCTGTTTTTTTGCAAAGGGACAAGGACGACTGATCCGTGTAAACGAAAGAATGAATGGGGGCCATGTATCGTGAGATTTTGAGTGAAGACCTCCTTCCACCCCAGCAAGGCCATTGAAGATGAAACGTGGCTGGGTCTTTCAGCATGCCAATGATCCCAAACACACCGCCCGGGCAACGAAGGTGGCTTCGTAAGAAGCATTTCAAGGTCCGGGAGTGGCCGAGCCAGTCTCCAGATCTCAACCCCATAGAAAATCTTGGAGGGAGTTGAAAATCCGTGTTGCACAGCGACAACCCCAAAACATTACTGCTCTAGAGGAAATCTGCATGGAGGAATGGACCAAAATACCAGCAACAATGTGTGAAAACCTTGTGAAGACTTACAAAAAACGTTTTAGACCTCTGTCATTGCCAACAAAGGGTAAATAACAAAGTATTGAGATTAAATTTTATTATTGACCAAATACTTATTTTCCACCATAATTTGCAAATAAATTCTTTAAAAAGCCTACAATGTGTTTTCTGGATTTTTTTTTCTCATTTTGGTCTTCATAGTTGAGGTCTACTCTGATGAAAAATTACAGGCCTTCTCTCTTTTTAAGTGGGAGGAACTTGCACAAATTGGTGGTGACTAAATACTTTTTATTCCCCACTGTATATATAGTATAGATCTTTCTCTTATATAATAATTTGTATTACCTTTTATTACATATTCTATCTTTTATCTTGCAGAGACTTTATATTAATATTTATATTTTTGTTGATTTATTACTTTTTCTATAGATACGTAAGATTCTATACGCTGGTCGCTCTATCTGACACAAAATAATTCGATGTTGTTTAAATGGTTTTTCTACGTTTGAATCAAGTGCAACTCCTGATCATTTACATCATCCGGACTTAAGCTCTCCTCGGAGCGCGTACTCACACGTGCGTCATTCCTAGTTTTTCTGAGTTGAGCTTTGGGCCTCTCAGCCTGTCTCATCTTCATGTTTCCTGTTTAACGCTTCGCGCATCAGCCTGATCTTCAGTTGACCCCCATATGTACACCCTATGTGGCGCATTCATGCCATCCTCATCTTATTGTCATCTTTATGTCTAAGGTCCGCAGTATTATCAGCAGTTCACGTTGTCTCTCTCTCTTTCACATGATTAACCTAACTACGCCATCTGTAATCCAATCTCTCCTCTGTCAGTCGGGAGATTCGCCTCGTGAGTTCCCTGTGAACTTAGCCTTACATTCTGCCTAATGTGCCTTGTTACAGTTATACTATATTTAGTGTGTCGATAATTTTTTCTCTTTCTGTACTACCGATTCTTTCTTGCTAACTGCATTGCTGTACTGTTCTCGTCTTGATGTTATGCTGGTATACATGTGTGGTTTGCGGTTTTGTCGTTTGATTACGATAGTCTGGGCTTTTTTATCTTTTGATTTCAGTCTCATCTCTTTGTGGGGCTGTCCTTGGTGGTTCCTTCTAATTCCGTGGATTCGGCTGTATGTGTGTTGTGGCCATCCTTGTAATACTTGTGCTCCTTCTATGTGTACACGTCATATCCACTCACTATGCATCGTTTCTCAATTCTCAGCGTATATTTGCTCATATTGACTAGTCTGTCTTCCGACATGATATTATGTGGTCTGAAAGAATTATGTCTTTCTTATTATAGGTTAGTTTATGTATATATTTAAGTTGATGTTTCCCTTGTTTAGGCATATTAGAATATTAGTATTTTACTGACCAAAAAAGCGTCTCAATTATAAATGTTATAATTCTATAAATATTAATCACTTTTTTTTTTCTTATGATATTCTTATTGTCATATATATATAGTATTTACAACAACACACACACACACATTGCTACGGTTTTTTCTTGTTATTCTGCTGTTGTAGTATTCTAATCCGAGAACTCGTCTTCAGAGTTTTGCATTAGCTTTGTGATGTTTGTTGCTCTTGTGTTGAGTCGTTTTCAGTTAGGCAGCTTGTATGTTTTATTGCTATTGGGATAAAAACGCGTTGAGGATAACCTTGTAATGTTAAGCTTACTAGGAACCTTTTATTATCACAGCCAAGCAGTAATATTGCACGCAGTTTTGATGCCTCAGTGTATCTTTCACAGCACGGTACTCTCGCTCCTAGTGTTCTTTTGTAGATCTCGTGTATGGGAGGTCTTATTATGTCGGCTTGCTTTTGCCCATGCATCATACCCCAACAGTAGACCCTCTAGCCCAACTGTTTTGTCCACTAACTGTAACCTTAAATCTCCTCACTAGACACAACCAACAGGCTGATGGGCCCGTATGATTGCATGACTTTGCCTACAAGGACTTGTATGCGAGTGGATCGAAAGAGCTGGAGGCTGTGAGAGAAAGTCTAGCGCAGACGGAGAGCTGCCAGGCTGGGTGTCGACAACCACAGCAGGATTAGTGCATGCCAGCGCACAATCGCCTTCCCACAGTGAAGACGAAGTGAAGCAGGTCTATCTGGAGCTGGATTGGCAGCATCCTAAGAGAGTCTTGGCTCTTTTGTCACAAAACCAGAAAATCTCTACGACGAGTATGTAAGTACCTCGATCTTTTTGACGATACAAACAGATTCATGGACTGAGCTTTAAGGGACTCAATGTGTTTGTGTGCTTTTATATGCCAAACCTTCCACCAGATCCTTTATCTGCAAGCACGTCGGCTTCCTTTTGTTCAAGTATCGGTTCTTTTAGTATGTGTGTGGGTTTGTCTTACTGTTTGTTTGTGTACGTGTTTGCTCGCCTACCTCCATGTAGGAGGTTTTCAGCTTGTCATCTGTCACCTGCCTGTGACAGCCAGTGAAAACAGCAAGGCTCCAACCTGCAGATACAATTACGAGATAGACTCCCATGATTCCCGGTTGAGATAGACGTTTCTGGAGGTCACATGATCAGGAATCGAGAAGAACAATGCAGAAAGGAAAATCCAGCTTTGATTGAACTGACATGCCATCCATTTAACCCATCAGATGAGAACAAATTAATTTCGAGCGATTAATCGACTGTGCGGCGGCAAGTGAACTGACTGTCTCATTCGTTTTGATGCGCTGGACGGCTCATCTCTCTTTTTGTCCTTGCGCTCGTCTTTGACTCAGAGCAGGTGATCGCTATGAGCGGCCCGCTGTCCAGCTGTTAACGTAACACGCGGTTTATCGTGTCAATCTCTCAGACAAGAGGCTTGTGTTCGGCACCCCGCTGTGCAGAGAACAAACAGAGAAAGCAAAGAGAGGTAAAGTCCGATCCGCAGCATCTATTATTTACTGCCGGCTCTTTGTCTCTCTCACACTTGATTTGTACTAAAGACTTTCTGCCTGTGATGTGATAATGGTCGAAAAGGGCTGGAATGCACGAAACGCAGTGGACAAAAACGATTATACACGGGTGACCCTAAAAAAATGCAAACCTGGTTGAGGTTTTGGATTTGTGTAATTAATGAGTAATAAAAGCCTTTCTTTATTGAAAGGTAGTTATTTGTCATATCTAGCTGTTTTGTTGAGTAGTTTAATTATGTGCATCTATTCTCTTTTCAGACAAAATCAAAGATCATTACATTTGAGAATATATTATTCAAAACATTCACTATGGGAACTCAGGTACACTCTTAAAAATAAAGGTGCTTAAAAGGTTCTTCAAGCGATGCCGTAGAATAACCATTTTTGGTTCCACAAAGAACATTCAGTCAAAGGTTCTTTAAAGAAAATCTCTTTCTTACCTTTTTATAATCTAAAGAACATTCTCTCACCACAAAGAACATTTTGTGAAACAGAAAGGTTCTTCAGGTGTTAAAGGTTCTTTATGGAACCATTTAGACAAAAAGGTTCTTCTATGGCACCGTGAAGCACCTTTATTTTTAAGAGTGTAGTCAGGGAGATCTTTCTGTCTGTCTATATTTCTCTCATTCTGTCTGTTGTTCTGTCTATCATTCTGTCTGTTTGTCTATTGTTCTGTCTGTCTATCTGTTCTGTCTGTCTGTCTGTCTTCGTAGACTGTCTAGTCATGGGTTATTCTCTGATATTAATTCTGTAATGTGGTTTTAACACAGATTGTTCGTATTTTGGCTGTCATGGTGTTCGTCTTCATTACTGTCTGTGTGTTGCCTCAGTAACTAAAAATTTTTTGTTTTTATTTGTCTTCTGTGTTTTGTTCTCAAGTCAATCTATCCTTTGTTCTGTCATCAGTCTCTTTGTCGTTTTTTTCTGCCTATCTTTTGTTCTGCCTGTATGTTACATGTTCTATCTGTCTATTTCTTTCTGTCTGTCTGTCTATCTATCCTTTGTTCTGTCATTTTGTCTGTCTATCTATCCATCCTTTGCTCTATCAATCTTTCTGTTGTTCTGTCTACCTGTCTCTTATTCTGTTCTGTCTCTCAGTCAGTCCTTTGTTCTTTCTGTCGATCTGTCTGTCGCTCTGTCATTCTATCTGTCAATCCTTTGTTCTGTCTCTCATTCTGTCTGTCTGTCGCTCTGTCTGTCATTCTGTCTGTTGATCCTTTCTTCTGTTGGTCAATCAGTCTGTCGCTCTGTCAGTCAATCTGTCTGTCGTTCTGTCTGTCAGTCCTTTTTTCTGTCTGTTGCTCTGTCAGTCCTTTGTTCTGTCTGTCGCTCTGTCAGTCCTTTGTTCTGTCTGCCGCTCTGTCAGTCCTTTGTTCTGTCTGCCGCTCTGTCAGTCCTTTGTTCTGTCTGCCGCTCTGTCAGTCCTTTGTTCTGTCTGTCGATCTGTCTGTCGTTCTGAATGCGCTTTGTCTGTCATGTATGTAGATGTCGTCCTTTTTCTGTCTGTGTTTTTTTGTTAGAGATTGTGTTTAGTGCCCGCTCTGTCAGTCCTTTGTTCTGTCTGTCTCTCTGTCAGTCCTTTTTTCTGTCTGTCAATCTGTCTGTCAATTCTTTGTTCTGTCTGTCGATCTGGTTGCTATTCTGTGTTTATCTATCCTTTGTTTTGTTCATCAGTCTGTCTGTCGTTCTATCTACCTGCCTGTTTATTTTCCCAGGGTTCTATTTGTCTGTTTATCATTCTGTCCATCTTGATCTGTTTTTCTATCTTGAGATTTGATCTGCTCAGCCAGCCCTCTGCAACTGTTTTACCACCACAACAACAACAACAACAAAAATATGCTTGCCTTTAAAAGCTTCACAAAAGCAACCTCACATGTTGTTGTTATTTCACTGCTGTTTACATCCTGTAATAATGCTGGTAAAAATGCTGTGTTCTTGAAAACTGCAGTAATAACTGAACATTTTTGTGCTTAAGGTACATCACCCAGATGGTAGAGATGCCTCTGTCAGGTTTAGTTCAGTACAAATGTTTTTTGACAGGATATAAAGACATTTGAGTTGCCTGCTTTGAATATTGTAACCTATCAAGCCTTTGAAAGGGTTACTTGGTTCCTATAAACTGAAAAAAGAGTGAAAATGCACTTGCAGTCTTTGATCGTTTGATCATAATTAGTTTTGACATGACCAAAATGTATAATCAATTCACCGTTCTCTCTCTTTTTTTTGTGTGTTTCTCCTTAAGGATGCTGGGGGATCTCCGCTTGACTGCGCTCCAATCTCTCCTGGCTGTGTGTCTGCTCTTCACCCTGGAACATGGTGAGTCATTCTCTCCTGAATCTCAGCATTCATCTGCTCTTATCCGATCAGTCGTGGGAGCGCATTTGTCAGTCACATGCCCTCGTTGACTCAGTAACAACTTTTTCAAATCTCAAAATGTCCAAAACCTGCTGCTGAATTAGTGCAATTTTCACCCACAATAGATGAAACCAGTGCAACCTACACTCCTAAAATGAAGGTTCTTTATTGACATTGATGGTTCCATTAAGAACCTTTAACATCAATGGAACATTTCCATTGCACAAAAGGTTCTTTAGATTATTACAGTGTCTTAAAATTGTTATTTTAAAAACTGTTCACTGAAAGGTTCTTTCGGGAACCCAAAATGGTTCTTCTATGGCAGGGGTAGGCAACATCGGTCCTGGAGTGCCGATGTCCTGCAGAGTTTAGCTCCAACCCTGAAAAAACCGAATGCCTAAGCCCCGTTAGTAATGCCTAGTGAATGACATTACATAGATGGTCAGGTGTGTTTGATTCGGGTAGGCTAAAACTCTGAAGGGACATCGGCACCTCCAGACCGACGTTGCCTACCCCTGTTCTTATGGCATTGTGTAAAACCCTATTACGGAACCTGTATTTTAAAGGGCATCGTGGTAAGAGCTTAAAATACAATTCTGTCTTCATTATTCACCTTCATGTTGTTCATTTTTTGTCCAAACAAAAATGTTCCTGTGTCCATACAGTGAAAGTAATATATCTTTAATAAATATAATATAATCTTTAATAAATATATATATAATCTTTTGTTCTGCTATTGATCTGTCTGTCTTTTTGTCTGTCTTTTTGTCTGCCTATCAATCTGTCTGTCTTTTTTTCTGTCTATCTGTTGTTCGACCTGTCTAGCTGTGAAACTCAATGGTGACCTTTTTTTTGTGGACCCCATTGACTTTCAATGGATGCACAAAAAGTTCAAAACACTCTTGTTTTGCATTATTTTGTGTTCCACTGAAAAAAGTAAGTCATACAAGTTTGGAACGAGGTGAGTAAATGATGCCAGCATTTAAATTTTTTGGGGAACCATCCCTTTAAACAGGTTTTCTCTCGTCCTTTCATCTTGTGGTAATTACCGTTACACACCATTCCCTGACCAGACACTGATGAGCCTTTTTGGACATCGCTGATAAATCGCTGGATTCCGCCCTCCGCTGCTTCCATCTGCAGTAAATAGAGAGTGCGCGAGGAACACTTTCATCTGCAGAAAGCCTCATATCCTCACATTGCCACCTAAAGACTTGTCATCACTCACTCTAATGCCTGCAACGGCTCTCAGCGGCGGTTATACGTGCCCACTTGCCGTGAAAAAGGAAGACGCTGACGCATAGCTTGTGCCGACTGAATCCTACTCCGTCAAAAGCCTTTTGTAGATGAAAACGCTTTGCGCTTCACCATGCAAAATCAGGTCCCAAGTCAGAACTTTTGGCAAGGCTGTGTTGAATGCACTGTTTCACAGACTGGCCTCTTCTGATTTCAGACGACACCGGGTTCTTATCGGGCACGTGCAGGGTTGCAGGCCGGGCCATGGAGTCTCTCAGTCACTGACCCGCTTGCTGCCATCTGCACCAGTTGCTTGGAGTATGGTCTGGCACTTGAGAACCGCACGCGCATTTCTTTTTTAGCTTCAGCTGCGATGAGCGAGACAGGCTACACCTAATCTGCATGAAGATTTCTTCGCCCTCTTAGCTTCGCTCTCCATCGAAACCACTCTCATGGGACACCCGTGGTGTAAATAAAGACACTTTGTCGGCATGAGTGTTAAAATTTTTTTTTGCAGAATACCTGCTTTCCTCATCTATCAACCAGGGCAATGTTGCAAGGGTCAACTTTACAAGTGGCTAGCTAGTTTGCAACATTTGTTCTATTTTTCATTGAATTTAATATAAATCTACTTTAGTTTAGTTTAGTTTATGAAAAAATATTGTAGTCTAAGTGGTGCATTTTAATATGAAAGTAATAACTATTGAGAAACTGTACCTGAGATTATTCAGTTGAAAACATATAAAAAAAACATTGTATATTTCATTTTTAATATTAATATAAAATGGCATTTAACATTTTATTTATTTATTTATTTGGTGTATTTTCATGCGAACTATGGGAACACTATCTGAGATTAGTCAGGAGAAATACATTAATACAATAAAGTTGAAAATTCAACAATTAGTCTATATTTACTTTTTAACATGCATATCATAAATTTAATTTAATTTAAGCCCTGAAACCGGGCGACGCAAGCATGAAAGTGCGTAGTTTAGATTGGTTTTGTTTTTTTGTGTTTGAAAGTCATTTGCTCATACATAATGCAATTAAAAATACTAATACAACAAATTGGAAAATAGGAAAATGTTTTTAAAAATGTCTTTATAATTTAATTCAATAAAGATTTGATGATTAGATTTTGTTTATTTAGTTATTTAGTGTTAAACACTTACAAAGGGCAGTGCAAATGGGAAAGTTTTTTTTTTTTACATTTATTTTTAAATAATTGAATTTGATAAAGTTTTATTTATTTATTTATTTATTTACCCTGACACAGTTTGGCTTGTCTTTGTGCTTGTAAGCCACCGAGCCATTTGTCTTTCATGTTCCTTGTCTTAAAATGTAAAATGCCAGCATAATCAATGTACTTTATGTCCAAAGGGATTGAATTGTCACAAAAATGAATTTATTGATGCACAGTATTCAATCAGTCTGCTATTTCCATAAATAATTAGTTTAAACATTACTAGTGCCAACTAATTTTAATGTTACAACACTCAAATATTTAGCCATGCATAAGTCACGCAGCTGCTGCTCCAGTTTATGTGGCCCCAGTTTATGGGACTTGGGTTGAGTTGCATCCCCGTATCACGCTAAATAATTATGCCATTTACCTAGCAGAGAGCAGGAAATGTAGTCAAGCCTCTGGACTCAGAGTATCTTTATGTATGTGCATGTATTTGAGCAAGAGACAGGAAGGAAGACAGGAGATATTGAGCTCCAGACACCCTGGGCTCGGTTAATATTCATGGCGCTGTGAATATGGCGAGAACCTCTGGGGGGTTTCCGGGGGAGAGCATCTCATGCGAGACGCTTTCAGAAAGGAAATGTCATTAGGACGGCCCGTGTGCATTTGCCACTGTATTAGCACACCTGTTCGCTTTTAATCCAATGATTCCACTTCTCAAACACGGTTTGGGAGTGTCCAAAACCGTGTCCATGATGGAGGAGGATGAAAGACACCATTGGAGGCCCCACTTAAGAGTGCAAATCAAACAAACAGTCCTTATTCGGTGGAAATGATGCATATGTAGATTTACCCTGGCTACTGGCTACTGGCTCCTGCCGCACACGTTTCCGTGAGTTTGTCACTAACGCTTTGGATATGTGGACACATGATTGTTTCGAGCTCAGTGGGCGCGTGCATTGCAAGCGCTTGTACACAATTAGACGCCGTGGGATAGTCTCGGCCAGTGGTTAAGTAACTGAAGGAAAGAGCAGGGGGAAAATACTGACTAACATGGACAATTTGCCAAGTGGTGGACTGTAAAAGTGGCCAAGGCACTAAAGAAAAACAACAGTACCATGCCGATTCGTTATCACATTAGCGGTTTGTCGCCATTGCCATCTATCTATCTATCTACCTACCGACCTACCTACCTACCTACGGTTTATTGTTATCCTAAGGTTATGATAATAATAATAATAATAAAAAACGTTAATAATAAATGGTAGATTCATTAATTTATTATTAATTCATTTAATTGTATTTAATTGTATTTACTGTTCAATAATAATAACTATTAATATTAATAATAATAATAATATTATTATAATAATATCGCATTAGTGTGTGTGTGTGGTGTGTAAAAACAATGATTATTGATTTATGAATATCTATTATGGTAACAATATAAAAAAATAACAATAACAAATAAATAAAACATTTTAAAGTCATTATGTAATATTGCATTAATTTAGTTTATTATTCAAATAATAAAGTATTCTTTTCATTATGATGATATAATGAATAATAATAAATTGTATTATTTTTATTAGAACTGATATATTATTAGTATTATTTTACACATATATGTATGTAAACACATTTTTTTTATAATGTTTACCAAATATTTGCCCACGCTACCACTAGGCACTTAAAGAGAGATTGGTAGACAAGTTGATTGTTCTTCTTCAATAAATTCATTAAATAATAAGACATTCTTTATTTTATTGTTTACATTTACCTAAATTAAATAGTAAAATAAGTAATATTTGTTCTTAGTCTCTTTTTTATTATTATTGGTACACATAGGATATAGGCAGCAAAAAAAAAATGGTTTGGCTGCATGACTGCTAAATATTTGGCCCACCGCTCACTCACCACAATGAAGCGAGATTCCCAGCCACATAATAATAATAATTACAATGAAACACATTAATATTATTTAGATAATAAGAATTGGTATTATTAGAATATGTTAATAATAATAATAATAATTATTAAATAATAATAGTAATATTTATTTATTTATTAAGATAATAATAATAATAATATAATAAAAAATGTTAATAATACATTTTTAATATTTAATTTAAATTTAATTAGTCTCTTTTGTGGTTAGTATTGTCACACATGTAGAATATATGCAGCAAAAAAAAAAAAAAAAGTGGTTTTGGTTTGCGATGCTGTAAATATTGGCCACCGCTCACTAACCAAAGAGAGAGATCACAGCACACTTTCAGATTCATCATTGTGTCGGCTGTTAACTTTGTATATTGGCTGCAGCAGCAAACATTAAAGCATGCTTAAGGAAGCTCACATAAACACCACCGAATAACGTCTGTCACTATTAAGACGAAGGTTGTGTGAAGAAAGTAGTTGGCTTTTTCACTTGACAGTATCAGGCTCATTTTTTATTTTCATTTTAAATGAACAACCCCCCCCACCCCCCCCAACTTTATTATGTTTCTCCATCATTAATTGCGGTTTTCCTTTCGGTCGGCGTGGTAATAAAAGGCCCATTACTTCATAAAATCCCTCAAATATCACCGTTGAAACGAATGAATGAAATAACTCTAGAAGGCACGGCTCGTCAGCATAACCCCGGCCCGCAATCGATCAGTCATTCGGTGGCTGCTGGGTAATTGAAGACAATGGGGCCACTGTCAGCAAGCAGCCAATTACATTAGCCTGCAGAAAAAGAAAGAGACAAGGAAAAAAGGTCCGTGTAGGAGATGTGTTTGAGCGATGTTGCTTTGTGTTTCCTGTTGTGGATTGATAAAGGCTTCTGACAGCACTTAATGCATTTCAGGTGTTCAAAGACGACGGCAAATAGTCACAATACATCAAGCAGTCGCTGGATTTTTCGCTAGTCGTTGGCCTTATAACCCTCTGCATTTTACCTTCTTTTTGGCTCGACCTCAGACCGACGAGGAAAGATTAAAGACAACGGCAGAATTTCAAACAAAAGACCGATCTCCAGGGGGTTATGCTTGTAAAAACATTTCTATCTAAATGCAGATTTGATATATTTTGCTTTGCTTCTTACATTCATTATTTACCCATGTGGGACCGAAGCAATTTTTTATTCCTTGACTCCGAGGCGTAATTTGGTTTTTAAGGAGGTATCTGCATTTGATTTCTGTTTATTTAATGTGGCAAATTAGATCAATCTTGCACACAAAGCATTACAGACTAAACAATTTTTCACATGGTTGGTGCAACTGTATCTGGAGAGTGGCCTAATTTACTACATACCTGTTTAAATGCGGCTGCAAAACGCGCATGAATGCAATTAGAAGCATTTGAGTGTGGGCACTGAGGGCCTGGGGAAACAATGTCATGCTCTGCAGTCTCGCTGCTTATGTTCTCCTCAAGCATGAATTCGGGCAGCAGGAAGGTAATTCAGAGCCTTCCCCTTATCGTGAGCAATGCTTCCCTGGAGCTGGAGGACAGAAAGGAAGAAAAGCATGAGCTTTGAGATGAGATCCAGCGGAAGGACTGGAGAGGAGGAGTCGAACCCCCTCCTGAGCAAATACATTATCATTTATAATTTAGTGATTTCAGTTGTCCTGCTGCTCCTCAATCACAGGCAAACAAAAGCTCTTGATAATGTTAAAAAAAGAAGTCATTAAAAAAAATCTGTAGTTTTGTGAAATAAGGTATATATATTTATATCTGTGTAAATTATTAATATATTTAATGTTAATTTCATCATGTGCATAAATATTATATATAATAAGTATTGGCATGAATAGGGTGAGAGGAATAGAAATAGAAAATGAGGTATAATAAACAACAACAAAAATTATTATTTATTATTTTTTATATATATCTATCCCAATATACAATCAGGATATTAAGAGCATATGATTTTTTGCATTTTCCCCATTTACAAAAATATGATATTAAAAATGTAGACACCGACACCCCATATTAACCCCCACACGCTTGACCACCATTCCATACTATAGTTTCATTATTTGTGTTGTGTCGTTTATGTGGTATTGTTGTGGTTTATAAGTACTACACTATACATTGGTGAATATTTAATAAATTAATAAAAAATCAATTAAGAGCCACAGAACTGTATATTAAACATTTTCTTACTTTTATATGGCCCTTTCTTAAACAATAATAGAGGCCCTATTAAATGTTTTTCTTAATTTTTCTGGTAATCAAATGATGACATAAAACATGAGTTTCATTTCTCCTTTAATCAAATGAAAATTAAACCCTTTAAGTTTTTGGCAAACAAAGTGCTGCACAAAAGAGGTTTACTGTTAAAATTAAAACATTGAAAAAAAGTGTGATTATGCCTTCAAAAAAGGTGTAATAATATTTCATGGTTCGAGTAGTAAGTAGTATATTTCAGAGCAGGGGTGCCGTAACAGGGGGAAGGTTAGGACAATTCTAACGGCCCGATGAGGGAGAGGGGGCCCGGAATGCAATTTTTACAGAGGGGGACAGACCCTCCACCCCCCAGAACGCGATCGCGGGGGATCCGAGTCAATATACTTATCAGGGGGCCCAGAACACATAGCGGCACCCCTGAGTAGTAGTAGTACTAGTATTAATATTATTACATTCAGTCTTACATTCTGCTGTACAATAGTAATATATCTCTGTCACAATTTCTTCACATTAAAACAAACTTTTATTTTGACGGGTCACTGTGAAGAATTTTCAGCTTCTGTGTATATGAAATAACGGTAGTTTTCTCAAATTAAACGGTAACATGTTAATGAAGGGTCTCTCAGAGCAGCTCCGGAGGTGATGTTTGTGTGTTCATAACGTCATACAGTGAAACAGCTGAGGCTGATATGTAATAAACGAAATAGTGTGTCTGCGCCATTCATTCATTGCACAAATCATATGCGTAATATCAGATATATTTCCATGCAGTCTTGCATGCTGTCTTTCACCACAGTAAATAGCACAGGACGTTTGGTTGACCAGCACGGCTGATTCAGGGCCCTCATCACACTACTCTCAAATCGAATCTTTCCTCTCAGCTAAGCGATTCGCTTCGTGACATGTTTGTGAAGATGTGTGCCGTGATTCAACGAGAAAATTGACCCCTCCATTTACCCCTTGCATTGATGTTGTCAAGCACTCGCTGGCCAGCGGTTTCACCTGTGTACAGTCCATTTCTGTAGGGACAGAGGATAAGTGCTGTTCCCTCTGGACGAGTGGGCCACCACCATCTCCACCAAGATACTCGCTATTACTCACTGCAAATGTCCACTGCCCATTACAGAGGATCCTTCATGCTTTAGCTAAATGTCATTCTAGATGAATTTATACCATCATACTTACTGTAAATATGCAGCGTAACAGCTGTTTAGAGTGTGATGATGCTGTTTGCTTTCCCATTTAGCAGGATTTTGCTGTTTAGGCCCCATAAATATAGAAAGAAACTATAAAACTATAAGAAATTGGGGTTAAAGGCTTCCAATTTGATCATTTAAAGTGTGAATATTAGTGCAGTTGTGTTTTTAAAAGCAGCCTGGAGCTGAACAGCAGATTTTGCAAACAAGGGAGCACAGGGCAATTTATTTGTGTGGCGCTGCAAGTCTCACCAAAACCACATGAGACTCTTGGGCAAATAAACTTTCAGCATGTAGGATGGAAGAGCTTAAGCTTGCTGAGAACAGTGGATATATATATATATAATATATATATATATTATATATATATATATACAGTGGTTGTGAAAAAGTGTTGGCCCCTTCTGATTTCTTATTTTTTTGCATGTTTGTCACACTTTAATGTTTCAGATCATCAATCAAATTTAAATATTAGTAAAAGATAATACAAGTAAACACAACATGCAGTTTTTTTAAATGAAGGTTTTTATTATTAAGGAAAACAAAATCCAAAACTACATGGCCCAGTGTGAAAAAGTGTTTGGCCCCTAAACCTAATAACTGGTTGGGCCCACCTTAGCAGCAACAACTGCAATCAAGCGTTTGCGATAACTTGCAATGAGTCTGTTACAGCGCTGTGGAGGAATTTTGGTCCACTCATCTATGCAGAATTATTGTAATTCAGCCACATTGGATCATGAACCGCCTTTTTAAGGTCTTGCCACATCATCTCAATAGGATTCAGGTTAGGACTTTGACTAGGCTACTCCAAAGTCTTCATTTTGTTTTTCCTCAGCCATTCAGAGGTGGACTTGCTGGTGTGTTTTGGATCATTGTCCTGCTGCAGACCCCAAGTTCGCTTCAGCTTGAGTTCACAAACTGATGGCCGACATTCTCCTTCAGGATTTTTTGGTGAACAGCAGAATTCATGGTTCCATTTATCACAAGTCTTCCAGGTCCTGAAGCAGCAAAACAGCCCCAGACCATCACACTACCACCACCATATTTTACTGTTGGTATGATGTTCTTTTTCTGAAATGCAGCGTTACTTTTACGCGAGACGTAATGGGACACACACCTTCCAAAAGTTCAACTTTTGTCTCGTCAGTCCACAGAGTATTTCCCAAAAGTCTTGGGGATCATCAAGATGTTTTCTGGCAAAACTGAGACGAGCCTTTGTGTTCTTTTTGCTCAGCAGTGGTTTTCGTCCTGGAACTCTGCCATGCGACCATGTTTGCCCAGTCTCTTTCTTATGGTGGAGTCATGAACCCTGACCTTAACTGAGGCAAGTGAGGCCTGCAGTCCTTTGGATGTTGTTGTGGGGTCTTTTGTGAACTCTTGGATGAGTCGTCACTGTGCTCTTGGGGTAATTTTGTTTGTTGTCGGGGCCGGCCCTCCTGGAAGTGAATATGGCTCTCAACGTGGTGTCTCTGGTCCCCAAGCTTTAGAAATGTCTTATAACCTTTTTTCCAATGTAAATGTAAATTACTTTCTTTCTTATTTGTTTCTGAATTTTTTTGGATCTCGGCATGATGTCTAGCTTTGAGGATCTTTTGGTCTACGTCACTTTGTCAGGCAAGTCCTATTTAAGATATGTCTTGATTGTGAACAGGTGTGGCAGTAATCAACCCTGGGTGTGGCTAGAGAAATTGAACACAGGTGTGATAAACCACAGTTTTAACAAGGGGCAAACACTTCTTCACACAGGGCAATGTAGTTTTGGATTTTGTTTTCCTTAATATAAAACCTTTTTTAAAAACTGCTAAACTAATATTTAAATTTGTTTGATGATCAGAAACATTAAAGTGTGACAAACGTGCAAAAAAAATAAGAATCAGGAAGGGGGCCAACACTTTTTCACACCACTGTATATATATAATATAATATTAGTGCTGTCAAACGATTAATTGCATCCAAAATAAAGTTTTTGTTTACATTATATATGTATGTGTATTGTGTATATTATGTATATATAAATACACACACCTACAGTAAATATTTTGAAAATATTTAAATGTATTAACATGTCTATATTTATATTCATATAAATTATATAATATATAAATATATTTAATATATAAACAAAATATTTTTCTTAAATATACACATGCATTTGTGTGTATTTATATATACATAAATAAATATACACAGTACACCTCCTATATTATGTAACAAAAACTTTTATTTTGATTGATTAATCGTTTGGACAGCACTAATATATAGATATATATATATATATATATATATATATATAATAATTAGGGATGGGAAGATTTCCCCGATTCGCTCGTGCACAGCTAAAATAGTTAACGATGCGAGCATCGGTTCAAAATTGTGCATCGCCTACAAGTTGTCATTTATATCGCGATTCATCGTTTTCTACCATATTGCTCGTAAAAACTATATTTGTGTATATATTACTGACTGAGCGCAATCGAATAGGAGTGCAATAATTCTGAGTAAAATGTACATTTTGCTAAAATATTTGTTGTTGAACTTTAAATGTGTCTTTTGTAGGATTTTAAACCTACATATAAAGTGTATTTTTAATGATAGCAGTAACTGTAAAGGGACTATTGTAATAGGTAAATCAAACATAAGCTAGTAGTAGTAATTACTAAGCTCAAATGAGTTGATATGTGTTTCTTATAGCAGTTAAAATGTAGTAATTTTCTTTATTATTTATTTTCATTTTTAATTCAGTGATTTTTAACTTTTAATTTAGTTATTTTAATGCTTTAAAGAGCAATGTTAGATTGTAAAGTTCTAATGCTATCTGTTCTACTTCTAATTATAAAAGGTACAGCTGTCATAAAACCAGGGAGAGCCTTTCTGCTTGGCTAGAAACTGTAAAAAAAAAAAGTCAAATAATAGTATATGAGACAATGGTAATATCATTATGTTCCTATTGGCCAGTAGAAGAGCTTAGCTTAGCCTGACAGTTAGCCTACTTTAGACCAGGTTAGTTTCCCAGCATAAGTTACCACAGTGACTAAGCTTGATCTAGGCCTATGGTGAATTTGCTTTATGGAATCAAATCAACTGACAATAAGTCAGACTAACTAAAATATGCCTGTCTTATTTGGTAAACTTGTTTTATGAATCAGGCCTCGAGGCATTAAAAGTGATCCTATTTTCTCCATTGCATCGAATCGCATTGTGTTGAATCGAATCGAAATTGGATCGCGCTGCATCGTAAAGGGTGAATCATATCGCATCGCATCGGTAGCTGCTTCATATGTATCTTTAATGTTCGTAGCGTTGGCTAGCAGCGAGAATGCTTATCGTATCGGCCTGATCATGAGAGTCCAACCTAACCCATGATTACGTATACAGTTAGATATATTATATATATATATATAGATATATACAAAACAAGCCCCCATGAAACTAAGTTAATCTAGTTTCCTTGAGCATTTAATATAAAGTGTTTTTGTGTGTGTGTGTGTGTATTTTTTCTGATGCAGTTCGCTCGCTCTGCAGCCTCTGCCACATTTTTCATGCTTTTTTTAATAGAAATTAATTTTTCATGGCTGTACTGTGACTTCACTAGCTGCGTTTACATGGACCCTACTAATCTGATCGTAATAGGACTAGAAGCACAATCAGAATAAAAAAGTCACATGTAAACACATCAATCGGATTGAATTGGCCAGATCCGACTAAAATTTCGATCAGATTGTAAGGGGAGGTTTATTCCTTTTGTAATCCAAGTGAGAGGAGATGTAAACACTTGATCGGATTGAAAAACGGATCTGGAAAGTACTGCGCATGCGCAGTGACGTAGAAATAGCGTAATGACGTATGACGCGTGGAACGAGTTGTTCTTCCTGGTGAATAAAGTGTCATAAATGAGTGTATAAAACTCCCCTTTTCACTCATCTGTGAAGTGGAGCAGGACAATGTCCCACCAGTCCTTGTTTAAGACTCTCATCAACAGACGGCTGGTTTTGGGTGCAGGAAGGGGCACTTTTACTGCTGTATAAAGTAAGCAGCACTGCACAGCAGGTCATGTGCTGGTCGTCGCCTAATTAGGACCCGAAGTAGATAAATATCACGTGTGCTTTTTAAAACAGTATGTGACAACAGCGGGAAACTGTATATTCATGCAGTGTGCGCATGTCAAAAGATTAAATCCGATCAGAAGCTTGTGACATATAAACACGCATATCAACCCGATCCCTTTATTTAGTGTTCATGTAAACCAGGGATGCTCCGATCCGCCTTTTTCGCTTCCGATACCGATTCCGATAACTAGGGTTCGGGAATTGGCCGATACAGATTCCGATCCGATACCAGTGAAGTTTTTTTCCCTCATTCAAATAAATGTAGAATTTATATATCTCTGTGTGTGGAACTGATAATCATTCTTTCACAATCTACTAGATACATTATAAAGAAAAATAAAATAAACAATATGAAAAAATATAGGCCTATGTATATTTATAATCTATGACAAAAATTTTCATAAACTAGGTTAGTGGATAATTTGGCAGCAAAAGTTATTCTAGAAAATCAGTGCACAATAATTTTAGAAAACCAAACATTTAATGAAAAAACAATATTTTGTGGGGAACAAATAAAAGTGCTAAATGGTAAAATGTTACACAGGCTATTGTTTTGTAACGTTTATTATTATTTATTAGCTCTACAAAGGGGAATATTTATGACGATTATAACTGGTTATGATTCGATAATAAATATTTAATTATATCTTCGAATTAACTGTAGCAGATTCAATATTACAATTATTTGATCTGTCCGTCCACCGAGCAGACAATATAATCATTTATCAATTCAAGGAATATTTATTTTCTGGCCACGGAACAATAAACTGTCCTTCTTTGTACAGTGCTAGCAGTAATTCTTAGCGAAATGTAGCAAGGGTTCAAACATTCATTGACTTGGAACTGTGAGCAGTAAACAGAGACAATTCGTTGTGAATATAAGGGATTTAATAAATGAAACTATATCTAACATATAACTAACTAAAACATATATACACAGAATGAAACAAAGTAAGGAAAAGAGAGAGAATAGGAAAAGAATGGCAGTATTTCACATCACTTAACCACAACCTTTGAAAATCATCAGAGAATCTAAAAATCACCTTAAAAAGGGTCTGAACCTTAAACACGCATCTGAATAATTTTAAGCGGTTACTTGCATTGGTTTTTCGATCGCTGAAGAAGAGTCCGGATGCGGTAGATAACGGAGGTCTTTTGATTAGTTTGTGAGGAGTCAGCTGGAAGTTTTTACTTCTGGTTCTTCTGAAGAAGAAGTCCACAGCGACTAACGTTACTTGAAAGTAAAAACTGCCGGAAAATAAAACTCAAAAGGAAGGTCTTGAGAGTCTTGAAAGGTGTTGTCTCAAACGAAGAAGAAGTTTTTTTTTGAGCGCAAGTTATTTTGGGCTAATCGTTTTTGAGAGTTCCTATTCTGTGTATACTGGCCAATGAGAGACATGGATTTTGAGCGGGAGAAACTTTCTTTGTCTCTTGTTTATGGCTCATTTGCATGTTTTATGGCAGGTCTGGAATTTTTGTAGTTTTAACCCAAAATATCGTACGAGTCATATTATGCATTTCACAATCACATACTGTACGTCATTGTCCGAGGGATGAAGAACAGGTAACATTGATACCAAGAAACAATCATTTGGAATAGATTAAACCAAAGATACATACATACACCTGAATATCAGTGTTTTATGGCTTTAACTAATACAAATAACGAGTGGTAACTCAGCTAATCTAAAAGGGGAACGTACACACAACACATGCAAAATACCAGATACAATTATACCTGCTTAATATAGTCTAACATAAAGAATGTCTTTGTGTGTGTGTGTGTGTGTTTTTGGGTGTGTGTGTGTGTGTGTTCGTTTGGCCATTTACAGGCTCTTTGTGGAATGTTTTTGAACTCAGATTCCAGGATTCTCGTGGGGGCTGGTTCTAATCTTCTTGACGGCGAAGAACCATTTGGCAATTTACACCCCTATACAAACGTAAAGTTTCTGACCAGAACTGTAATTTATATGCAAATGTCAAAAGGCTAAAAGGGGTCTTTTAAGCCATAAACAGTCCAACGCTCATGCATGATCCTACGCAGACGCTACATATTATAAAATCCATTCATTAAAAACATTCCAGGAATGTATATAAGATATATATATATATATATATATATATCTATATATAAGTATATACTATAAACTTAAAATCCATTTATTTTAATGTATCGCGATATTTTTTAATAGCAACAACATATCTAGATACGATGAACAAAACAAATACGTGCAGCACCGACCTGTTTTAACAGTCACCCTCCACGGTTATATATATATATCTATCTATAAATATTATAATAGATATTAATATATCTCCGTTATGCATTCTACAACATTATAATGCTTGTACAATGGTACCTTTTAAATATTTGAAAGTACACTCTTAATATCAGTCATTCAAGCAGTCAAGCATTATAATATGATAATCAAGTATTATTTAATAATAGAAGTTTAGTAATTAGAATTAAAACTTGGTAACCATGAATTTAGGACTGGTGCTGGTGCTTTTTTTGGTAATTCAGTGTTCCTGTAAAAAAAACGAACCATAACACTGATAAGATATTATTATTATTATACGAATTCTATTAATAAGAACAATATAAAACGCACTAAGGATTAATGAGCTACTGGTTTCATGAATATTAGTCAGGTTGTGTGCGTTTGCTCGAACTGGTTCGCTGAAATCAAAACAGGGACGATAATAGGTGAGCACCAGCCAATGAGATTGTCGTTTGCGCATAAGTTCCGCCTACTACAGGAAAACCCGGCAGTTCTTAAAAGCTAAAGAATTCCAAAGGAACTCCGTTATTTTTACAGGAAAATACAACAAAGTATATCGTTTACATGTAGCGCATCAATTCTGCATGTTATGTAATACTCTCGCTCACTCTCGCTCTTTGCTCACAGTGAGAGAAAGCGACGGCGAGTCGTGCGCCTTCACACTAGAAACACATTACGACAAATACACAAAAACAGGTGCGCTGCGCATCCATTCAAATGAACTGAAAAAATCACAGATCGCTTGACGGAGAGTGAAACTCTGAAGCGCTCATTTTCTGTGAGGGAAAATATATCTGGCTTATCTATACTCAGCTCCAACTCACACTGGCAGTAAAATCTGAGAATTGATTAGCCATTGGCTAATATTAGACATCTAGTCGTCCAGAGTGAAGATTTAGTCGCATATGCGAGTGATTTACTCGCAATATAGAGGGTTGTCAGTCTATGAGCGCGAAGCGCTTGCAATGTGCGCACATTAAGCGCTTTGTGTTAAAAACTGCAAAGCACAAAGTGAAGAGAAATGGATGCGTAGTGTATTATATCTGTGCAACAGTTATTGAGCCTTTCTTTCAACAGTTTTAAATTTCAGTTACTGTGCACGTTTAAAAACTATTTATAGTCTTTTCTATGCCCGTGTTTTGTTTTCACAGACACCTGGTAGCAAGTAACAAAATAACATTAAACTCCGGCAAGAAGATAACGTCCTTTTTGCAAAATCATAGACATGTATTTACAAATCAAGTATAATGGGAACACAGAATGATCTTGGAGAGAGCTTTACCGAACTGACTGCTGTAACCCAACCAGGGTTTAAAGGCTGAACGAATGACTGACAGCCACAGCAGAGAAAAGAGTTTGTGTTTACTTTAATGTAAGGACTTAAATATTAATATGTAGCTCACATTAAGCTATCGTATGGCTTCAGATGTAACACAATAATTCGCACAATCGAAAAGTTACTTTTTTTTAAAACTCGGATTTTGATCGGTTCTCTCTGACCGATCACCCGATCGCATCGCTATGTAAACACTACGTTCAGATTCGTCAATTAGAATGAATTCATTCAGATGGAAGCAAAAAGTGTCCATGTAAACGTACCTACTGACTGAGGTCGATGCACACATAATGACACTGTATCTGTGTGATGGTGAGATGTTAGACTGCAATATATATGTTTTTATTGCATAATTTTGATTGTAAACTAAGAACTACATGTGATTTAGGTCCCTGTTATTATGTTTTTGTGAAATGTAAGATGCATTTTTCTGCTGAATTTTTTTCTTCTTCTTTTTTTTTTTTTTCTTTGCCCATGGTACACTGAATCAATTTCTTCTCCGCAACCTTTTCTTGTTCTTTTCTATTTATAATTGATTTACACTAAGAGAAACAAAATATAAGTTTTATTTATAAAATTTTGTTATTTACAAAAAAAAATTAACATTATATTTTTACATTTCTTATTTATAATAAATACAGTTTTACAAACATTTTATTTATTTATATTATCATGTGTTGGTTTTAGCAAAAAAGCTTCCTCTGGTGGCCTTAAGAATTTAATTTATTAATTATTAACTAACATCAGCATTCCTTCATCTCAATACTTGTCATTAACTTGTTTAATTCTATTTATTTATTTTTACTTATTGTTTTTTTTTTGTTTGCTTGCTTTCTAATTTATATAAAATATAATAATATTTACTTATTTAACATCACACCTCTTGGCACTATAATTTAAATTAATTTATTTTTTTGCCGCCAGTAGCTACTACTGGCCTTATTAATTACATGTGAATATATTTTTTTCATATATCTTCATCATGTATTTATATTTTTTTATTTACTTCCTGCTAGGCCTTAATCAATCAATCTATCTATCTAATAATAATAATAATAATAATAATAATAATAAACTTTTCATGGTACCCAACCACCTCTTATTAATTCAGCATGTTTTATTTAATTTTGTGTAAAAATTTGAATTTCACAGTATGATGGATTGAGTCTGTATGAATGATGGATTGAGTCTGAAGTATCTGGGCTACTCCCAAAATAGTTAGTTAAATAAATAAATACAAAATTAATGAATGAATGAAAAGCACATTATGGTCAGGATATAGCCAGCTCCATCGCCCAAACTCTCCACTTAATTATGAGGAGGAGTTGTTGAGCCGGGAGAGATTAAATTTCCCTGTGCTGTTAGCAGACTCCCTTCTTTACATGAAATCAAATCAAATAACGGCAGGGCAAGGCCAGATACGAGGTGCCGGGCGAAAGCCCACTCTTATGAAAATAAATTAATTAATTTTTGCACTCTCGCTCTGAATAGTCGGCGGCCTCTCTTCCTCCGTCCTACCTCGTGTCATTCATTCAATCCGTCTTGCAGCAATTACATTCTCACCTCCCCATATGCAAGTGAGAAGGACCAGTGGCCGTCCAGCGCATTGTGAGAAACTATAATGCAACTGTACATAATAGGAATTTATAGTGAATAGTGAATTGTGTTTCACTTGGAGATGAGAATGAACTGCTGTAGTGAGGCTATGCATCAACCCCCCTTTTTGCTCATGCCACCTATTGATTTTTATTTTTTAATTTAATTATTTATTTATTTTACCTCTGAGGCAAACGGGATTATTACCAGTGAAATAACTCCATTTGCCTGTGCGGTTACTGTTGGCAGGGTTAGCTGAATTTATAAATCACATTGTAAATGCAGTATAAATGATAAATTCTTTACTATTGTATAATGTTTTAATATTGATTTTTAGCAAAAAACGTTCTCTGTTTCTCTTGGATGCCACAAATCCTAACTTATCTTTGTATTTTGCCTCACAATCGATGACTGAACTACAAACAGGGCTGTTTGTTCTTGGTTGTCAGATTTTCTTTAAGGATTATGGGATTTTTAAATTTGGAAGACTTTCATCTGTATCACTGTACTAATCTTGGGCTAGTTTGGGATGAAATACTGGTCAATATTGCCTAGTGTGCAGTAAAAATGCCTATATTGCCTACTTTTTTGAATATTAGAAAGATAAAAGTTATACATTACTATTCAACAGTTTGGAGTCAGTAATATGTTTTTTTAATGTATTTCAAAGAATAAATTCTGCTTACTAAAGCAGCATTTTTTATACAGTAAAAAGCAGTAATATTGTGAAATATGTTTGCAAATTTAAATTTTAGTGTGTTCAAAAATGTCTTTTTTATTTTAATATATTTTAAAGTGTAATTTATTGCTGTGATGCAAAGCTGAATTTTCAGCATCATTACTCCAGTCTTCAGTGTCACATGATCCTTCAGAAATAATTTTGATATGCTAATTTAGTGATCAAGGAACATTTCTAATTATCAGTGTTGAAACCGTTTTTTTTTTTTTTTTCATTTTTTTTTTTTTACAAAATCAGTTTTTTGTAAACCATGCTACGCTTTTTCATGATTTTTTGATGAATAGAAAGTTCAAGAGAACGGTAACAATTTAAACAATGTAACAATTTAAAAGTCTTTAATGTCACTTTTGCCCAATTTAATGCATCCCTGCCAAATAAAAGTAATAATTAAAAAAAAAACATTTTAAATGGTACACACAACCTCTTATTAATTCAGCATGTTTTATTTTAACAGAATGAGTCTGTACTTTTTTGTGGAAAAATGTCCGAAATCATATTTTAGTCAAATAATAACCATCCAGTGTTTGAAACTATCGCTTACTTTAGCCCGATTCACAACGGTTAGTTTATAATGTTTTCTAATTTGAGTGATACGGGTAGGTTTTCGTGGGAAATTCGAGCATGGCACTGTGTCATAACGTCAGGTCTATAAACATAAAGAAGTTGTTCCGGCTTATAGGCAGATGTGTGCAGATCCTGCAGGTGGCCGATCGTTTATAGCCTTTTCTCACAGCAGCTGGGATAATTAAATGTATAATTTTGATGGCGGATTGTAATCCATAAAGATTGTGTTTATGAAACAGATGTGAATGAAATTAAATTATTTTCCAAATTATGTGCTTCTGATTACAGATAGCCTGGGATTACAAAGATTTGCATTTTAAAGAAAACCAGTTTGAAGGGAGCATAGTTTGCTTTTTGGGTTAAATAATTTCTTAATATGAAATTCGAAGAGTATGACAATTAGATTAGATTGTGCAGAAATTGAAATCTACACGCTAATGCACACTTTACTCATAGTCACCAATGCTGATGTTGTTAACATTAATCATTTGAGAATAAAGTATAACAAAAATAATAATTTGAACGGTTTGATGTGATATGAGCTAACCGATCTTTAGATTTAATCACCATTAGTAGCGAGATTTATGGTAGGGATGCACCGATACTGGTCTCCTGTACTCGTACTCGTTCTCGTTAAAATGCCCCGATACCAAACGGCGATACCTCACAGCATGTGTTAAGCGCCATATTCAAACAAAGAAGCACCGACAACAGAACAACAGACAGCAAAAAGGAGTTAAGGATGTCTACGATGAAAAAAAAGGAGGGGGAAGTAAATGTATGCAATGAATATAATGTTAAACATTCAGTGTTAACGCCTGTATAGCTGATGTGCGCGAGCAAAGCACACTGATTGGATTGAGCGCGCGACGGCGCAGATGTGTGAGCTTGTCGAGTGAATATATCTTTCTCACAGACATCACTGGAAAGTTTGTAGTTCGGTCGGATATCAAAAAGTAAAACAATGCACAGTTACTTAACGGTAGGGAGAGGGAGAGAGAGAGAGAGAGATATGGGAGAGCGCGTGCAATTCTTTTGTGTGATCTTTGATGTTCACTCACTTAGCATGCATCATTTGGATTAAAACGAAATCGTAAAAATAAAACCATTCATAGGGGCATTCACTATAAACATAATTTATTTTCAACCTTAGGCATACACGACTTTCTGGCGAAAGTGAAACTAGCAGCCTGTGTGAAATGCACTTGGCTGTACTGTACTTGTCCCTCTCATTCTGCATCAGTACAAATACGTGCACGCGTTGTGCGTGTTTTGCTTGCTTGAGTGTTTCTGCATTATATGAGTGGCTTTGTAATATAAATCGCAGCACGTTTCAGATTAAAAAATTGCTACTTCTATTTCTGAAAATATCACTGTTAGGAGATTTATAACGAGTGGTTCCCTGCATTATTACAGTGATTACAGTACTGAGCCGCTGCAATGGAGCAGCTCTAATGCTATTAAATTAAAGATTATGTACCATAGAGCAAAAAAATGAACAGTGAAAGTAACAAACTTTTTTAATACATTTTAATGGGCATAATTAATTGTGAAAATAACCGAAGGATATACAGTGAAACCAAAAATGATTCAGAGGCCAGATATAATATTTGATATTTTTTTACTAGTGGGTGCAGGACACTATAGTTCATTTATGTAAGTGAGGATAGCAAAAATAAAGTAAACTGTGACAAATCATACCCAAAATTTCTTCATACAGTGTGGACTACCAGTAAAATTGATAAAAATTTTGGTTGATTGTAATCTATTACATACCTTTCTATCAAAATGATCTAACATTATCAAGATTAATTTGTTCTGACACAGTTTAACTCTGAGTTATTTTTATATTTTATTACCATTTTCTAAACTGTAGTGAATAAACTGTGATAATGTGAGAGATGTTGTAGGTGTCTGAATAAATTTTTGTTTGACTGTATCCATTTGATAAATGAAGTTAACCCACCAACATTATACCTACCCTTTTGGTTTCTGTACCCAATATTTAAAAATGTACAAATGCAATAAAAATACCGGTATCGGCAAGTACCAAAAATAAAAGTATCGTATCGGTCCCCCCCCGCCCCCGCCACCGCGAGTACTGGAAAATTGGTAGTGCGATTTATTGTAATGCTTTTTTCCTCAGTTGGTCAGAACAAACGTGGCAGACTTGTTACTTACTTGTTCAGATGGCAATATACAGTGAAAATTCTTATTTGGGTCATATTGCAAGACATAGGTTAGAATCTGTGATTGCGAAGTACAGTAAATATCCACACCGGTGCAGTGACTGACTGCCACACATACTCCTCAGAACATTAGATTTCTCTGCAGCTAGAGCCGTGCCGACTCACAACCCACGCAAGCTAGATAATTCCACACTCAGCTGCAATTCCCGGTTTTCAAACAGAGATGGCGACAAAGAGGCAAAACTTAAGGACTGCAGCTTTAATTTTTTATACAAATTTTTATTTCACAGTTTGATGGATTGAGTCTAGAAAAAGATGTTTCTTCTGGTTCATTCGTCATCATGTTGCATATTCATTCAGCAAGTAAAGTCAAGTTATGTTTAAAATTAATACATTTATTTAGTGTTTTATTATATGGAAAAAAATAGTTTTTTCATAGTTCAATTTAATAAATTAATATAATTATTAGAGCCCAACCGATATATCGTTTAGCCGATATTATCGGCCGATATGAGCCTGTCGCGATATATCGTATCGGCGAATATGCCACCCATATGAAATTTTTTTTACAGAACATACAATGCAGATAAAATGCTTGAAATGGTGTAATTACTTAGTTTGTCCAGCAGAGCGCGCTCCATTGTTTGCTACTGGCGACCTGGATGAAATGCTTTAAAGCTTAAGTCAATGGAAAACCATTGAAACTTTGAACGGCCATATCTCCGTAACGGCCATATCTCCGCAAATCCGCACCAAATTCGGGAGATCTCTTCAGCTCAAGGAACCCTCTTGAACGTGAATCGAGTGTACGTCTCGAGGCTCTCTTTCGAATGAGACCACCCCCACGTCGATATCCCCCTGGGTTCGGGAGTTACGGGTGGTTTAAATTCGCGGTCCGGCACTGACCGATCTAGTGATCTCGGGGGGCTACCGACACGCGGAGGGTAGCTTTCGAGAGGGCTCCTCAAGCTGAACGTTACATTCAAAGGGCATTAAAGTGCGCGAGACGTGAATTTATATTGTATTTATTTACAGAGGTAGGGGAGAGCGGGGCACAAAGTAACACTTTTTGACTTTCTCAGTTTGTGTAAATCCAAATGGGGTTCAGAGTATAATTTTTTTATCTACAGTATTTTTACACTTGTCTAGTACAAATATGTCTGTTTGTTTCATAATTACAGTGTATATGTTTTTCTTTATTTACCCTCAAAAAATTGAAGTGAAATGTGACAACATGCCCCGTTGGTGGAACACATTGTAACATCTGAGGGGCACGTTGTAACATGACCATATGACAGTTTAAAATCTTATCTGATGGAATGAAAAAAATATACAAGACAAACTAAAAAAAATTTTTTTTGTTCAATTAAAATAATGGTGTTTTTTAAGAATTAAAAATAATCTGGAGTTTGACAATGAACACATTGCAACCATGCTTGGGACGGCCCACATAAACGAGCAAAAATGCTTTACATGTCTTGAAATAATTTCTAAACATTAAACATTGACTGTCAGTCTTTATTCACCTGTTTCTCGTTGTTTCTCATTAAAATTAATTAAAGTAAATAGTGTAAATTACATCGCTAATGTCATAGAATAGCACATTGTAACGCAGTGTTACAACGTGCCCCATCTGCGCAACTGTATTTAAAACTGGTTAGTGTCTTCTGCTAGTAATCAAAGCATTAAAAAACTATCTGAACTGATAAATAACAGATTGGAGATTAAAATAATAGCAGATTTTTTCTAATTTTAAATTAATAATAAAAACTGAGATAAAAAATTTACTTAAGCCAGAATTTAAATGTTACTATGGTAAAATAAATATTCAAACCACATGTGTTACAACTAACACGCCGTTACTTTGTGCATCGCACTCATCGCAAGTTTATTGTTAAATTGTTAAATGCCCTTACATATCTCTGTCACCATTATAAGTGTTTGATCACCACATTTGAGTGATCATTGCAAAAATGTTTTTATGTATATATATTCTGTTTATGTATATACTGTATTCTATATACTGTACCAGTCAAAAGTTTGGACACACGCATTGGAAGTGTGTCCAAACTTTTGACTGGGTACAGTATACTATAATAGACACAAAGAATATCGGCCGATATATCGTTATCGGCCTTTTTTTACTCCCTAGTATCGGTATCGGCCCCAAAAAACCCATATCGGTCAGGCTCTAAATATATAAATAGTTAAAATAATAGTTTATGTTTACATAATATGTGTGAACATGTACAGTGGGGAAAAAAAGTATTTAGTCAGCCACCAATTGTGCAAGTTCTCCCACTTAAAAAGATGAGAGAGGCCTGTAATTTTCATCATAGGTATACCTCAACTATGAGATACAAAATGAGAAAAAAAATCCAGAAAAGCACATTGTAGGATTTTAAGAATTTATTTGCAAATTATGGTGAAAAGTATTTGGTCAATAACAAAATTTCATCTCAATACTTTGTTATATACCTTTGTTGGCAATGACAGAGGTCAACGTTTTCTGTAAGTCTTCACAAGGTTGTCACACACTGTTGCTGGTATTTTGGCCCATTCCTCCATGCAGATCTCCTCTAGAGCAGTAATGTTTTGGGGCTGTCGCTGGGCCACACGGATTTTCAACTCCCTCCAAAGATTTTCTATGGGGTTGAGATCTGGAGACTGGTTAGGCCACTCCAGGACCTTGAAATGCGTCTTATGAAGCCACTCCTTCGTTGCCCGGGCGGTGTGTTTTGGGATCATTGTCATGCTGAAAGACCCTGCCACGTTTCATCTTCAATGCCCTTGAGGTTTTCACTCAAAATCTCACGATCATGGCCCCATTCATTCTTTCGTTTACACGTATCAGTCGTCCTGGTCCCTTTGCAGAAATCAGCCCCAAAGCATGATGTTTCCACCTCCATGCTTCACAGTAGGTATGGTGTTAACTCAGCATTCTTTCTCCTCCAACACGACAAGTTGAGTTTTTACCAAAAAGTTCTATTTGGGTTTCATCTGACCATATGACATTCTCCCAATCCTCTTCTGGTTCATCCAAATGCTCTCTAGCAAACTTCTGATGTGCCTGGACATGTACTGGCTTAAGCAGTGGGACACGTCTGGCACTGCAGGATTTCCCTGGCGGCGCAGTGTGTTACTGACGGTAGTTTTTGTTACTTTGGTCCCAGCTCTCTGCATGTCATTCACTAGGTCCCCCCCGGTGTGGTTCTGGGATTTTTGCTCACAGTTCTTGTGATCATTTTGCCCCACGGGGTGAGATCTTGCGTGGAGTCCCAGATCGAGTGAGATTATCAGTGGTCTTGTATGTCTTCCATTTTCTAATAATTGCTCCCACATTTGATTTCTTCACACCAAGCTGCTTACCTATGCAGATTCAGTCTTCCCAGCCTGGTGCAGTCTACATTTTGTTTCTGGTGTCCTTTGACAGCTCTTGGTCTTGGCCATGGTGGAGTTTGGAGTTTGACTGTTTGAGGTTGTGGACAGGTGTATTTTATTTTGATAACGAGTTCAAACAGATGCCATTTAATACAGGTAACCAGTGGAGGACATTGGAGCCTCTTAAAGAAGAAGTTACAGTTCTGTGAGAGCCAGAAATCTTGCTTGCTTGTAGTTTACCAAATACTTATTTTACCGAGGAATTTACCAATTAATTCTTTAAAAATCCTACAATGTGATTTTCTGGATTTTTTTTCTCATTTTGTCTCTCATAGTTGTGGTATACCTATGATGAAAATTACAGGCCTCTATCATCTTTTTAAGTGGGAGAAATTGCAAAATTGGTGGCTGACTAAATAATTTTTCCCCCCACTGTATGTGTGTTATTTATGTATGATTTATGTATACTGAATATCTCTATCTATACAATGTAACAATTTCTCAAATACACGTGGTGTTGTGTGGGTGTAGATTATATACACACACCCACACACCACACTAAATATATACAGTACATGCACATATATTGTGTAAACACAATCTTTTATGTTGTATGTGATTAATCGATTTCACAGCCCTAATATATTCACATCATTTGATAAATAAGCAATACAAATTTTAATTCTAAAAATATTTTCTGGTTCAGTCCTCGTAAGTAAAATGAAGTATGTTGTGCTCTGTTGAATACTGCATATTGGCTGAACAAAGTAGGCCTAGTTCATTTGAATATTATTCCAAGTAATATTAAAAACTATTTATCTTTTTAAGAAGAAATGGTAGTAGCCTCTTTATTAGTAAATTCTTTTTTTCTTTTTTTTTTGCAGTATTTTGAAATATGAAATGATTATTTCAAGTTAAAGTTCATTTATAATCAGTGTTGGGCAGTAATGCGTTATTGTAATTTGATTACTTTTTAGTAACGGAGTAATTTAACGCATTATAATTTTCAAAATATAACGGGAGAATAAAATGATTCACGGGACTCCCGCAAAATAGAAATATCTAAACATGAAATATCTAAAACAAATAAATTGTTATTCATCTATTGCACAAAAGCAACATGAACTAATATAAAATATAAACGATTAACAGGTGCAAGCGTATGCAGACTTTCTATTTAGGCTATAACACGTGTTTGCAGCGTTGAGCAATGCAGTGCTGAAATTTGCGTGCTCACGAATCCTCTCATTATAACACACGAATTGTAGACATTATGGAAGATTCATTATGCATATATTTATTGTGTTATAACAGAGATTTGTGAGATTGCGATGAACTGAGATGTCTTTTAGAGATTATAAATGCAGCGCTCTTTGCTGGCATTCTGCCATCCAAACCATGCACATAGCAGCCACTTGCTTTAGTTAAAAATAACAGTGTTCTGTGAATGTTGATGCTTTAATAACAAATATTTATGGGGAGCGTGTATGCTGGGATTTCATAAATTTCATGGAGAAAAAAGTAACGTAACTAGTAATGTAACTAATTACTTTTGAAATAAAATAATCAGAACAGTAACGTGATTACTTTTAAAAGGAGTAATCAGTAATCAGTAATTTGATTACATTTTCAGAGTAACTTGTCCAACACTGTTTATAAAGCACATTTAAAAACAACAAATGTTGTCCCAAAGTGCTGTACAATTTGGAAATACAGTAAAGGAAACAAAAAACTGAATTAAATAGAATAGCAAAATAAAATAAAAAATCATACAAATAAAAAAAAACCTAAACATCTCAAGCAACACAATAAGCTGAAGAGAAACCTTACTTTATACAACTGAAATCAGAAGGAACTTAACCTTCTGAATGAAATTGAGACACTATGATACACACTTCATTAAAATGCTCAAGACTAGTTGTGAACCTGATCAGTTTTGTCATTTCTTTCTCTGTTCTCAGGCATGGTGAGCTGTGATACTGTGGTGAACATGCGTAAGGTGACTCACCAGCGGGTTCAGGAGCCTCTGTCAGGTACAGCCCTCCTGCCGTGTGTTTTCACCTTGCGCCCGAGTCCTTCGAACGAACCCCCTCGCATCAAGTGGACCAAACTGTGGGGTCAACGCGGCCCGGATGGCCTACAGAAGCAGCAGTCGATTCTGGTGGCTAAAGACAATATAATCAAGGTGAAGAAAGTCTTCCAGGGCCGCGTGACCTTGCCGGGATACCCGGAGAACCGCTACAACGCCAGTCTGGTGCTGACAGGCCTGCGATCCAGCGACTCTGGGATGTACCGCTGTGAGGTCGTGGTCGGCATTAACGACGAACAAGATACAGTGCCCCTTCAGGTCACGGGTAATGTAGCGCACCGCAGAATGCTAATACACGCAGCTGTGATTATAGAAATCAGATTCATCATAAAGCTACTGCTGACTTCTTTCGTCTTAAAGGGATAGTTGTTCCAAACCTGTATGAGTTTCTTTCTTCTGTTGAACACAAAATAAGGTATTATGAAGAGCTGAAAAGTTGATGGTCCCCACTGACTTCCATAGTATGAGGGAGAAAAATACTATGGAAGAAAAATTGTTTGGTTAAAATGTTCTTCAAAATATCACCTTTTGTGTTCAGCTGAAGAAAGAAACTCATACAGGTTTGAAACAACAACTTATAGGGTTTCCGTTTTGGGGTGAACTTTATTGTTTATGTTTTGCGCAAATTGCGATTAACTTCTCTTTTCAGTGGTTTTGCAGGCCTCTGGGTGAATCGCTCTCGCTGAATGACTTGATACATTATTGAATCTGAAAAACTGGCTGTAATTACAGTCCATCAGACCACGGAGGCATGGACCAAACAGCTGCTACATTTTTTGCACGCTCAGACTTCTGCCCAAACCTTGATGAAGTTAGTTAGACTTCATTCGCTGCCAACATGCAGCATTGTGCTTGCGTTTATGTGATGCTGTGGAGTGGAAATGTTCAAGGGGTGAATTTAACAAACAGTCGTGACATTTTTACACGCAACACAACATACAGAGAGAAAACCTCATTTTATTCACGTTGCAAACTGCTTTAACCAGGTGCTAAATGTGCTGCAGTAGTGACACAGCAATTAAATCAATGCCATTCTTTTAAGCGCAAAAGTAGATTGTTTATTATAGGTTAACAAAATTCGGTGCTATTGTAATATTGCAAAAGTATGTAATAAATACACAATAATATCCTATTAAAAATAATAATAATTCATCAGTATAAAATAATGTAAAATATCACACAAGAATATAATAATATGTCATCAAATAATATAATAATAAATATTTAAATGAATAACATTTTTCATATAAAATATAATGTTAAATAAAAAATAAAATAAAATAATATGTGGTATGTATGTAAAATTATATATTATATATATATATATTTGTAAAAATATGTAAAGTTATTGAAATTTCTAGTATAGTAAGGAATCAAGTTCAAAACACATAAGAGTCATAATATAAAAAAATTTAAATAAAATCAATACATTCACTATATACATTTTTTTTAAATCACATTAAATGGCAATAAATAATAGTAAATAAATCAAATCAAATTCATAAAGAATAATAGTATGGAATCAAATAATATAAAAACTACACATAAAACAATTACAAATATACTGAAAAAATAAATCATTGAAAAGTAAAATATCTAAAAATATGCAATAAAACCTAAAATCATGTAATATAATAATTGCAGGAGTAAACACAAACTATCTTAAAACACACAAAACAATAATTGCTTGAAATATTATATAGGTAGGACAATCAAATATGAAGTTAAACATCAACCTGAGTTTCAGTGAACGTAACCTTAATACAGCATCCAACAGCATAGGGAAACAAATTTATGACCTTATGATGAATGTCATAATCTCTGATTGCAAAACTTTGAACAAAATTTTACTTCTCTGAAGAGAGAGTGACTCTTAAAAAATGCATTATGAGATGCCAGTGCATTATTAATATTATACATGCGGATACTCATGTACTGAAACCTCCTCTGCATGTCTGAATGGTTAATTAGTTTGAGCTCAGCAATTAAAGCACTGAAACATGCTGGCAGCCAGTATCATGAAAAATTCCCATTACTGTTAGGAGCTTTTATGGAAATAGCAATAACATTGCCAATTAAAGCATTCACCAACCTTAGACGCTTTCACACCTTATTGTGTTACAGCAACGTATTTTTGAACACAAACTGGATAATGAAGGGAACGAAGAGTCGAGACAATTTACAGGAATATATCAAATCAAAAATAACATGCAGTTTGACCACAGTCTGTTACTAAGTAAAACCTCCTCAGAAAACATTCTTAATGTTTTTTTTAAATTCTGTATTCATGTGAAATGCACAGATGCAGACAAATTAATTGCATAATTATATATTTAATTAAACTAACGTTGCACTGTTTAACACAATGGAACATTTCTGTAAAAATAAAGGTTCTTCAATGGCATTTATTTTTGGTTACATGAAGAACCTTTAACATCCATGGAACCTTTAAAGATTATTTATACAGGAAAAAGATTTAGATTAAATCCACTTGTTTTTCACAGTTTTTCACTATAAAAATGGTTTAAGAACTGTTGATTGAAAGGTCGTTTGGGGAACCAAAAATGGTTCTTTTACGGCATCACTGCGAAAATCCCCATTTGGAAACTGTTTATTTATTTATTTGTTTGTTTATTTATTGATCTTGTTTTTTAAAGGAAAACTTCACCCAAAAATTAAAAATAGCTGCAAATCGACTCTCAGGCCATCTAAGATGTAGATGAGTTTGTTTCTTCATATCGGACCAGATTTGGAGAATGTTGCATTCATCTTGCTCACCAATGGATCCTCTACAGTGAAATGGGTGCCGTCAGAAGGAGAGTCCAAACATCTGATAAAAACATTACAATATATTCCACAAAGTATCCATACACAGGTCCAGCAGCTTGTCTTGTGAAGTGAAAAGCTGTAATAAACAAATCCATCATTGTTTTTAACATAAAAATGTTGCTTCCAGCTAAAATATGAGTCCTCTGTTCCAAATATTGCTTTTTCCAGTGGAAAAAGTCATCTCATTTGAATCAAGAGAGAAATTGTCCCAGACTCAAACCCATGTACAAGCCACAACAGTTCTACACCACATTTTGGTGGATTTTGATTGAGAGAACAACAGACTTTCCCACTGGTGTTATTATGGATTATGGACTCGTATTTTGGCCAGAAGTGATGGTTTAAAGTTAAAATGCCTTACTGATGGATTTGTTTATTACAAACACGCAACTTCACAAGACATTATTTGATGGACTTGGAGTTTTGTGGATTATTGAGATGTTTTTATCAGCCGTTTGGACTCTCATTCTGATGGCACCCATTCACTGCAGAGGATCCACTGGTGAGCAAGAGATGTAATGCTACATTTCTGTATTTTTGAGTGAACTATTGCTTAAAAGTGTAGCTAGGATTTCAGACTGAAGCATAATGTTTAACGTACAGCCATTCCAAACAGTTAGCTAACTGGCCACAAATCTGACCTTCCCCGGGTTATGTCTTGGGGAAATGAGATATGGAAACTCTGACCCTCTTTTCTAATAAGATGCGGCATCCCTCAGTGGACGAGAGTCCCACATATCTCATCCCCAGATGTTTGTCACAGACAGTGAATATTTTTATACGCTCCGAGTCTGTCCTAAACTCCAATGGGAAGCGAAAAAGAGAAGCAGGCCGAAAAAAGGAAGGAAGGAAATAAAAACCGAAAGAGACGTCTTACTCCCGTGCCCCTTTGAAGTGGCGTAGCTGCCACAGTTGGGTAAGAAACAGCCGTATTGCTCAGGAGACTGAAATCTTCCCCCTTAAGACGTCGTCTGAAGTGTTTCGCCATAAATTGGCCCACCTAGCTTTGAGGATTTTCCTTTGTCCCTTTCATGTTTGTGCGTTCTCCCGGGATGGCAGCCGACAGCGGAGGTTATGGACGTGGAGTGTAGAGTAGAGGACCAAAGGGACTCCAAAGCGATGTGATCTGGGAATAACAGACGGACAGTTCAAAAACAATCCCAGGAATCTAATTTCTTTGTACATCGGACTGGAAGTCCGTCCTCTGACTGGTCAAAGAACTGGTGCTGGGATTTCGCTTCTTTTGTACTGTGTTCCTGTCTTTTGCTTTTCTCATAGGATTGAGGAACAGGAATGGAAGTGAAATTCAGGAAATAAAGCGTTTCAAGGGGCCTGCATTGTTTCATTTATTAAGTTAAACAGTTATTATTGCTGTTCATTTGGGACATAGTTTATGCATGGTTCCCATCATGCACTCTGTTTCTTTTTCCCAAACAGGAGTGGTCTTTCACTACCGTGCGCCTCACGACCGCTACGCGCTGTCCTTCACTGATGCCAAAAGAGTTTGTCTGGAGAACTCTGCCAATATTGCCACACCAGCCCAGCTGCAGGCCACTTTTGGTGACGGCTACGACAACTGCGATGCCGGCTGGCTGTCGGACCAGACTGTGAGGTCAGAACAAGAGATTAGTCCGTTTTTGGAAATTATATTTAGCATTTAAGACATCTTTGATTTGTTTATGTAATTCTGTTCCGTTATATTTAGTGTATTTATAATATTTTATTAAACATTTTAATGTTTATTTTATTTTCAGCATTACAAATGTGACCATGGACCACAAAACCAATCATAAGGGTAAATTTTTCGAAATTATACATCAGCTGAAAGTTGAATAAATATGCTTTCCATTGATGTATGGTTTGTTAGGATTGGACAATATTTGGCCGAAATACAACTATTTGAAAATCTGGAAATATTGAGAAAATCATCTTTAAAAAGTTGTCCAAATGAAGTTCTTAATGCATATTACTAATCAAAAATTAGGTTTTGAATGGTAGGAAATTAATTTTCTTTACTTAATATTCTAATGATTTTTGGCATAAAAGAAAAGTCGAAAATTTTGACCCATACAATGTATTTTTGGCTATTGCTACAAATATACCCCACGACTTAAGACTGCTTTTGGTGCTCCAGGGTCACAAATGTCTAGCATCTATTTTATTTTATTTCATTGTATTTTCAACAGAACAAAAGTGCAGTATTTTTGATTGTGTAAATTTATAATCTTTCCAATAACATTTTCTGTAATTTATTTTTACTAATATTTTCTAGAATTTAAAGTTTTATTTGTAGTTTATTTTATTTTCAACGTACAAATGTCTAATATTTCATCTTTATTCCAATTTTTAACGTGTTAAACTGAAAAAAATTAATCGCATGCGTTAACGCTAATTTTGACAGCAAGAATATACGTGTGTGTGTGTGTGTGGTGTGTGTGTGTATAGTATATTTATTTTATTTAATATTTTTGCTTTTATTTTAACATTGTAAATGTCTTCTATTCTTTGTCTTTTTATTTTATTTTACACCTGAAAAATTCTAGTATTTTATTTCGGCTGGATAATAAGATTTTATGAGATATTCGAATCTTTAGTTTATTTATTATCCTTTTCCCTTATCAACTCCAGTGTTTTATTGTGTGTATCTATAAAATTTTATTGAATATTTTAATGTTTTATTTTATTTCAATATGACAAACCAATAATTTTAGTATATTTAGAATATTTAATTTAAAAAATTTTTTTTTAAAAGGACACAGTCCAGTAATTTTTTATGTTTAACGACAAGAACAAAGGGGGGGGGGGGGGGGGGGGGGGGGGGGGGGGGGGGGGGGGGGGGGGGGGGGTGGGGGGGGGGGGGGGGGGGGGGTGGGGGTGAGAAACAATACAAGTTACAAGAGTTACAGGTCAATAACAAACTAGTATACAAAGTACATGCTGTAAAGGTTTACTAAGAGACCGTTTGCTTTTCTCTCGAGTCCTTCAATTTTGTGGACCAAACTCAGAAACAAGCATATGTTTGGGAGCAAACAAGTCTTTGAACATGTTTACATAATTCTATTCCCCAGCGAATCTCTAAATCTTATTTTTAATGTTACTTATAAAACTATCACTTTGTAGATCAGAATGAAATTTTTAGCTGCCGTGCTGATAAATTGGTCCCCCTTGCATGAAACAGAATAGCGCGACTTTCTTCAGAAGGAATCCGGGACTCAAAGCAATTTAATAATCAGCCGTTCTAATTAATCGTAATATCTATTATGTATCGACTGCATTACAACCCCGTTTCTTCAGGCTTGCCACCTCCAATCACTTTTCCGTGGCTGAATGTCAGGCGGCTATTGATTTCAACATTCATATCTACCGCATATTGTCAGCTCGTAATTGAGCCGCGAGGCCCGGCCCTCACCGAATAAAAGGGTGAGCGGGTTTTTCCCTCCCTGCATGGAAGAGCTCTAATTGGGCCATCTCCAGAGAAGCTTGGCTACACATCAGTGAAGACGCAAATGTGCAATTAGCACAAGCGTATGGAGACATCAGAGATCTCTGGACTGGGATGGAATATATGTGGGCTGCTTTAATGGTTTTATATAACTGACTTCAATATTTGGGCTGCGCGAGAACCCCTATCTGCTATTTCTCTTTGGAAACCCTGGAGTGCCGTGTATAATCTCTTAATCAGATTTTAGCCGGCACCCCTGCGCCATCCAAATCGATGCACTTTCCAGTAATTGCACAGTTTATCTTACTCACTCCTTCCCTCCCTGGAAATGACTCCTGGTTTGTTTTGGCTCCTTACCCAGGTATCCCATCCAGTCGCCTCGGCCCGGCTGCTTTGGCGACAGGGAGGACTCACCTGGCGTGAGGAACTACGGCAGCCGAGACCCCGATGAGATGTTCGATGTGTACTGCTTTGCCAACGGCCTGCAAGGTACCGCAGATGCATTCAGTTACAGCTCAGTCATCCAAAAACTTGTGTCTTTAAATGTCCTCGTGAGCCTCAGATGGCAGAGATGCATGTACCTGCTCATGTCCCAACTCCCAGAACATCTAAGTAGGTCACCATGCTTTCAGCTCAGCCCTATGGTTTATGCCAGAGCGGGTACAGTTATAACATGCTCTTTTTTAAAAAAAAAGTGCACGTCCATTTGTTTCGTGCAGGAGTGATGGTTCTGCCTCCTACTGTGAATTAGTATTCCTGAATGTCTTAAAAGTTTAATGCCTGTCATATTGGTGTAATTTATTCATTTATGTATTTTTACAGAACTTTTGTTTTAATTGATCAAATGTTTTATTTATTTGCGTGTTTATTTATTTGTCTATTTATTTGCGTGTTTATCTATTTGCCTATCCATCCATCCATCTTTGGCTGGACTTTATTTAGTTTGTCCTTGTATATTACTGTATATGAACAGAAATTGGATCAGAAGTATAAGGATTTTATGATAAATATTCAGTATTTTATTTAGTATATTTCTAATATTTCATTAAATATTGCTATATTTTTTAATTTTTAACTTGACAATGTCTAATATTTATTTTATTTTAATGCATGACAAACATCCAGTTTAGAATAAGGAAGATAAAAAAGAAAGCACAGTTTCAAGTATACAAGTGGTACAAGTATGGAACATAAATGATACACAAAGTACATCAATTGAATGTGAAATGTAATGTAATGTGTACAAAGTACACAATTAAAAGATTTTAAAATATATCCAAGGCTTTACAAAAAAATGCCTTTTGAAATGTATGAAATTTGGATAAAAATATTGCATAATTTAGACGTTTTTATTTTATTTTATTTTATAGCATGAAAATAATCAAACATAATTTTCGTTTAGAAGCCCTTCATTGTTCATTTTCTTAAAAAAATCGCACCAAAACAATTTTATAGAAATACAGTCAAAAATTTACGGAGCCCCGCACATGACATGCAAGAAAAAAAATCAATCATGTGCACAATATAATAATTTGTTCATTTTACTAAATTGTGTAAAAACATAATTCGTTCCCTCATTTTACTAAATTGTGCACACAAAATAATAATTTGTTTCTTTGCTTTACTAAATCGGGCACACGACATGGTCATGGTCACATTGTGGTCACAATTTAGTTTAATCAAATCAGATGTAGATGTGTTAAACAATATTATGAATATATAACTAAATTTAGTTTCTTTATAAAGTTTTTTTATAGGTCTCATGTTGCAAACAGCAGAATTCTTATGGGAAATTAGCACTTATAAATAACGCGCACTATCCATCTTTGCTCTCTCTAGGTGAAGTGTTTCACACCAGCGTGCCGGAGAAGTTGAGCCTGGCATCTGCTTCCACTCACTGCCACACTCTGGGAGCTCAGCTGGCCACAGTCGGGCAACTCTTCCTGGCCTGGCAGGGTGGCTTCGACCGCTGCGACCCCGGCTGGCTGGCTGACGGCAGCGTGCGTTACCCTATCAACCTGCCCCGGCGTAACTGCGGAGGAGATGAACCAGGAGTACGGACCGTTTACCACAACCCCAACCGCACCGGGTTCCCAGACACTAGTGACCTCTTTGACGCCTACTGCTATCAAGGTTGGTTGAACTACTGGCCTTTCTCTGTTTTGCTACTGGCATATATTCATACAAAGATCTTTTAATCTTTTTAGGGGGTTTCAACCTCAATGATGAGCTGGAGATTTCGTTTTTTACTTTGAGAAGTTTCATATAAAATTCTCTTACATCCCGTCTACATAATTTTGAAGCATACTTCCGAATAATTTATCAAGAGATTCACCCTTGTGTCAGGAGTATCTGAAAAATGTATGAAATGAGGATTAGGTTAAATTCGTATTACGGACTTCTGAATGGATATCTGCTTTGTAGTTTTATCTGTCAATGCCACCGTTACAAGACTATCTTCCTCTTTCAGAGAAGAATTTCGAAGAGCAGGCGGTGATACTCCACAAAACCATAGAAAACTCCAATTTGAACTCTTCAAGCAAAGAAGAGGTGCCGCTCCAAAGAAACGGAGCCTTCCCTGAACCTTCAACTTGGACCGGTCTGGTCGATCTCGAGAAAGAAGACTTCAAGTCCATCATAAACAACGAATCTTCTGAAATCTCAGAGGAGCATGTTGTAATCCATCTTGGACCTGAAGAAAGGTCTGTAGAATGGGAAGACGATGCTGTGGAGAAGCAGGAGAACCTTCAAGGGGGTTCGGCGAAAGAGGAGACCAATGATTCATATGGTCCCGATGATTCAGATGGTCCCGATGTGTCTCCTGACCCGTCTTCAACCACGCCATCTTCCTCTACGCAAGCTCAGACCAGCAACAGCGTCATTTCCAACTTTGTGAACACAATAATGAAGCCATTTAGGTACTGGACCGGGACTGGGGAACCTGCGATACCGGCCACAGAGTCCAGCCTCTACAGAGGAACCTCAGAAATGGTCCCACCTGCCAGGACGAAGCCAAGTAGAGAGAAAACAAGCAAAGTTGGTGCTGATAACGCCATTGTGGAACCTAATATCAAGGAATATTCATATAATCCCTCCTCGTCAGATCCAGAAGAAGAACTCTTGGAACAGGAGAAAGAAGTGGTCTTGGTGGCTGCACAGCAGGAGATAAAGAGTCCAAGCAATTCTAATATGGATAATCCATATTCACAGACCTTCACAGACAGCTTCACTGGACCAACCAAAGGTACAACACACTCGTCCAAAGCTTAATAGAATATTAAGCATGTACAATTACACTAGACCATGCAGCTCCTCTTCTTAATTGAAGTTTGTGAAGTAGGTGAAGCTCGTGCTTAATTTAGTTGAAGTAGGACTTGATTACATTTTGTATTATTTTATACTTGGTTTATGTAGAACTGGGTGATGTGAAACCACAAAAGTGAGTTTCCTCTATTATAGATTTTTGGCCAAGAAGTCAATCTTTCAACCAAGAGGTCGATCTACTGTTTATTGGTCAATAGATGGGTGAACATTATTTTGTGTATTTGGTGTAATGAAATGTGTTTATGTGGTTTAAGGTTCAAAAACACATTATTTTCCACATACTGTAATTTGTGAATTATTGTTTCTCCTCTATCCCCCGCCTTTCTGAAACGCGTCGATTTTTACAACGCTCATCTTTCTGAAAAGCGAGGTGTGCTCTGATTGGCCAGCTATCAAGTGCGTTGTGATTGGCCGAATACCTCAAGCGTGTGATGGAAATGTTATGCCCCTTACCATACTGTGATGCCGTGTCCCGGTGCAACGAGACAAAAACATTAAAACCCATTATAAACTAGGCAATTGTTGCATCCAGTGGGGATATAATTAGGATAAATGGACTTATACTGTCTTTTACGATGGCACGCAAAAATAAACATGTCTGCTTTGTGATAGGGACAGCGAAGAAAAGAAAGAAATGCAAAACAACAAGCGCTATCCTACCTGCCAAAAACTAGAGTTGATCATCGTGGCAAATTTTTAAAATATAAAAAACGTACTTCATTCTGTGATTCAGACAGCCGGCCATTGTAGTCTACTATCCAGGATCAGGAAACAGCCTCCATAAAATGCGTGCTTTCACATTGAAATCTGGGTTGACCTGTTCTGGGGAACAGTTTTGTAATGAACGTAACCACTGTTTATAGCGTGTACCTTTTGGAAGAACAAACAAAGTATTTTTGCTTTCGCAATGAAACACACAGCGTCTTCACAACATGGCAGCAACAATAAGTTATACCTTCTTTCTTTGCGTGAACATTTGGGCGGCGTTATGCAAATCTTCCCACATCGTGACGTAGACATGTGGGGGCATGTTAGAACGAGGCGTTTTAGGAGGGAGTGGACGAGTCTTAACCTTTAAATAGAATATCTCTTTGGGTTTCAGAATAGTCTATATCTCATGTGGCAGCATTACTTCAAGACGGTGCATATTTGTTAGTGGACAAATAAAGTGTGAAAAGTTGTTCATGTCCAAAAGTGCCCATGGTTGAAGAAGCACCAGTGAAAGGAAGTGAACAGAGAAAAAAAAATCATGTATATAAAAAAAAGGTTTTATCCATTGTAAATTAGTGGAAGGACATATTTTTTGTTATTTCTTCAGCTGAATCCAAGTACACATTTCAACACTGAATGGACTGTACTTTTAACCCTCATAGTGTGGCTTTCAGTGCGGCAAATCAAATATGGTGCAAAGATAAATGCCCTTGGCATACTATGTCCTCCAACAGCTTGCTGTTTGTTTTTTCATTGTTTTGAAAGAAAAACAATATGGCACCAAAGGGGTTATTCAGGCCCACCGGCCGACGAGGGAAAAGGAGGTTTCCTTTTTTTTTTTTTTTTTTTACACGATCGTTCTCTGGAATACAAAAGTGGGAGGGTCGCTGTAGAGGTCACAGCACTGAGATGTATTCCTGCCTCCGGCTCTAGGGCTTTTAATGGATATCAATGTCTGTCATATCTGTGCCAAGTAAAAGCGCCTATAGGAGAAAGCAAAATGGGATCCAACCTCTGAAAATGTAGTGTTGCAAGCCTTAGGCTGAGAATGAAGCATGTCTAACTGGTGTGGTTTTAGCGCGATGGGTTTTGGCAGCAGTCCGTTCTCAAGGCATCATCAGTACAAATATCCTCCCCGCAAACCAAATTCAACAGGGAACATTAATGTTTAATGCCGGGTGAAAATCCAGATTTAGTCAGCATGCATTATTTACATCAGAATCTAATTAATGTGCTTTGGCCAAAACCGCAGGCACCGCTACAAATTCCAAGTCTCTCCCAATTATACGAGGCGTGATCATCGTCAGGGCCATGGAGTGTGTGCGTAAAGATACTCCGGACTCAATCTGGCTGTTTCCGTTCATTTTTCCTCCAGCAGAGGTCATTTAGTCGAGTTCGGATTCACTGGCTATTTCACCCTTCGCTGCATGCTGCTCCGTCTCTCCCCTTGTTTCGAGTTTCATTACATAGAGCCTGTTGAGAATTCAGAAAATCCTGCCATCTTTTATATAAACTCACCATGTCTTTGAGTTCCACAAAATATTGTATACGAATAAATGTGTGCTATGAAGAAATTCTCTGAAATGCATACGTGCCGTAGAACAATGTGCTCAAGTATCCGTTTTGTCCAGATACTTAAGCTTTATTTACCTTGTTTAAGGGGATACTTAAACCACAAAATGCATGAATGTCATTGCAATGTCATTGCATTAGATACAAAATATCAAATCAAGTTGCAGTTAATCTAAAGAAAAATGTTTTATACATGTTAAACTAAAAAGCTAAACTATGGAACCCTGTTTCTGCCTCAAAGTAAAAAAAATCTCTCAATTGTAACTTTGTCTCATATTTGGTGTTTTTTGTCTTATAATTGAGAATTTATGTATATCACAAACCTTATATCACATTTTTCAATTAATATTTCTTTATATTATCTACTCTCCTGACTGATTTGTTTCTAAATGCCACTTTATATCTCAGAATTGCAAGTTTAGTTCTTCTAACTACAACATTGCATCTCCAAATTGTGACTTTTTGTCTTATAATTTGTCTAACAATTATCACTATTCTCACAATTTCGACATTTTCTCACAATTGCGACTTTATATCTCCCAGTTTTGACTTTATATCTCATAATTGTGCCTTTTTTCCAACGCAACATTTTATCTAATGATTGTGACTTTTTTCAATATTGAGACTTTAAATCTCATTATTGCAACTTCTTTTCCTAATTACAACATCTTCTTCTGAATGCAATGTTATATCTCACAATTGTGACTCTTTTATCCCAATTGTGATATTATATCTGACAGTTTTGATTTTATATCTCATATTCTTCTAACTGCAACATTATATCTCCAAAGTGCGACTTTTTGTTTTATAATTCGGACTCTCCCGAATGCAATACTTGTCTTCCAATTGCGACATTATATCTCGCAATTGTGACTTTTTGTTACAATTCCAACTTTATATCTCATTATTGAAACTTTTTTCCCAGTTGCAACATCTTCTAAATGCAACGTTATATCTTACAATTGCAACTTATTATTCCAATTGGGATATTTTATAATTGCGATTTCTTCTGAATGCGACTTTATATCTCAGAATTTCGACTTTACATCTACCAATTGCAAATGTATGCCTCTTGGTTGTGACTGTCTCACATTTAAACTTTCAAAATTGGGATTTTGCATCTCCCAGTTTGGATTTTTTTTTCTCCCAGTTGCAAATGCATGTCTCACAGTTACGACTTTTTATCTCATAAGTGTGACTTTGTATCTTACAGTTGCAACTTAGTAGCTTACAGTTATGACTATTCATATTTGGAACTATATATCACAAAATGCAACTTTGTGTCACCCAGACTAAAAACCACCTTGACACTAGCTGCTTAAAAGTAATCGCAAAAATGGATATAAAAAAGGCAGCAGCTATTTGCACTAAGTGTAAATAGCGATGGATGCTATTAACACTAAGTGAAAATAGCAGTATTTTAACGATATGCTATTTACACTGTGCAAATCGCTATAGATTCTATGTACACTATGTTAAAAATAGCAAGATTTTCTGCTATTTATACTACTTATTGCTAATAGTGGCAATTATCTGCACCTCAGTATTGTAGTACATTATAAAACAGTACCCAATAATAACGTATTTAGTGTAAATTATCATTTTAATTCAAATTATTAAATTAATGCCACCTTATTGGGACAATAAAGCCCTCCCTACACCTACCCTAAACCTACCCGATACTTTTATTTTCAACTTTTTTATTATTTCCTTAATTTTTATTGAAAATAAATGCCTTTCCGATGCGATATGAGATTTGAAAAGGGAGAAAAAATGTTTGGCAAAAGGAGGGTTGCCGGGTTCGATCGCTTCAAAAAGCATGCACCTTACCATCTACGCCACTGAAAGTGATGTTTAAGGAGCGTTCTTTCTCAGTGTTGACTATCCCAATCACACGCTGGTGGGTGGAGTTAGTGTAAATAGCCTCTGCCAACAAGGCGGGCTATTTGCACTTAGTGTAAATAGACACTCTGATAAAAAAATCCCTCACAGCTTTTGCGTGCAGATGCCACTTGGTTTGATCTTGCTCCAAATACTTTACATTATGTGGGTAATTGTCCCACTATTACAGTACATCCAGGTAATTGGTAGAATCTATTTAATTTCCTTTGACTGCAGAGAGTAATCAGTTATTCATATTATTAATTGCTCAATTACTTGGCTATGTAAATTGCACCACATCCATGTGACACCGCAACAGCAGAGTCTTGAATAATTCATTATTGTTTCATATTTCATTGTGTGTACCGAACATATGGTCTGTGAATATCTAAAACGGCCTAAATGCTAAACACTGCTTGTTTCCTTTAAGGCAAAGCATGTTACCTGAGCAGATATATGAATTATCCATGCACACAGTAAATACTTAAGCTAAACCAAATACTGTATCAAACGCAGTACTTCCACATAGCCAGTGAAACCTTTGTTTAGGATTTGGTTTAGCACCGTGTACTGCAGTATGCTGAGTCACTTAATAATAATAAGTCTAGTGCTTACGGTGTTTTTACTTTATTGCGCTCTGAATTAATACCTACATACATCATGATGAAAATCAAGACCTTTTTCCTTCTTGAACATAAAGATTTGGGTCTTATTTTGTCTAGATTTACTGTTAGAAAGCATTGGGAATTAACGGCACCAGACAGGAGCATGATGTACGAGTTATTTGTGCCGGGGCAACATAAAGAAAAAGAGCCTTATTACCTGGATTGCTTTCAAAACGAATGTACATTTCATCCCCGTTTCACCCGGGAGTCAAATATTACCCTTTGGGAAGAAAATAAAGGTCATTTTAGCTACGTTTGTAGCTAATTTTTCCTTTGAAACAGGGGTTTGATTAAAAGATAGGTGTGTTGAGACCGATAGATTAATTGCTGGATATCTCCAGGGCATTGACGGATAAATAATGACAGTTCTATATCGAGCCGCACACATTAAAGTTAATTACCATAGTTCTGGGGCGGGAGTTAGCATATTTTGCTCGCTAATTAAACATACATTTAAATGAAACGATCTCCTCCCTCGCTCCGTTAATCACAGTGTTTTGTCATCTCTGCAGGAGCTATTAGATCAGGAACGGCGGATCCGACTCTTTCTTCGGCATTTAAAAGCTTCGGTTCCATGAGGAGCAGCCAACAGATTTTGCCGCTAAAGACCTTGAAAGTTGCCCCAAGCAATAATAGGCATTTCATAACTCAAACAAGCAGTCCCATGGAAGCCAAAAGAGCCAGTTTGGAGATCATGACCATTCCTGTTTCCAGGAACAACCCTGAGAACTTCTCCGGGGAAGGGAAAGACTTGAACGAGGATGGTTACCCTATTCCCAAAGGTCCTCTGTCACCGTTATCTGCAGAGGAAGAAAAAGATGGTGAGGGAAGTGGAGGGAAGGAGTTACCGTTCACCCTTGACCACCAAATGAATGGATCCGATGACCACAGAGTCCCGCTGGAGACCACTGTCAGATGGCAGCTTATGAGTCTCCAGACAACTCAACCTACTAGAGAACCCAAGCATGAGAAACCATTCGACACGGTTGAGGAAGCCAGGGGGGAAATCATGTACGTCCATCGCCCCATTGAAAAACACAAGAACAATCCCTCTAATAAAGTCAGTGTGCCTTTTGTTAAACGGAAGCAAGACCTAGGGTTGACTATTGCACCGGAAACACACACTTCCAACACACCTACCACACCAAGCCCTGGAGATCCCAACAAGGACAAGCTAGCAATTCAACCACCAACCATAGGAATCACTCCTTCCCAACCTGGAGAAGAAACCACTACCGAAGACATTTTGTGTACTCCAGATCCAGCCGTTTCCAGCACGTGGTTACCTGTGGTTCAAGAGGAGGTAGATACTCCACAACCACCGGTTCCTACCATAATAATGACGCAAGCTGGACCTACGGTTCTGCCGACTAGTCCAGGTCCAAAGGACACTTCCCAGCAGGCTGAGTCCAGGTCAGGAGGGTCGGAGTCATTTGTGTTGGCTCAGGGCTGGATAACATCTGAAGCAGTTCCAACAGAGGAACCTTCATCCCAGACCACAGGAAAGCCAGAGAAAGACACAACTGTGGCTGGGAGTGAAAACAGCCCCTCCAGAACTTCAGGTAAATCGCTCTTCAGTTGCGTTCTGTTGATATGAAAATCTAAAGGCCTGTTTACAACATGAAAGATACGAAATGCAGTAACACTAGTTTAGGTACCAATTCTTACTATTAACTAGTTGCATATTAGCATGCATATTACTAGCATATTGCCTCTTTATTAGTGCTTATAAAGCCTTAATGCCTTGTTCCGCATGACCATTTTTACATCCCTTAATCCGACCCTATATCTAAACTTAACAGCTACCTTACTAACTATTAATAAGCATCAAATTAGGCATTTATTGAGGCAAAAGTCATAGTTAATAGTGAGAATTGGTTGCCAAACTGAAGTTTGACCTGAAATGCTTTCAGAGAGCTTACTTGGGTTTGTTTATTTGTTTGATTTTTACTCTGCTTCATTCTTTTGTTATTTTCTTTATTCTTTTATTCCTGTCTTTCATCTTTAATAGTTTTGTTATTTTTTTCTTTCCTTCTTTAGCCCTTCTCTTTCATTCTTTAATTTTCCATTCTTTCTAATTTGTTCTTTATATTCCTATACATGTCTTTTGTTTTCTCTTTCTTTTCTTTAATTTTTTTTGTTCTTTTTCTTAGTCTTTTCATTTTTATTTTCTTTTTCAGTTATGTCTTTCTTATGTTCTTTCTTTGTCACTGTATTTTTTTTGTATTCTTTCCTGCTTTCATTTGTTATTTTTCTTCCATTCTTTCTTTATATCATTCTTTAATTTGTTCTTTCTTCCATTCTCTTTCCTTCTTTTTTCATTAATTACTTTATTCCTTTAGTTTATTTAATTTATTTTTGTTATATTTTTCCTTTTTCTTTCCTTTTATTTCTTTTTTAATCTCATTGTTTTTCTCAATTTATTTTTGTTTTTGTTCTTTCATTCTTTTGATATTTTTTCTTCATTATTTTTCCTTCTTTTGCCGCCTCCTGCTCTTTCATTTTTGCTTTTTCTGTTTGTTTTTCATTCTATTATTTTTGTTTCTTTCTTTTACACATTCCTTTATTTTTCATTTTCTTTTATTCTTTATTTTGACTTTTCTTTGTTTTGTCCATTCTGTTATTTAAAAATTTTTTCTTCCATTATTTCTTTTGTTCATTCTTTATTTTCTTTCTTCAGTTCTTTCCATCATTCTTTCACTCTATATTTCTTTCTTTTGTTCTTTTTTCATTCTTTCGATCATTCTTTATTTTGCGATCAATCTTTTTGTTATTTTATTTCTTTCCACTTTTCTTTCTTATTTTCCTTTATATAATTTTATTCTTATTCTTTTGGTCTTTCCCTTTCTATTTTGTTTATTCATTCATTCTTCCTTTCTTGTGCTCTATATTTCTGTCTTTTGTTCTTTTTTTCTTTGCGTGGTAAACAAAGAAATGAATAGCTGCAGCCTCAGAGTAATTAGAGGGTTAGGGCCAGTGCAATTAGAGAGTCTCACTAAGGCAGAGATCTTAGACTAAAACAAATCAATGTTGACAGAAGCCAGTAGATGTGTTCAGTAATTGACTCCATTCTCGCTCTAGTCTATATGCATGTTTAAACTGGTGCCGTATACATAAGCTCAACCTGCCCTTGTTCAAATCGATTTCTTTGGGTAGGAGTTTCCTAGGGTGCAAGACCTCAGAAACACACTTCAGCAAACAAAATAATGATCTTGAAAGCAGCTCTAGTAGGCCTCTGGCATAGAATAAATGTAAACAGATGGGCATCTTTAAGTATACAAAACACATAAAAGAATTAATCATTTAACCCAGACCATACAGCCCCAATGAGACATTTTACAGCGTTTGACGCATGTTTCTGCAGCATAAAGTACGCAACTACAGAACAAAAAGGTTTTTCAAGGTAAGATTTTGTCTGTCTGCTAAATGAATCATTGCTGCAGAGCTTTGACTGTTTAGCATATAAAAAACAATGAAGAACTTTGAAATGCACGGAAAAGACGAGACAAAACTGCTGCTAAACAACTGTTTTCAACTGACAGAAAGAAACGCATTCGAGCAGATTTTTTGCCTGAGGATTTCCTTCCAAAAACCTTTTGAGCACAAAGAGCAGAGAGTCCTGTTTGTCCTCCTTTTCCTGCAGCGCAGGTGGAAGTTCATAAGCCTTTTTAATCAATGATCTGCCGGTGGAGAGGCTGCTGTTCTCTGCGTCTCCCCCGAGGCCCTTTAGGCATCAGAGAAGTGGTTTTTGAAAAATAGCACCAGCACTAGACCGGCTTTCCCTTAATTAGAGAAGCACGTCGCTCTGCGATAAGACGAGGAGGTGCTGTGTCTTACGCGACTTTGCTGTTCCATCACTCTCGCTGACATGGCTTGGAGCTGTTTGCACATGGAAACAGACATGTTCATCGCTCTTTGTAAGACAGACAGGTGCAGTGTACTCATTCACACACACATACTACATACACTGTCACAAACCCACCCAATTTTTTGAGCAGGCCAATAATAATAAGTAATAATTTTACTTAGATTTTTTTTTTTTAATTACATTTCTTTTTAGCTCGTTTTATTTCATTTGATTTTTCTAAAATGTAAATATTTTAATTTTGCTGAAATTTTAATATTTAATTTCATTTTAGTGAAGCAGGATGCACACTGAAGCATGTTTATCTGTCTTTACACAGTGCACTTAACACACTATATGCGCTCTTACAGGCCCACAATATTTCTATTGTGCAGGTGATTTTATTTTATTTATTTTATATTGTTTATTAGGTTTATTTTATTTTTTCGGGGGGGGGGGGAACGTATATTTATTTAATTTTACTAAACCATGATGCACATGTACACAGACAGACAGTCTTGAACATTTAACAAATCTCTCTCACTCACACACACACAGACACACACCCACAGCTCTTACAGACCCATGCTATTTTTTATTGAGTGGGTTAATAACGTATTAACATATTAATTTATTTTATTTGATAATTTTTTCTGTGGATTTTAATTTTTAATTTTATTTTATATTATATTTTGTTTTGTTACTATAAACATTCTTACAGACTCATGCTATTTTCATTGCAGGGGTTAATAAATGAATTACCGTATTGAACCGAATATAAGACTATGTTTTTTTCTTGGAAATACATCTGAAAAACCGCGGTGGTCTTATATTCAGGGTCTAGACTTTGACATGTCAATTATACACCCACAACAATAGGTGGCGCCAAATACTCATAAAACGAGTGTGCAATGAAATATGTAATGAAACGCGTGTTGTAAAGATCACGAGTAAAAACAAAAGAAAAACAAAACCTTACAGCTGCATACAGCAGCTGTCGTGACTGTCACGTTAGCCTGATGAGACCAAACACCCTTTGTGATTTTAAAACCGAAGACAGTACCCAGATTTGAAGATTACAGTAATATTTAACTTCTACTGTTAATAAGATATTGGCAGGCTACTATTAGATAGATAGCCTAAATGTCCAAATTCATGTATTTTTTTTTTTTTATGGTATATCAAAAAATTTATATTTTTTAAATGTGATTGTTGGTACATTTGACCAGTTTTTACCATACTTTCAAAAAAAAATTTAATTAAATTAAAAAGTAAAAAAAATTGAAGACAAATGTTTTTTAACTGAGAAAAAACAGATTTGGTTGTGTTAAAAAGCCTGTTTCGGAAAAGTACAGCTGGAAAAAGGGGGGTCTCTTATAATCAGTGTCATCTTCTATTCGGACATACGGTATTACTGAATCCTTTTAGCTCTGATTTTATTTTATTTTTATTGCCATTTTTATTTTATTCTTGTATTTTTAATTTTATCATTTTAGTAGAGTTTTTTTTTTTTTTTTTTTTTTTTTTTTTAATTTAATTTATTTAATTTTCAAATTTGCTAAAATTTCCTACTAATGGATTTATTTTGCTGAATAACGGTCATATTTAATTAGAATTTTAAGACAGCATGATGCCATATAACAATACATGTCGCACTTATATTTTTTAGCAATCTATGCCATTATTGAATGTGTTTTTAAATAAATTCTATTTTATGTTTTATTTTACAATTAGGTTATTATTTCAATTTCACTAATTTTTTATTTAAATATTTAGAAATATTGAAAATACAAAAGTATTTCAAATATCTCAAGTTAAATAGTTTTGAGACTTGCCAATTATTAGGTTTCACATATATCGCATAGACTTGGTCAGCATTGTGGGAACGCCCAGAAAACGGCATAAATCCATTTATCGTGGGAAACAACCAATTCAAATTAAACATGCGAGACCCTTTAGGAGCTCTTGATCTTTACTCTTTGTTATGATTTCTATTATTTTTTTCTTGGTGAAATGCCGAAAAGTTGTTGTGTGGCGTTCTGTACCTCTAATAAGCTAAAAAAAAACGATCTGTATATTTATATACTGCCGATTAACAGACGGAGGTAGCACAATCTGAGCGGGTGGCACAAATCATCAGAACACCGGCAAGGAGAACAGTAGTTATGGATATACAATGAAACATATCAAGCTTAATATTCATATTCATATGCACTCCAGATAGGCTACACTACTTTCCCTGTAATGACCTGTCATTACAGTCCCGTCCCCCTGCACCACAACCCAGGTCTAACCCTCCTTGTTTTCACATCACAACGAAATAAATGTCATACTCATAACCTATTAAAACATTTATTTCATATTATCATACACAATCCCTTACGAAAATTAGCAATGATATATACTATAGTAAATGTGTAGAAGGCTAAACATGATATGTTGATAGTTTTATATTATACCAATTTGTAGCCTATAACCACAGTTTTACTACAAATACCATGGTTAAACTATGGTTAGTGTAGCAAAACCATGGTTAATTTTTTTTTTTAACCATGGTTTAACTATAGTAACCGTGTTTTTGTTTTTTTGGTTGTAGTACAAAACACCACGTTTCATTTTCGTAAGGAATACTTTCATGTTATTTTATATCTATTTATTTTACTGCATGTATTTGTGAAAATGATAAGGCTGTACTCACCCATAGAATGCGTCTGCACAGTCAAGCTTCAGTGGACCTTTAATGTTACCTGTGTTTTGTCAATGTTAAAATTCTTTCTAATATACCAATAAAAAAGTATGATAGGCTTTTTACTCAGGTCTTTATCACTTTATTAAAATTATGCAAAACAAAATGACAAATGTTTACTTTCACAAGCCGTCACGTATAGGATTGCCGTAAGCTCTCTCTTGCCTGGAGACTCAATCAGTAACAAAAAGTGTCGGAGAAACGACACCTCTGACCATTCCGTTATGTCGTTTGTCCAGTCACAGATACCGTATGGACAGTCCGACCCAATACGGCTCAGTTTTTATACGTATCTTGCTCTGTCGGGCGGCAGAAATGATTTTATGAAGGCCATTCTGGGTTAACACCATGCTTTTACAGTGAGGGGGAAAGGATTGTTTTCCCCCACGCTGACTCCGCCCCCACAGCTATGACTCGACACCGACGCCGAGCCGAAAGGAAGCCACAGAGCCGACTACCCTTCTCTCCTTCAGGAGAACAAACATTGTCACATAGAATGTCAGGACACCGACCAAGTCTATACTTAATTCTTTTTTAATGTGCTTCATTTTTAGCTCGTTGTTACCCTGTGCTGTTGCTTTTGAAACCGTGAGCAAGACTTACATTCTTCTCACTGCCAGACTCTAAATTATAAAGCCCAATCTGGGGTTCGGACGGACAATAGAAAGCCTGTGAGTTATTATCCTCCAGCTCCTAAAGATGAATCACCCTGCCTACAAGGTAATACACAATGAATATATGATCAGTGTAGTAAATTCAGTGAGAAAAATGTCTAAAAACATCATCTGTTCTAACTCACATCGACCAGAAGAACTGGGGAAAAGTCCCACCCTACAGTTTTTTTCCCTCATTGAATATTCTGTTTTCAGAATACATTATTTTCCCCTAATGTATTGCACTGCGTGTATGAATCTGGCTTTAATAACATTTGAGTTACTCACACCAGCCATGAAAGCGAGTTCAGGGGAGATAATGATCGCATCCGAGGTGAGGAAGCTAGCATGACTGCTTCCAATGTACCTTTCAGTCTCCATGGAAGCTGCGCATGCTGCATTCAGGCTTTGATCATGTGAGTGCCGATCGCTACTACTGTTTGTAGACAAGCTAACAGTTGTACTTGCAGCTAACCGAGCTGCCAGGCTCTCTCCAGGCAAACATCACCCCCTCCTTCAGATGGTTTATTTACTGTCTCACCACCCACACGATCCGCTGGGTGGTCTTATATATCAGGAACTACGATGTTTGTTATGTGTGTGCAGTGTGCACTAAAGCAACTGTAAACATCAAAATCTCAGCTCTTAGAGCGGGAGGGTTTTGGTATTCTTTTTAAAATACTAATTTAAAGACAGGGAAGAAGATGTTTCTGTGATCCCTTTATAGTGTTTTTTTTTATTTTTGTGCATTTTGCATTTTTATAAGTCAGATAGATAGACAAAGATTGACAGAATGACAGGCAGAACAATAGAGGTATATAGACAAACAGACTGACAGATATTTAGACAACAGACAGATATTTAGACAGAATGATATACAGAATGACAGATAGACAGAAGAACAGACAGAATGATATACAGACAAATAGAACAATAGACAGTTAGAACGGTAGACAGAATGACAGAAAGAACAACAGACAGATAGAGAGAACGACAGACTGACAGATAGAACAATAAACAGATAATTAGACAAAGTCAGATAGATAGAACAACAGACAATTAGACAGAATGACAGACAGAACAATAGACGGATAGTTAGACAGACAGACAAATAGAACAATAGACAGATAGTTAGAACAATGGACAGAATGACAGAAAGAACAACAGACATGGAGAGAATGACAGACTGACAGATAGAACAATAGACAGAGATTTAGACAGAGCGACAGACTGACAGAACAACATAGACAGAATGACAGACAGATAGACAGAATTACAGAATGTCAGATAGACAGAACAACAGACAGATAGTTAGACAGAACAACAGATAGACAGGACGACAGACAGACAGATAGAGCGATAAACATAGTTTAGACAGGATGACAGACTGACAGACAGAACAATAACGATAGTAGAAGCTAGGACAGATGACAGATGAAAACAACAGACAGATAGTTAGACAGACTGACAGAACAGAACAACAGACAGATATTTAGACGGAATGATAGAAAGAATGGCAGATAGACAGAACAACAGACGTAGACAGAATGACAGATAGACGGAACAACAGATAGATAGTTAGACAGAACGACAGACAGTACAACAGACATATATTTAGACAGAATGATAGGCAGACAGGTAGAACATCAGAATGACAGATAGACAGAACAACCACAGACAGATAGTTAGACATGGCAGACAGATAGTTAAAACAACAGACAGACAGAAAGACAGACTAACAAATAGAACTAAAGACAGATAGTTAGAACAATGGACAGAATGACAGATAGAAAGAACAACAGATATTAGACAGCAACAGACCTGACATCTAGACAGAACAACAGACAGATAGACAGTGACAGAATGACAGAACAACAGACAAATAGTTAGACAGAACAACAGACTGACAGATAGAAAAACAGAGATAATGACATAGAAATACGTACAGATAGACAGAACGACAGACAAAATGACAGATAGAGAGAATGGCAGACTGACAGATAGAAAAACAGAGATAATGACATAGAAATACGTACAGATAGACAGAACGACAGACAAAATGACAGATAGAGAGAATGGCAGACTGACAGATAGAAAAACAGAGATAGTTAGACAGAACAACGTACAGAATGACAGACAGATATTTAGACAGAATGATAGAAAGAATGACAGATAGACAGAACAACAGACAGATAGACAGTGACAGAATGACAGAACAACAGACAAATAGTTAGACAGAACAACAGACTGACAGATAGAAAAACAGAGCTAATTAGATAGAAAGACGTACAGATAGACAGAACAACAGACAAAATGACAGATAGAGAGAATGGCAGACTGACAGATAGAAAAACAGAGATAGTTAGAACAACGTACAGATAGACAGAATGACAGACTGACAGATAGAAAAACAGATAGACAGAACAACAGACCGATATACCAATGACAGACAGAACAATAGACAGATAGGTAACCAACTACAAAGCAGAAAACAGACGACAGATAGAAAAACGAGCTAATTAGATAGAAAGCGTACATATAGACGAACTCATACAAAATGATAGATAGAAGAATGCAGACTTACAGATAGAAAAACAGAGATAGTTTAGACAGAACGAGGAGCCGACGCAGAAGGCAGACATTATTTAGACGAATGATCAGAATGACAATGACAGACAGACAAATAGAACAATAGACAGATAGTTAGAACAACAGAATGACAGATAGACAGATAGTTAGACAGAATGACAGAAAGAACGACAGATAGACAGAACAATGGACTAACAAATAGAACAAAAGACAGATAGAACGATGGATAGAATGAGAGATAGAAAGAACAACAACAGACAGATAGTTCGAGAGAACGACAGACTGACAGATAGAACAACAGATATTTAGACAGAGCGACAGACTGACATATAGACAGAACAACAGAAAGATAGACATAACGAAAGCCAAGAATGACAGATAGACAGAATGACAGACAGAACAATAGACAGATAGTTAGAACAACATACAGATAGACAGAACAACAGACTGACAGATAGAAAAACAGAGATAGTTAGAACAACGTACAGATAGACAGAATGACAGACTGACAGATAGAAAAACAGATAGACAGAACGACGTATAGATAGACAGAACAACAGACTGACAGATAGAAAAACAGAGATAGTTAGACAGAAAGACATAGAGATAGACAGAACGACAGACTGACAAATAGACAGAACAACAGACAGACAGACAGACACAGACAAAAAACAGACATATTTAGACAGACGGCCTATAGACATAACTCCAGACAGATATTAGATATACTACTACGAATGACAGATAGACAGAACAACAGACAGACAGGCAGATGGACAGAACGACAGACAGACAATTAGAACAATAGACAGATAGTAGAACAACGGACAGAATGACAGACATAGAGAGAATGACAGACTGACAGATAGAACAATAGACAGACTGACAGATGGACAGAACAACATAGATAGACAGAATGACAGAAAAACAGACTATGGTACAGACGAGGCGAGAAAGGAAAAAGAGCTCTAAATGTGCATTACCACTACACCATGGCTTTAACAGCTTTCTTGCTTTATTAGTGGTGATTTTTGAATTGGACAAGTTAGAAACCACCTAGCAAATGTCGTAGAAATGACACGCCAGCAACCACTTGCTTACTAGTTTAAAACTTGTTTACACATGCTGCATTGTGTTTGTGTATTCATTTTAATTTTAGTTAAATGTTTAATAATTTTGTGGTGTGTTTTTGTCACATTATTAGTTTTTTATAGGTATATATACATATATATATTTATTCATTTTAATTTGAGTTGTTTTAGTACAAGTTAAACTAAATAAAAATTAGAAATGTTTCCTTTGCAACGAGCTGAAAAAAATAACTGTTAACGTTTATTTTATTTTAAGTAACATTTTTTTGGTTTCTAGTTTAAGTTAAGTATATAAATCCTGAGATTATACCCCTCTTTTGGTCATAAACTGTTTTGTAAACTTAAACTCATCTTACTTCCATCATCCCGTGCTCAGCATTTTTCATAAACGCAGTGCGAGTTCTGCCAGATCGGAAATTGAACTGAAAGTCTGATGTTCCTGATATACGACGGCCTCATTGTCAGCGCCGTGGAGCGTGCGCCGCTGACCTGAATTGAGTCCGGAACACGGTGATGAAGTATCCTCTTTTATCTGATTATACGTGCTGCTTCAGGTTCCCAGCCGACTGGGCTGTATCTTGCCAGAGCTGAATAGACCAGACAGCTTCGACTCTCTCCACACCCCACTGAGATGCTTATTTTAGCAACATGGCATTTTATTCTCCCCTATCACTTTGAGAGAGAATGTTTCCCAGCATTTAATGTGCTTTATAATGTCTGTGCACGCAAGACAAGAAGCCATCTCTGCATATGGACACACTGCTATGTGAGTAACGTGCATTTAAATGCAGTGTTAATGTTTACTTTTTTTGAGGGGGGTTGTTTGTTTTAAAGTGTGGTCAAATGTACTTTTTTTCAGCAAATTTGCGCAGGCAAAATTTCAGTATGAATCCACATTTTCCCACTGGAATTTCACAAGGGATTTCTGTTTTACTGTAACTAAAATGGCATTAAAATTAAAATGCTTTGTATCGTTATATTGCACATTTGTTTTTGTTCAGTTTATTTTGTTTGCTTTTGTTCAGTTTATTTAGTTTGTTTGTTTTACATTTGTACTGCAAATTTTTGTTGGTGAAATCCAGTCATTTTAAAAGGAAGCCATGCAATCAGGAATTATACGTACGTAAGTGTAAAACATTTCCTAAGGCAGATTTTGCAACTGGTTTGAATTGGCCACACAGACTATACTATTGACAATAGGCAATGAACCTTTTTTGTTTGCAAAATTTTGCTGATGACAGTTTTGTTTCAATTTAGTCAGTATTTCTTTGTCATATTCATTCATTTTGGTAAGTTTTACTCTCACCAAAATGGCATATTGTCATACTTTCGTCAAGTTATAAAAACAAATTAAAACCCCTTAACAATCGTCATAAGGCGCATTGTTTCGTTTTTTTTTGTTTTTGGTTGTTTGTTTTACAATGTAGTCATATTTGCTGTTGTTTGGCATATTTCCATGCATTTGAGAATTTCAAATGGGGGCAAAATGTTTCTATACACTGTCTTCGCAACATGTTTGAGTCGGTCACACGCATTCGCCACATTGACCAACAAAAATGTGATTAGTTCGAAAGTGACTGCATACATCTACGTAATTGACAATAGGCAATGGACCTTTTTCACCTTCAAGATTTTGTTAATGAAGTCTTTTGATGGCAACATTGTTTATTTTTAGTCATTATTTTGTCATATGAATAGCAATCCATGCAATCGGTGATTTCAAGTTGGTCAGAAAGAAAACTGTTAATTTGGATGTCACTCTTATAAACACTGTTGGGGTAATGCATATTTATATATGACGCGAGTTATTTAATCAGATTACTTTTTTCGAGTAGCTAGTAAAATATCTTATTATTACTAGAGTTACTTTTTAGAATAAGTAATGCTAGTTACTTTGTTTTCCCATTTATCGAATAACAGCAAAAGTAACGTAACCAATTACTTTCCATAAAAAGTACCTAAGTAACATAATTAGTTGGGGTGCTCCGATCAGGGTTTTTGAGGCTGATCACAGAAAGCAGATATGCCGATACCGATCACCAATACCGATCTTTTTAAAGCCTTCTTTTTATCATTTATAACTATTTATAGTGATACTCCAATCAGGATTTTTAGACATTTATTCAGGGCCTGAATTTCATTTTTGAAAATGGGGGGAATTCCCCTCTTAGGTGACTCTTGTGAGAGGGGAAGCAGCACGGACTGTGCTTTCACACAGGAGTCCGCTACTGACCCGTGGCTGTTTACCACAAACACAACATTTATCCATTATTTTGATTTCAAATCCATGCTTTTTCAGCATTGCAATTCTTTTTTTTTTACACAGTACAGTAATACAATCTTTCACAGACATGTTTAAACACAATAAATATAAGCAACACATTATTCAATGCTTTTTATTTTTACATTTACTTAGATTCATATATTAAGTTGCTCAAGCAAGTGGCAAAACATTTAAACTACTTTTCTTACGTTATCACAAACTTACCATTGACAGAAATAGTCAGCTCTAATGCCTTTTCTTTTGCATTTAAATATTTATTACAAGCAATCCTGCGGTTCATAAAGAACTTTGGTTTCCTACCTCCACGAGTGCATCTAAAAGTGCTCTTTCCCTTTAAACCTAGCCAAAAAGCCATATGTGTTGACTTTGTGAAACACGGTAGACTCTAATAATATGCATTTATGATGTAATGACTACATTTTCGTGTCAATCCATGTTATTATTTACTGCAAACAATGCGCTGTTACATTAATTCAGCACTTGCAGCACAGCAAAAATAGACTCGGTACGAAAACGATCGCTGCACTGCTGCAGATGCACCGCTCCTGAACGCACTGCCGGACCGCAACCGTGTGCAGTGAACGCTTTAATCCGTTAACATGAGCGCGGAAAAAAAATACACACCATATATGCACTGCAAACAGAGTAATGTGAACCTGGCGTTATGTGTGTGCACTGCGAGTGTGCATGAGCGTCCGATCTCCAGGAGAGCTCACGAGCGCTGAATGGTTAAACACTGGCAAGAATTAAAAAGAAATGCAATTTATAAACTTTAGTGACGATGTGACACTGCCTCGACTGTGCAGGTGACAATTCCTGTCAACTGTGCAGCGTGCAGCTCGCTTACAGACAAATGCGATGTGGTGATTTGAAGCCATTTGCGTATTTTGAGAGAGAAAGAGAGAGCACATGGTGATTCACTCACGCTGTTTGTGAAATTACGTCTCACACAAGGTTTTCAAATTACTTTATAAGTTATTTAATGAAGAAATATGAAGGTGAGTACCTCACCTAAAGCATTATAATTATTTTACCCGCGTCGGACAGAGACTGAGACGGTGCTGCTGCATGTCATGCCAAACCTCTCACAGCAGCGTCATCAGATTGAGATAGTTTTTTTGAGATCGGCCTTTTAGAGACCGCCGATCAAACATCCCAACGTGATTATTGGCCGATAGTGATAGGTAGCCGATCAGTCGGAGCACCCCTAATGATTAGTTAATTTTTTTATGGAGTAACGCAATATTGTAATGCATTCTTTTTTAAAAGTAACTTTCCCCAACACTGCCCATAAATAACTGAATTCAGTATGTACAGAATCACTCAGAAGAGGAGTGACTCCATATTCAGTAGAGGACCTCTTTATTCCACTTCAAGCTTGCAAATGCGTTTTGTGCATAAACAACAGCAGCTTTATTAGAAGACTCTTCAGATACAACCTCAGCGACATCAAATTATGTTCAGCAGGGCACATTAGCCCAGACAAGCAGGAGATGGAACAGGAAAATGAAAGAAGGGGAGAAGAGGCGGGAACAATAAAGACTGTTGATGTGCCTAGCAGCCTGAAGCCTACAGCATGGAGGAGCTTCAACCATTAACTGTGTGTCAGACTCTCCAGGCACTAACAATAGCACAGACACTCTTCTCTCTCTCTCTCTCTCTCTCTCTCTCTTGCTCTCTTCCCCTTGTTTCTTCCATATTTCATATTCACAGTGAGATGAAATCGGCTCTTGTCCCTCGCACCAAACATAGTTTTGTTTTAGCATCAAACCTATTAATAGGGATGTTTAATGTGCGATTTTCAGTTATTTATGCAAATCTTAGAATGCATGTGACACTGACAGGCTTTAATCTTTTCGTTGTAGTGCTGAGGTACGTCAAGACGGGGATATTATTGGAATGCCGGATTGTTCAATGTCAGGATTATTTTAGGATTTTCGTTGCTAGGATGAAGTTTACTGCCTTTCCAGCTGAAATCTGACCTGAAATTGTAGGTTTTAAGTGTTTGAGGATTATGTGCCTCTAAGCGCTTTGAATTGTGTCTCTTTTTCGTTTCTTGACCTCTTAGGTCTAAAAAAAGCTTTTTGAAACTGCTTGCAGGTAAAAAAAAAAAAAAGAAATAAGAGAACATCGTGGTGTTTTGACGTAGTGTCAACTCTTATTTTTATGATTCATTTGTGTTTTCAGATGCCATAACCCCTGGGCGTAGGATTTATTTCTGCCATTTTCAGCTATTAAAACATAATCCTGAAAAAATGAAAATTTTCTGCCATTTTCAGCTAGTGTTTTTGTGCAGTAGTAGTGTTTTTGATTTATTGTAGTCATGTTGGCTCAATGATCTCAAATGTTAGCACATCGGATTTGTTTTTAACATTTCTACCGGAAATGTGCTGTAGTTTAACAAGGGAAAGATCTGGTGTTATAAGAGTGTGGCCAAGTGACAAACTAAAAGTATCAGCACAACTAATTTAAATATATAGTTTAGTCATGAAACTCTAGATGGCGCAGGCTGATGGGTTGTTAACGTAACTGATGATATTCAGAGAGTAAATGACTAGAAACAGCTGATTGGTTCATGCTGCATATGCAGCCAATGAGCTTACTCCCTTGCATTTATATGGCTGACTAGCATTCACTAGACATTCCTGCAGCGCGCTTTCAGAGTTTCTCTGAAACCCGCCACCTTCCCCAGCTCCACCTGTATAGATCTGCTACAGGTTATTTTATATGCTATATGTGCAGCAGCAGTATGTCTTAAATACTCACGGCACCGTATCGCCGTGTGCATTGGCAGTAGCAATTTCCTGTACTTGCTTGCAGCAGCAGCAGTAATAATCTACAAATACAGCAATAACCAACAGCAGCAGCAATTCAGCAGCAGCAGCATAGCAGATCTGTTCCGCCAAGACCAAATACATTAACACTGTCATGTACATTACCATGCAAATCACTCAGAGTTGTCATGATTAAACTACAGTCTTCATTAAAGTGACACTAGTTTAGTTTAGTAAAAAGCTGTATTGGCTGAATCAGGAGAGAAATGTGCACAGATCAAGCACTGTTTACAGTGAAAATTTCAAGGATGTTAATTGTAGATGGAGTTGTAGGGATTAGGTGGATTATTTTAATGTTTTATCAGCTGTTTGGACTCTCATTCTGACAGCAATCATTCACTGAGAGGATCCATTGGTGAGCAAGTGATGTAATGCTAAATTTATAAATCTGTTCCTATATAATCTGTACTCATCTACATCTTGGATGGCTTGAGGCTGAGTACATTTTCAGCAAATTTTAATTTTTGGGTGAACTATTCCTTTGTTTCCAATTAATGTTCTTGGTATTGCTTTAGAAGCATTGAACAGAACTGAATCTTTATTACAGTCTCCTTGATTTGATTAAGATTCAAAAGCTTAATTTGATGGCTCAACCTCCAACCTTTCGGCAATCAACTGAACTTGCTAACTAATTATGCCACATAAGTGAACAAATGATTGAGTTTGAGTCCCTAAACCCAGTTATGTACATTCCTACAAATTCTCTCTGCTTTTCTCCAGCAAACGCTGAGTGCTATCTGAATTTGCTCCACTGCAGCGCAAGTTACGTCATCCCGCCGGTGGTAAACGGCAACTCCAGCCTTCCTCAGCTTCATTCTTCCAGCAACATTAAATCACTTGCTCTGTGCCAGTAGATTGCTGTGGTCCACAGGGATGCAGAGTTATCTGTGTTGCGGTAGAAATAGGCCTCGGTTTCCCAAGATGCACACTCAGCTTACCTCCACAGTAATTGCAACCTCACATTCAGTGAATGATGAGCACTGGTGGTTTGACCTCCAGGGCTCAAAGGATGTGTTACGTATAAACTTCATTGCAAGAACCATGATAAACTCATTTCGAGATTGAAAATCTGTAATTCACCTCAGAATGCTGTGCATTTGTGTCTTTTCTCGCATTTGCAAAGCGCTTGTTTGTATTGTGACTAATTGTAGCGTTTAATTTACTTAATGATGCACCACCCACAGCGGTTTTATTCACAGCAACAGTTACTGTAGAGCGATGCGGTAAAACCGGGACAGCTTAAATGCAGAAAATCTGGTATAATGTTGATTTCTAAGTGTTGGTTGATTTACATGTAATCGAGTGTAGTTTCCAAAATCTGTATGCTGTATGAATATTTCAAGCTTCAACTGTGATAAAAAGAAGGACATGGACCACTTACAAATGCATCTTAAAAATCAATAGAAACATTTGTAACACTCCAGAAATGGAAGTCCCACCTTACAGTTACAAAAGCCAAATGCTTTTCTGAGAAAGTTTGTCTGCATGTATATTAACTGGTTGCATGTTTTTAGCATGATTTGACCTAAAGAAGCTTAATTTATGACTTCCATTTTAGTGCTGATTTGAAATATATTATTAAAACATAATCCTGAAAAAATGACTCATTCTCATTCTCAAGTTTCCCAAACCTGTATGAGTTTCTTTCTTCTGTTGAACACAAAGAAGTAAGAAGATATTTTGAAGAATGTGGGTAACCAAATAGTTTCTGGTCCCCATTGACTTCCATAGTATTATTTTTTCTTTCCATACTGTCGAAGTCAATGGGGACAAACTTGAGAATGAGTAAATGTAGACAATTTAAATTTTTGGGTGAACTATCCCTTTAAAATAGTGTGAAAATTTGGCAAGTTTCAGCCAAAGACATAATAAGGGTGAGGAAAACGATCAATTTATTAAAAATGAACAATGAGAGAAACCATAACAAATGGTGGCTGTAGATATTTAAGTGCATTCGAATTACAAATGATCGTAATAAAAATTAAACACCACCTCAAAGTTGTAATTACAAGTGGGAAACTCAGGAATTTCTTTAAGCCACAAGTTTCCGGGAACCTGAGAAAACGTTGTAAACACAATGGATTCAATGTTTGTTTTGATGGTAAATTTGTTGTATAACAAATATGTAAATATATGGCCTTTTTTTCCCATTTACAATATGATTGTATTGTACAGTTATGATAGAATATATTGTAATTCAGTTTATAGCACCTTTGGAAACTTAATAAAACTGTAAAAAAGTTAATACACACTTAAACCGAATGATTTAGCTTTAAAATAGTTTTTTGTTGAAAAGAAGCATCACCATCTTGCTTCGACCAAAGTGATTTGAATCCACTTGACATCGTAACTACGACTTTCCAACTTGTAAATTCAAACTTCCCAGAAGGACTTTCAGTTAAAAGAGCCAGTTGCCTTTCTGATAGTGATTTGCTCTAGAATATGCATGCGTTTTAAAGGGATAGTTCACCAAAAAAATGAAAATTACCCCATTATTTACTCACCCTCAAGCCATCCTAGGTATATATGACTTTCTTATTTCATTTGTAGTTCTATTTAAAAATGTCCTGGCTCTTCCAAGATTTATAATGGCAGTGAATGGGGGTTGAGATTTTGAAGCCCAAAAAAGTGCATCCATCCATCATAAAAAGTACTCCACACGTGAATCGATGTGTTTGTGGAAGAAAAATGTCTATATTTAAAACTTTATACACCGTAATATCTAGCTTCCACTAACTGATGTACATGTGTTCATGAGAGAGTGGCGTTCCAGCGGATGACGGAGGACGTAGGACGAACGCAGTGACGAACGCGGAAGTGCAGAGGATGCGGAGACAAAACAAAACGGCGTTCACAAATTAGAAGTACAAAATGAGGATTTATAAAGAAAAAATGTTGGAGGATTTCGATATAAAACAAGAGGAGACTGGTTTTCCTTTGATGTAAACAAAACTTGGTTCTTGCGAGACTAGCATATTCTCACCGGAGTTTACACTACACCTACATCCTCCATCATCCGCTGGAACACCACTCTCTCGTGAAAGACAGTTAGTGGAAGCTAGCGATTACCGTATAAAGTTTTAAATGTGGATATTTTTCTTACACAAACACATCACTTCGCTTCAGAAGGCTTGTGGAAGCTGTGTGGAGCCCTTTTTATGGTGGATGGATGCACTTTTTGGGCTTCAAAATCCTCAACAACCCTTCACTGCCATTATAAAGCTTGGAAGGCCCAGGACATTTTTAATCTAAACTCTGATTGTATTCGTCTGAAAGAAGAAAGTCAGATACATCTAGGATGGTTTGAGGGTGAGCAAAATATATAATACTTTTTTTTTTTTTTTTTTAGATTTAAGTATATTATTAAACATAATCTGGACCAAAAGTTTTAGAGATTTTAGTCTTTCCTACATTGAAAATACTGTTTGGAGGCAATTTAAAGATGGCTGCCGATTGACTGACTTACCATAAAAGGCCAGGCCACAGTTTGTCTCAACAAACTATTGTAAAATTTCAGGGGGTATAAGCAAAACAGCACCCTGTAGCAGCGGACACGAGGTTCAGAAGTGTTGCTGAAGTTCTCGCAACACTTTATTTCTACAGAGCGATTTATTTGTGCAGGCCAGCCACTATAATTTTCATCTATTGTTTTCAAGTGTGAAGATCTCAGAGGGTTTGATTGGATCTTACTGCAATGAAGTCTTCAAGTATTTCTCCCTTAACAAGGGCCTCGGCGTAGCATCATAAACAGCTTGTTTATGAGAGAAGGGAGCCTGTACACTTAAGAGTCTGGGCGGTGAAGCACTGTATTAGTATTTTATTTTCCTAGAGACTGTCCCTCATGGCCATGGACTGTGTTTTTGAGAGATAGCGGCTGAATAAAAAGATCATATTTTAATGGTTCGGCATCTGCTTTGGAGGTCAGTCACTCTTCGAGCTGTTCAAACTTGCATTTTTTACAAGCAGACTTGTTTTTGTTTCTGTTTGTTTCAGTACATAGTGAGATTGTGGGTTAGATCTAGTCGCTCAAACAAGTGACTCACGAGTTAGTCGCACATTTATGAGTCATTTTGATTGATTCCTCAAAAAAGTTGTGCAAATGAGATACTGTTTGGTAGAAGTTGCGCTGCAGGCACTTGATGTATTGAAGCTCTTTTGTAATCAAGCATTTATCATGACAAATGACTATTATCCACTTATATTGTTTGTAGTGTTGATCATCTGAGCAGTCGTTTCCATCTCAGGATGAGCTCCGTTCAGGGTCCTCTGAGACCATGATTAGTGCGTGGACTTTAGTGAGAAAGTCATGGAGAAATAAAAAGAGACGGAATTGGCGAAGAAGGAACTATTTTAAGCTTGCTGTGTAATTAATCATAAGCCAACGGCATGAAAAGGAAAAGGCTTTTAAATGCTATTTCTGTCATCCGTGTTCCATTGTTTCCTTTGTTGTGGTTGTTTATCCATCCTTCTACTCGTTCTCCTCACGTAAAAAGTCACTTCATGCGTCTTGATTGATCAGATCACTGAAAAAAAAGGTGTAGAAAAAATTTTCACTCAGAAGTGACTAGTTTCACAAGCCTTTACAAAGAAACGTCAAGTATTTTATTGAAAACATTCTCCAGTCATTTTTATTTACACTTTGCAAAATTTATTTATTAGAAGTAGTAGTATTTACTTTTTTTATTAATTATACATTTATTTTTATTTTTGTCACTTTTTACTGTTTTTATTTCCAGTATTTTTAAGTTAATAAGAATTTTATTTTAATGAACGTATTTGTCATTTTTTTATTGCCACTTTATTGGCAGAAACAGTCATTTTAGTTATTAATACTGTTTTTAATTATATTCCTAATTTTATTGTATTTAAATTTTTTGCCACTTTTGTGCTATTTTTATTTTATTTAAAAACATTTTTTTAAATAATACTTTTTTATTTTTGTCTTATTTTTTATGTTTTTGTTTTATTATTATTGTTTTCATCATTTTCTTTTTACTGACAGAAACTTTTATAAACGGTTACTTATTGTATTATTTTTGGTTAATTTTAATAATATTGTTGGATTATTTATTAAAATGAATTTTGTTGTAAGTATTTCTTTATTGTTACTTTTAATTATTGTTTTATTATTACATGGTACATTGCAGTAACGAGAATGCCTTGAGTAATTTTTTATGATTTGAATTTTTGTCACTTTTTAACTATTTTTATTTCAAATGTATTTTTTTCTTTTATTTGTCATGGTTTTTAACTCTTTTTTTTATCATTTTCATTTCTTTTTAGTGACAGAAATAGTACTGGGATGAAAGAGAGCGGGAATGGGAACCGAAAACATCTTAATACACCTTGATCGATCATATAACTGTCCAATTATGTGTGTACATTCCATTTACACTTGGAAAATGGATCTAGATCCAATCTACTAATCCACAAATCTTTCCTTTAAGTGTTCTCCTTGTCCTATTTTGGATAAGTATTTGAGTTTCGAGGTTCCTCTGTCTACGATTGCTTGCTCACTTGTGCATCACGAAACTCCCAAATTTTCCATGCTATCGTAATTCAGTTTGGGATGAATAAAGCTTACATATGTGTCCTGAATAACCACATGCATTTACACCTCAAACCACCTACTGAGGTATTTTCATATTATCCACTGCTTAGGGAAGCAATCTCCGTCGGGACTAGCGATCTGTGCAGGAAATGGCCTACGTCGTGACTAATTGTTTGGGACCTGAATGTCTTTTTCCCCCTGCACCGTTTCCAGCTTAGTGACAAGAGCTCTCCATCCTCTCAGAAAATTATCCGTTTGACGGGATTTGGGATGAAAAAGCTCTCGAGTGGGCGCTGAAGAGTTCATTTCATCACGATGATGACGAGGAGTCCTTGAACTCTGTCGCTCTCGTGGAGTTGTGTGCAAGAGAAGTCTCCGGTCCGGGCGGCGTTCATTAAAATTGGTCAATGCGGATCTTTATGTCATCGTGCACCGCGTGAAGAATTCACAATATCCAGGCTGCCTTTGAGCGCTCATGAGAGAGCGGGGTAATGTTTATCTGCTCTTACTGGCTATGAAGCAGCAGTCACTCATGTGTCATATACTTGTCAATCTCAGCCATCCAGCTGGGGGTTTCTGCTGGCTGTTGTCTTTGGACTAAAAGAACAATTGACTGCAAAACGTGAAGTATTCACTGTGTCCGACTTTCAAATTTTGTCCTTCATGGAGTTCTTTGTATTTCGTTTTTGTGTATATGTGGATTTTATGTAGTCGTGGTTTCATTTTTGTCACTTCGCGGTGTGAGCAAGGCCTTGAGCCTGTTTCAAAAATGAATAATTTATATATAAAAAGCAATGGGTGGATGAATATTTAGCTTCAACATGATTTTGGTAAGTTTTAATGTCTGCTGTCTACTACCCTGTTGAAAAGACCAGTACATATTGTATTATATTATATGTGACCCTTCAATGTTTCTTGCTGGACAAAAGGACCATTATAATTGGAATAAATTATAAATATCTAATAAATATGTAATAATACAATACACCACAAGCACACACCACGTATAAAGTATATATACTAATCCTATCAGTTACATATGTGGTACACATTTTTACATTATAATATGTTTCTATTATTCTTTACCAATTTTGAATATCCAAAAAGCAAGTTTTTTTGTTTTTAGAAAGAATATACCCATTATGAGTTTATTTTTGAATGTATTACTTATAATTCTAATATATTTTAATAAATGAGTATTTGTCATTATAAATAATATTTTATAACAACGTATATTCTATTCATAAAGTTTATTTTTACATATTTCATGTTAATTTCTACATGCGTAATGTGTTTATATTTTTTATAGCCTGGTTTCATTTGTTGCCATTAAAACACTGTTTTTGACTACCACAAAGCAAAACTGAAAGGTTGCTTTTTGAAAGAAAAAAAAGATGATTCATACAATTTATTGGTTTATTTATGTACTTTATTATATTTTTAACAGCATTGCTATGTTGATCTACTAGCTATTGACCAGCATTGGCCATCACAATCCAGCCTGAGCCAGCATGGGACTTCACGCTGATTATTTCAGCATGGTAAAATGAGCTGAATTCTGTCTGTAAATACAAATAAAATGGACAAATGCAAGCGCAGTACAGTAGCTACAGAGCACAACTGCAAACCTTGCCTTTAATCTGCTTTCATACTCTGCTTGTGTATCATTGCATGTGTAATTTTTGTTTTCTTAAGGGATTGTGTGCTTCAAGAAGAATCTGTTAGAGGAGAGAAATAAAATAAGCTGTCGCAACAAACAAGAAACATAGTAAAGTAAATTTCAATTGAAGAGTTCCCAAGGCCTGTAACAAAGTAAAACTCGATAAGATGTGGGAAGTCGAACGCACACGGCGGCGTGTGTTGCGAGGCCGTGTTGCGATTTATCTCCCCTGCTGTAAATAATTGCGTGTTTGGAATTATACCGGAGGAGACGTGGTGTGTTTGATGCACTGTCAGATTGCGTTTCGTGGTTGGAAATGGATTATAAAGCAGCACTTAATCAATTTCCAGTGCAAGTTGTGCGCCGACGTCCTTGTAAAGGTTCCCTGTCCGTAAATTGTTGTAATTATGACTTAATCTGTGAAATTTTCCATATATCACCACACCCCAAAACATTTTGCCATACAGGTTTTTCAAGAGTCGTATCTCATGGAAATAAAGTGTGTTTATGACCCGAGAACGGTATGGTAATGTGCCATAAAAATAGCCGAAAGTGTGCGCCGCTACTCTAGGTAATGATCGGATAATTTATGAAGGCCGGGGATCATCAGAGGTGGACATGGTGAATCGCATTGTCCTTCCCTGCGGAGCATCTGTCATGATGAACGGGGGATGACATCAAACTTGTGCTAATCTCTCACCTTGTTGAAAGTCATACGCTCAGGCTCCTCTTCGTTTTCAGTCTGGAAAGCGGAAGATTTCTGCTCGTGTTTCATGAGTGAGACCCAAACTTGGGTTGGGCACTCATACGATGCAAACATTGAGCCTTGGTGCTCATATGGGAAATTTAGGTTTGAATCTGGCTGTAAAACATGTTTTCTTTTCGTTCTCCCTCTACAGCAGAAGATGATCCCTGCCAGACCAACCCGTGCCTGCATGGTGGGAGCTGTTTGACCGAGGGGGAGGGATACAGTTGCCTGTGCCCTCAGGGCTATTCGGGAGAGAGCTGCGAGATCGGTAAGTGGATTAAGAGAGAGGTCGGGGTCGGGACAAAAGAGGTCAAGGACGTTTGAAGGAGCCCACTGCAGCTTTAGAAGTGCACTCGAATTTATGCACACAGTTAAAATTGGATATAAAACCAATGAAAGCATCTCTTTTGAAGGTTATGCCTTTGACCCTTGATGTAAAACCAATGAATACGATTATTAGCAAGACGAAGACCTACAATGTTAGCCAAAATTTAATTTACCAGCATCTTGATCAGATGTCATCGTTTTGGTCGGAGGTTATAAAGGAACTGTAGGTTAGGGAAATTGTAATAAAAATACCAGTGCCGAGGTAAATGAACATAATATACAAAAATGAACACATTTTCAAAATATTTTTTTATTGTTGTTGTTTTTGTTGTTGTTGATTAAGTATTATTAGTTATAATTTAGTTTACCCGTTGTCCCTTTTGCAGGTTTTTTTATTATTTTTATTAGTTTTTTTCATATTAATTTTAGTAGTAGTAGTAGTTGTTGTTTGATGATTGTTGCTGTTATACTACAATAAATAATATCTTTATTATGAATTAATTTTTGGTTATCAGAAATACAACAATAATAATAATTAGTTTTAATTTTTAATAAGTTAATTTATTTGAACTTTTGTCAATTTTACTGTTTTTATATCCATTGTTTTATTTTAATAGGAATTGTTATTTAATTAGTGATGTAGTAAGTAGTGTTGTTGTTTATGGTTGCGGTGTATAATAAATGTATAATATATTTATTAGTGAATTATTTTGCCTTAGAAATAAAAATTTATAATAATTATTTTATTATTATGTGTTATTATAGTTTATTTACCTTTTTGTCACTTTTACAGTTTTTATTTTCATTTTTTATTTTTATTTTAATATGAATATTTGTAGTAGTAGTCAGTAGAATCATTTGTTGATTGTTTGGTTAGTTGCTGTTAGTATACATTTTTATAATAATTGTTAGTAAAGAATATTTTTTTATTAGAAATACCAAAATAATAAATTATTTTTATATTATTGTTCTTACTATAGAATTTTTTTTAAAAATTCACAATTGCAACCTACAAATGTGTTCATTTTTAAATAGTTAAAGAATTGATAATATAATTAAAAGTGTTTTTACAGGGTTAAATCATTTTTGTCTGTAGGTGTTTCCTCTGACTGCAAAATTTGGGAACCCCTGGTGTAGTCGATATGAGTAGCTCTGCAGGTGGTTTACAGCAGCGGAGAGACCTGACAGCAAACTGCGAGGTGGCATGTACGGGAAATGGCTGCGTGATCTGACAGGGCTGCACACAGCTCATTCTTCTCTGTCAGACAAGAACAGGAACAGGTGAAAGGAGAGCTGGGCCGGAGGTTGGAAGGTTACGAGAAAATGAGAGCACACTCTGAACAGGAGGGCAAGGCTATGCTGTGGAGAGAAAAAAATGAGAGAGGGATAAAGAGGTAGAAAAGAAACAGGAATAATATATATGGAACAGCTAGAACTGTAATCACTTGAAGAGGGCATGAAATGACAGTCTTCAGAACGCAGTTAACATCCATAATGTGGTATTTCTCAGTAATAATGTAGGTTAGAGTTTTATCCTTCTGAATTGGAGTGAATCATGAAAAGTGGACATGTTATTATTAGTACTATTACTATTACTCATACATAGGAGTAGTGGTTTTTCAAGATTTTAGACACATACATGATAAAACTTGCAGAAAAGGCCCTAAAAACCACCCATAACTCGTATAATGGCAATACTTTTTGTAGATGTTTCAGTAGATTGCTATCAGAACATATAGGTCATAATGGCCGATAACCCAAAATTCATGGGCTTATGAATTTGATGTCCGAAACTAAATGATGAATCGATGCAAAATGAAATGACCAATCAAAATTATTCTGATAAATATAAGCCATGATGGTCTATAGATGAAACACATCAAATTCTGTGCAAAGTGCATAAATGGTCTAGGATGAGTTTGAAAAGTATATATTTTTTCAAAAAATCCAAATCCAATTTTAAAACTGACAATGACCAACAGTTTTATAGGATATCTCAAGGAATTGATTCTAGCTCACAGAGTAATTAGTGAAAGTTTAAATCTGATAATTAAAGTGCCACCTAGTGTCTGACCGATGTACGTTCAGAGTGGGTGGGATGTGAGACCATCCTACCTAGTTTCAACAATTACAGTCTTTGACTACCAGTTTTAGGGCAGAAAAACATGACCAAATCAGACCAAACACTTGTAACTTTTGCTGGCAAAAATCTGTGCATATATATTTATCTATCTTTATATTTAACTTTTACCTTTTAATTGTAAAAAAAAATTGCACTGCTTTTGTGCTCATAAGCTAAACAGACAGCTGAGGCCATAATAAGGTCATTACGGAGAGGCGTCTGGATGTCAAAGGTCCCAGCTGTGCTATGGTGGAGAGGTCAGAGGTTAGCAAAGCTGCATTATCCCGGGTCTCATTATCAATTTTCACGAGCCAACTGCACAGTCAATATGTGAATTATGCTAAACTACAACAAACAGTTGATCTGTCGCTAACACTTGTGCTAGTAAGCATAACAGTACGATACTAAGCAGCATGTACACTAATAACCCGTCTATAGATTTGATTCACAAGATATATTTTATCCCATTCTGCACAGCCTTAGGGATTCATTTCAGATTTTTTGACGCAAATGGCATTCGGAAGAAAACAATTCGTGTTTATGTAATTACCGGAACACTTTTGGACGTCTAAAGTTCCTTCGGGTGATTTAGTAATTGGCTTTTCCTGTGGAGCATTCTGCATTAGCGGTGTGTGTAATATTAATTACAGCCAAAGGCAGAAAGTTAATTGCATATTACTGCAAACTCTTGACCACATTTTGTACTAGCCTAACACTTGATCTCTGCAGTCAATGTGTTGTCTTATGAAAGAAGGATGAATTATGTAGGGAAAGTGTTCTTTGATTCCCTTTTTTGTATTCATATTCATTACCGCGGTTTGCTAGGACTAGTCTTGCCCTGCTATGCTTCATGCATGACTTTTTATGCTACAAACATGAATAATATTGTACCTCAGATTGGGTGGTTTATTGAGGAAAGGTGTAGTTTTACAAGAGTTTGGACAGCATAAAATTGGTGGACAATGTGGGCACAAATTCCATAGACTTACATTGAACAAGGAACTCTGAGCCATATATACAAACCATAATATCATAGAGACCTAACAGTGGTCTCTTTTGGGCTTAGGCCTACAGCAACCACACAAAACACCCTAGAAACCACATAGCAACACCCTAGCAACCGCATTGAATCTCTTGCTGTCTGTCTTAGGAACAAAATGAGTACTGTCGTTACATGACACTGCAACATGATATCCTTGGACTCCATCCGTTGGGACTCAGGTTGTGCTCAGCAATTTGGGAAGAGGCATTTAGGATCCTTGCATAATTTATTGACCGCGCATCTGCCGGGCAATTGAAACATTTATGAGAAAGAGCAAAGAGGCTTGCGGCAGGGACAAGATAACTTTCCTTAGACGCACCACATGCCAACATCAGCCAGACGAGCCTGTCCATCAATCTCCACGTGGCTCCCGCTCCAGGAGATACATGAACTGGATTGAGACACATCCTGAGTTTGGTGATGTTCATTAATATAAGGAACGCTTGAAGAGTTCACACATTCATTTGAGACGCAAAATGGTGCAGAAATACCTTGACAGGTTTGGATTGCTATCCGTAACTCTTCTCAAGCATGAGAGACAGCTCTGAAAATCCTCTTTCTGGACATATTGTGAGTTAAAGGAGTTTGCCATCGTATTCAGAACTTGTTAGAATGGACAGAAATGCATTTACAGTTATACAATTTTGACTTTAAATTAATGTTTTAAGTTCAAAATACACTTTTATTGACAAAATGCAGTCAATTACCATAAACAACAACTTTGATTCATCCCTCAGTTTGTAAAACTGGAAGTTTGTAAAGATAAAATTGCAATAATGCGTATTTGGCGAGCCATTCTGGTGGGATTCCATACAAAAATGTGGGTTATTGAGCTGTATAATGTAAATATAATTTGAATATGCTATTTACATACTGTTGTGATTTGCAGCATTATTTACATATTATTCTCTCAGTAACAATAAAGATTATGGTGATAATGGAAGATCATGGTATCTCTCTATTTTAGTTTCTACATTCCGGAGTTAAAGGTCCATCAAATCAGCCAAGCTTAGATCAACAAATGAGTGTGGAGGATACTCAATGAGTCAATGGGTCACAACTGCTGCAAATGGGGATTGGGAGGCTGCGCAGTGCATTAAAACAATTGAAAAGCCAAATATAAATGCCGGCCGTCATATTTATTCAGCCTTCAGGGGAAGTAGATGATGTTTCTTTCAAAGCTGAATGGTGCAGAGACAGTTTTACAGTGCACACGTAATGCAGTCAGACCGAAGCACACCCGTATGATTCAATACTCATTCACTTTGTTGCAAGCAGTCGATATGTTTAGTCTGAGAAGCAATTTAATCTCATCCAATAATATACTTGAAAGGGTTACGTTTTCATTGGATGGATCTGGAGTTTCACCAGGTCCTTATAATACACCATATACCATTTTATTTGCATATTTTAATACTTTAGTACTATAAAGTATTAAATACTATCTATATATGTACCATCCCACATTGCTCCCTCGACCCCTGTCCCCTCTGGCCTGTTGTTATTTGCCGGAAAGGCTGTGTGAAAATTGCAATGCACTTCCAAAATGGAGTGAAAGCAGCCCTTTAGGTCCCCCAAGCCTTTTTCGCCAGTAATACATTGCATTTGCCTCCACCAAACTACCATATATTTTCTCCACCCTTAACCTCGTATGCATTTCCTCCATGGCTTTGTTTGGTCCCTCTACTCATATTGCAAACACACAGGCATTATTGCTATAAATAGCCTATTTTATTAATAGCATTATTGCTATTAATAGCAAAGCAATTTTTTTTTGTATTTATAATTAACAAAAAGGGGTGCTTGATAGTTAATATATTATTATAATTGTTAATTGTTTTTTAATTAATTTAACAATATTATTTTGTAATTCAATATTACTTATATACTGGTTACCTAGATACTATAGACTATGCATAATTATCCGATTCTGACTTTTTCTCACAGTTGTGAATTATAATGCTGACACAGAAAGTTGTGATATATAAAGTTCAAGTACTTTTTTTTTAAATGTTTTTTTATCATGTGGAAGTAAGATTCCTTAGTAGCCTGTGTATATTTTATCTTTTTTAATAAGTTAATTTAATAACTACATATTTTTCCCTATTTATTCTTTATGGTTCTAATGGATGGATTGGATGTCTTAAAAAATGCATATTTTATTCAAATGTAATTATGTACTACTTGAATGTAGCCAAGGGTTGCTGAATGGGTTAATGTTAAATTTATATTTGGCAAAATAACTTTTTATGTTGTTCGTATAAAATTTAAAATGTACAGATTTATGTAATTTCGAATATAAATTTATTATTATATACAAAACAAAATATACCCTTCAGCAGCCCTCTGTTGCATCGATATTAGGCTCCATAATTGCATGTAAAAGATGAATGAAGTTTGCCCTATCAATATTTTTGCCCTACAACCCTAGAGAGCAACTTTCTTCTGGGACATTTCCCGAGAGGAAAGTCAGCCCACTGCAGCATCTCGCTCATCGGCACGCCTGTTGATTGATGGCTATGTGGGCAAGCCAATCCCCCTGTGCACGGCTGCTCTTTATGTCGGATGATCGCCCCACCTGCCACCAGTGGCTCATTAAATCATCCCTTGGCACATTCCATCCTGCATGGAGAAGTGATCAACAAATCATTGATAATCATTCTTCATTTGCTGACAAGTACCCCAGCACGACGGGCTGTGTGGATCCCTGCACCCTCGGGCTGTTGGGAAGGACCGGCACGCACAAACAACCTCAGGTCCATCTGCTCTGTCAGACTAATGTTGGCAAAGACAGGTAGAGGGCGGCCCAACGCAACAGCAGGGGGCGGAGCAAAAGAAAACAGATTTGGAGATTAACAAGCTTTTATGAGTTTGGTTCAGCAGGCGATCACAGAAGTTGTGTACACCTGCTGTCCATAAAGTCCTGGACTACCACATTGCTACAGTTTAAAGCAGCTAAAGCCAAACTTTTACAGTTCCATACCGAAACTCGTCAGCCTTTAATTTTTCAAGTCGGCAACAAAAAGCCTCAACTAGTCAGATGCGAAATTTGGGGATTGTAACTGGTGGACCGCTATGCCTTTTTTAGGGCTCACACCAATATCTAGAGTACAGTTATTTTTACTTAGAGTAATTTAAAGAAAGTAAATATTTTTTTTCAATATTTTTTTTATTATTGTGTGTATTATAATTACTAAAATGGTTTGAAAATCCATTTTTAAAGAAATAAGTTGACCTTTACTAAAAACTAAAATAAAAGAAATATAAAATATGGAAACCTTAAACTGTAAACAATTTACGTACAATTATAAAAATTATAATTAAAAAAATTGTAATACCCAGTTATTCTTTAAAAATGAACTTTATTCTGTTCTTCAGTCCTATTATGCCAGCAATGCAGAACAACATTTCTTATTCTATTACAGGCCATTTTTTCACAATCATAATTGTTAAAAACACAACATTAAAAAAGGAATGTACCCACCAACTGTGCATCCTTTTTTCATTATTTTTTTAGTTATGTGTTAAAAAAAAAATTAAATGCCTTTTACTACAATAATTCCCTTAAAATAATATATTTGATACAAAATAAAATAAGTAAAAAAAAACTTTACATCTATGAACCGATTCAAATAACCTTTGTACGATATATGAGATACCGCCACTTCATACAACATATTATAGAATTTATACTCCTAATCTCAACAGCTTTATTCAGTCGTAGTTCGTATTTATAGTACTTTTTTCACAAATTAATAATTTGTTAAAAACATAAATAAAAAAGAAGTACACTTGCTGCCAACACCTTGAAAAACGCATTCATTGAATTGTATTTTTGGCAACTTAAACATCCATTTACAAAAATAATTTGAAAACCAATTTTGAAAAGAATGACTACCCGAATAAACCTAAAATTAAATAAAATATCAACTATAAATATGAATGATAAAACTATAATATGAATTATGAATAAAAAAATGTGATACAATAAATCTGTAAACATATTATACTTTTATTTTACTTGTACAAATATTTTTTAAATGTCAACCTAGTTTTATAGGACCAAAAGTAAACGATATAACCAACAGTGCATTAAGTAATCTAGTAAGATGTGAATATGACATTCCAGCCAATACAATGTAAATCATAGTGTTTGCCTTTTAATTATTAGACAAGACAGTTAAGAAGACAGGATACAAACGAGGATGGAGAGGTACAATAAAATATAACAAAACAAGAAAAAATGAAACCGAGTCTTTAAATGTGCTCAGGCCAGAGCGCGAGTGTTGTAGTGTAGTGTGCGCTTGGCTGAACACTCCGCTGATGAGGGGATGAAATGATGTGTGCTGGCCTGTGATTGGATGCTGATTCAGCGATGTCAGTCATCTTCCATGTGACGCTCCTCCGCAGTAGGATGGGAACAGAATTTGTAAAGCCCAGTCATTTACTGTACATTTGGGGACAAATTGATTTCCTATGAAGTCAGAGTCTGGGTTTTGGAGCCTCTTATCACTGTGGCAGGTGAATGGACGTGTGGTCCTGGGAATGAGTTCTGGAAATGAATTATGGAGGGTGGGGTGCAGGGGGGGTTCTCTTATCTCAGCTTCACCAGGACAGCTATCACGTGAATGTGTACCAGTGCTTTGAGCTTTGACACCGCTCTGTGTTAAATCACAAACACTTATCACAGATGTCCATGCAGATGAACAGAGATGCTAATGTTAATGCTAAAGGACTGCTAAGCTTCACTGCATAGTGATTAGCTCCCTGTCTGTTTGTGTGTCTGTCTTTCTATCCATCCATCAATCTGTCTGTCTACCTGTCCATCTATCCATATGTCTGTCTGTCTATCTATCCTTCTATCCGTCTGACTGTTTGTATATCCATTTGTCTGTCCGTGTCCATCTTCCTATATAACTGTCTTGTCTTCCTACCTTTCTATAATCTGTCTGTCTGTCTTTCTATCCGTCTTTCTATCCGTCTGTCTGACTGTCTCTCAATTGATCTATCTGTCTACCATCTATCTGTCTGTCTATCCATCTGTTTATCATCTGTCTGTCTATCCATCTGTCCATCTACCTCTCTATCCATCTGTTTGTCTGTCTTCCTGTCTAACCGTCTGTCTATCTGTCTATTATCTGTCTGTCTACTTGTCTATCTATCTGTCTATCCATCTATCTAACATCTGTCTGTCTATCCATCTATCCATTTGTCTGTCTACCTGTCTGTCCACCTGTTTGTCTGCTATCCTGTCTAACTGTCTGTCTATCTATCCATCTGTCTGTCTATCTATCATCTGTCTGTCTGTCTATCCATCTGTCTGTCTGTTCGTTCATCCCTCAAATTCCTGATGTATCCTGGCTATCTGTCTGCTATCATCTGTCCTGTCTGTCTGTCTATCCATCTATCTGTCTATATCCCCATCTGTCTGTCTGTCCATCAATTGATCTGTCTGTCTACCTGTCTAACCATCTGTCTTTCTGTCTATCTATCCATCTGTTTGTCTGTCCTTCCATCTGCCTGTCTATCTATCTATCAGTCTATCCATCTGTCTGTCTATCGCTGTCCATACGATCCGCTATCGGGTCGTCGTACTATCATCAATTAATCTTTCTGTCTGTCTACCTATCTATCCATCTGTCTATCTGGCTTCCTGTCTAACCGTCTGTTTGTCTATCTATCTGTCTTCTTTTTAACTGTCTGTCTATCTATCTGTCTATCCAACTATCTATCCATCTGTTTGTCTGTCTATCCATCTATCTGTATCTGTCTGTCTATAACTGTTTTTTATATTATTTTTTCGCTTTTAGTTTAACAACATGCTAATGTATAATTCTATTAGAGTCAATTGAGATGTGTGTGTGATTAACATGTAAAAGTCATGTGAACACAGAGCACTCTATTAGCCAGCTGAAGCGAGTGTTAGATAAGAATGTTATGCAAAATGTGCAGCGCTGCTGGACCCCCGGGAGCAGGATTGAGAAAATTTGTGCTACACGGCTTCCTTGATCCTATTCTTCTGATCCAGGGTTCATCCGTCTGCTGATATCTGATTGATTTTGAGGGAAGTAAGAGGTTTTTTTGTTCGCACACGTCTCTATTTATATCCCAGTTAGACAGCAATATCTGATCTCGTGCATTGATTAGAGCTCCGTTGGGTTTTCAAAGTGCGTCGTGAAGATTCCCCACCTCGAGAAATATGGCAAATCTCCTCATTCCCACATGATCCCCCAAGCTATGTGGATTGCATCACAGCCAGGGTTAGAGGGGTTTACAAAATCTATCCTTGGCTACGTAAGCCCTCAGGCCATCTAGAGTATCTGATCTGGTCGGGGGGAAATCTTCAACACTGCATCTCACCCCACTCTCTCTCTCTCAAGTTCTCTCAAGCAAGTTTGACCTCCCCACACCAGAGAGAGAACAGAGGCGCTGTCAGATCTGAGGAGCAATAGTTTGAAATGTTGTGACACCTCTGCTCATTAGCTTCTGCAACACTCCCCGAGTTGTTGCACTAGCCCTGTCTGCAGTGGCTTGGACAGTGCCTGACTTCAGCTCACTAAGATGCTGCCCCCAGCCGAAACCCCAGCGCTTTAAACTCGACCAGACAGTCACAATAAATCATCCAGCTGCTTTCCTCCAAACTTCAATTTGATTTGTAAGTACACATGGCAGATTTGTCTAAAACAGTTTATAGGACTGAGAATACTTTGACCTGATTAGAAATGAGCGTTGAGACTATCTGTCTGTCTGTGTCTGTCTGTCTATCTATCTATCTATCTATCTATCTATCATCTATCTTCGATCTATTCTGCTTTGCTTTTCAAGCTATTTATCTGTCTGTCCGTCCGTCCGTCCATCCATCCATCCACCCACCCATCCGTCCGTCCGTCTGTCTGTCTTTTAAGCTGTCTGTCTGTCCGTCTGTCTATCTGTCTGTCTGACTATCTATCCATCCATCATTCCGTGCAACTAACTATCTATCTATCTGTCTGATTATCCATCTATCTATCCATCCATCCATCCATCTGTCTGTTTGTCTGTCTGTCTAGACCATCGCACACCTATCTATCTGCACATCTCTTCTATCTATCTTAATCTATCTATCTATCTATATAGTGAACTTTAATTACATAGAGGCTGCATTTTGTGCTGATGACACTGTATTTTAGGTGTTTAGTGAATAGGATGAAGTTTTTGCTCTGAAATGTTCAACTTTTTTGTGATTTTGCCCCTAGATGTTTCAGACCACATTTGACTATACAGCCTCTGGTCCTTTTAACCTTAATCAACTTTTATAACTTTTAAGCTGTTTGTCTGTCCGTCTGTCTATCTGTCAGACTATCTATCCATCCATCCATCCGTCCATAGCACTACTATCGATCTATCCTGTCTGATTACTTGCTATCCATCCAGCCATCCATCCATCTATCCATCTGTCTGTTTGTCTGTCTGTCTGTCTGTCTGTCTGTCTGTCTGATTATCTATCTATCCATACATCTATCCCTCTGTCTGTCTGTCTGTCTGTCTATCCATCATCCATCTGCACATCTATCTATCTATCTATCTATCTATCTATCTATCTATCTATCTATCTGTCTGTCTGTCTGTCTGTCTGTCTGTCTATCTATCTATCTATCTATCTATCTATCTATCTATCTATCTATCTATCTATCTATCTATCTATCTGTCTGTCTGTCTGTCTGTCTGTCTGTCTGTCTGGTCTGTTATGCTACCTCTCTATCTATCTTATCTTCTATCTATATCTACTATCTATCTATCTATCTGTCTGTCTGTCTGTCTTTCTATCTGTCTATCTGTCTATCTATCTATCTATCTATCTATCTATCTATCTATCTATCTATCTATCTATATAGTGAACTTTAATTACACAGAGGCTGCATTTAGTGCTGATGACACTGTATTTTAGGTGTTTAGTGAATAGAATGAAGTTTTTATGCTGAAATGTTCAACTTTTTTGTGATTTTGCCCCTAGATGTTTCAGACCACATTTGACTACAGCCTCTGGTCCTTTTAACCTTAATAAACTTTTATAACAGCAGTAAACCTTACTCGTCTATGGACATCTATGTTAGTCTCAAAACTATCAATAACCGAATGGCTTCTATTTACTGAAGCACACCCATGTGGTTTGAGCAACTAAATGTATCAATCTTTTGGCGTGGCAGTCGCTGTCAGTGGTCTGAGATCCTTTAAATGAAGAAATGTCAGGCGGTATTGATGCATGTGAATGTCGGTCGTCATTTATGCCTCTCGGCTCCCAGCGGGTGACCGGCTCCCATTGTGCAAATGTGATTTGTACTGACATTATTGCATTGCAATCCTTCCCTTCAATCCATCTTCAAATAATTACCTGTATTTATTATTTATTTATTTTAAATAATAGATTATTTCAGTTAGTTCTCCTTCAAGCCAATATGTATATTGACCAAAATTTTTTTACTTTAATTTATTATTTGCGTATCTTTATTATTTTATCACAAAATACGGCAACACACCGAACCTGACCAAACCCAAATTTACTGTGCACACAATGAAACTCTGCCGAAACATGACAAGTTGCAGACCCATCAACTTTCATTATTAGAGCGTCTCAAAGACTCTTCTGAACGCAAATTGGCGACTCTGTTTCATCAGTGTTTCTGATGAGTGTTTGGTCCCACAGGCGTGGGTATGGTATCCGCCGCCTCAGTATAGCCACGTGATGAAAAGATACAAGGGCTTGGCCGGGCTGCATCCTTTTTACCTTATATTATTAATTGTTTCATTTTGTTTTTCTCATCCACTGCTTCCCGTTTGCTGATGATACCCACTCCCTGGCGCACTTCCAATAAGCTCCTCCGCGCTGAAAAGCCAGTCTCGCACAGCGCAAAATCACTTACTATGAAGACATCAACAGAAACGGACACACGCCTCTCTGAACTAGTGTATTTATCTTTCAATGTTTAAACAGTATAAATATGTCTCGGAGAGCCTTGGAATTTCTGCACCTCTATGGATAATATTCATTGCCAACGGCGGGCTGTTCGATCCTTTGAGGAAATGCAGGGTTGTCTTGTATTGTCATACATCTTCAGGCCTCCTAAACTCCTCCTCCTCGAGGGATTACAGCCTTTGGAAAAAGTTTCCTGAGGAGGTCAAAGCAGAAAATTTGAATTGGGTATATCAACATTATAGAAAATACTGATACATTCATATACTCCCTTTTGTTGTGTAATTTTATCGTTCGTCCTTTTAATGCTCTATTATTCCTGTCTGTCATTCTAATTCTACCATTGTCATTTTTTCTATCACTCTATTATGCAATATGGGTTGTTTTACTATCATCTATCTATACTATCTGTCTATCGATCGGTCTATCTCTCAGATCTTACTCTATCCTCCAATCATTCTATCTCAGCTTCGGTCTGTCAGTCATTCCTTCTATTGCTTTCTGTCGATCTGATTCTGTCGCTCTATTGTTCTTTCTACAGTATCTGTTGTCCTATCTATCTATCTATCGATCGATCTATCTATCAGTCGATCTATCTATCTTACATCTTAATCTATAGTGAGCTTTATTTACATAGAGGCCACATTAAGTGCTGATTAAACTATTTTAGGTGGTTAGTTATATAACCTGTTTCAAACAGAAAAGTGTGAAATGAATTATATAAACATTTGTAGAACATGCTGATACATTGAAATACTCCGTTTTGTCGAGTGCATCACCTCACATGATACTTTCTGAGTTGGCACAAGGCAGCGGAACCAACAGTTCAATGTCTGTATACACGGACAAGATGGAAGAAATGCACTTTGATGGCTTTGAGCAAAGGCTTGGAGGTGCAGACAACTTGAGAACAGAAGGGTGCTGCGTCCCAGACGGCTGATGCATTGCAAATCGGCCACTGTCAGATCCGTTCACATTTTCAATCATTATTATTTGAAGCCAGAAGCACGGCGTGATAAAATATCATCCAAGAGAAGTTGTGGAAGGGAGTCCTTGCTTTGTGGTATTGATCTTTCTCTTCTCGGAGCGTTATTAGATTCTGATCCCATGAAAAACACTGGATGGATCATTTGGCCGTGAAATAGTTGATTGCATTTGAGGTCTCATTTATAAGGGAAGGGAGGACTGTTTACATTTTATTTGGCACGTCATTTGCAAATGCCCCCGCAGCTGCTGAAATTGAAAACATAAATCTGGTCAACACCAAGCTAAGCATCTTCCCTCCGGCTCTCAGAAGCTGCGGAAAACGCTCAAAAGCCAATGTCAGAAGGGACAGGGTTGACTGACTAAGGCTGCCCTCAGCTGTATTGTACAATGTTTTCAGCACAAGATACTGGCCCTGTTTGTCTCGTGTGGCCTCTCTTCCTGTCCGGCCAGCTCTCAGGACACTTGTTTTACTAAGGCTGCTGCCAAAATACTATTGGTCTCCAGAGGAAGGAAGGGATGCCCGGTCGGTAAGTGTGTCTGGAGGTGCATGAAGCATGTAGTGTGCGCATCCCAGTGGCCCATTTGGTGCTTACTCAGTTTACTGTACCATTTGTAGTCCATTTCGGACGCGAGTAATTTTCTTTGAACCAGTGTTATCAATTTGCAGTCCGATTGTGATCATTTTAGGTGAGCAATTATTGCATTGATGTGATTTGCAAATTAGTAGGATGTGAATCTTAAGTAAATTAATGATTCTGATTCCTGGATTCTGGTTGCTTAAAAGTTCCATTAACGATTCTTTTAATAGTTTAAATTTAAATTAAGACGGCAAAACTACTAATAATTCCTTTTGATTTAAATAATTTATTTTTGAATATTAATTTTTGCAGAATTTCATATTACAGACCTTAAAAAAATATTAAAGGTCTGTAAATACATTTAAATATGTTTATTAAAAGTAAATTTTACAAACAGTAACGGTTTTAATAGTAATATTTTTAGTCTTATTCATCTATCTATCTATCTCTCCGTACATTAGTAAAATTAAATGATTTCAGTAAGCGAGAGCACTCTGATTTTAAGTGTGTTTGGTTCACTCAAAAGAACTGCTCATAAGAATCATTCTTTCAAGAATCACTGGTTGCGCTGTGTTTTTGATTCACTCAAAATGATTCATAAGAATCATTTGTTTGGGAATTGAATTAGACTGGTCGTGCTGTTTATGTTTGGTTCACTCAAAAGAACTGCTCATGTGAATCATTCATTCAGGAGTCGGACTACACTGGTTGCGCTGTGTTTTTGATTCACTCAAACTAGTTCATAAGAGTCATTTGTTTTTTTAATTGAGTCACATTGGTCGTGCTGTTTATGTTTGATTAACTAAAAAGGACCACGCATAAGAATCATTCATTCAGGAATCAGACTACACTGGTTGCGCTGTTTGTTTTTGACTCACTCAGGCTGGTTCATAAGAGTCATTTGTTTGGGAATCGAATTACACTGGTCATGCTGTTTAAGTTTTGATTCACTAAAAAGAACCGCTCATAAGAGTCAGTCATTCAGGAATCAGACAGGTTGTGCTTGTGTACTTATGCTTCTCTGAAAAGAACCGCTTCATAATAGACATTTGTTTGGGAATTAAATTACACTATTCTTGCTGTTTATTTTTAGTTCACTGACAAGAACCGCTCATGAGAATCATTTACTCGAGAATTAAAATGCACTGGTTGCACTGTATATTTTTTATTCACTAAAATAATTGGCTCATAAAAAAGTTGACTCCTTCATTCTGCTGTGAAGGTGTACATTGTTCGGATATATTAATGAGAGAAGTATGACTCGTGTGATTCCTGGGATTGGGCGTCTAGACGTGCCAACTCTTACCCTGCTTGAAGTCCGCTGACACTTTGACTCTGTGATAGTTCTACCACTGCGTCGCTTTGATACACCAGAGCTCCACTTTAATCCCAGAATGTTTCCTCTGCATCTAAAACCTAATTAATCCAGCCATGGGTGTTTTATACTCCAGGCAAAGTGGAGATGATCCAGCCGCCCTCTGCCTTTGCCCTCTCTGGAGCCCAGGAGATGCACTCAGATGGTTTGTAGGCTAGAGACTCTCATTTGCCAGCTGCGTCTTAATTGATTTTGCCCTCAAGCTTGGGATGAGGAGAAGAAATGGTTGCAGGCAGGTGGACTATTGGATATAGAATATGTGTGTCCATGCATGCACCCCGCTGAACCAGGTCTAATATATGTGTGGCTATGTTTATGTCTGGAAATATGTTTATGTGTGGAAAGGATGAGAGTCTGAGAGGCTTTTACAATGGAAATTGTTTTAGAGTTTAATGCTAGAGGGTCTTAAAAATGTCTATTTTATTAATTTAAAACTTGCTCAAAAATGTAATCTTTATATTTCTTCTGGGTTTTCTACATTTTAGTAACCACAAGTAGTACGTTTTAATAGTACGTTTCTAATAGTAAAGTTTGTTGATTTATTTAAGCATTTTTAATAGATTTTATACATTTAATTATACTTATGCCAGAATAAAATTTAGTAACATATAAATGCATGCATACATAAATTACTGTCATTAAAGCTATGTTATATCTCAAAACTAAATTCATCTCCATTTATGTTTTTTTAGTAATTAAGAGATATTTATTTAGTTCTATTCTCAGATGTTATATATGAATATTATATTGTTGTTTATTTATATTGTTATTTAAAATGTGTGCTTAAATATTTAATTTAATATTTTGTTTCTATAACCACAAACTTTACAACTTTATTTATTTATTTGTTTGTTTGGTAACATTTGTTGTATATTTTATCTATTTAATTATATTTAATACAAAAACTGTAACAAAGGTTTTTTTTAAAAAATTGCCATACACGAAATGATATATATATCCTCCAAAACAGATTTCTCTCCATTGATGTATTTATTTTTGGTGTTAGTATTATGAATTATTTACTTCATATTTGTATTCATATGCTCACATATTAATTATATATATTATATTGTTGTGTTTATTTATTTATTTAAAACTTATGCTTAGATATTTAATTTAATATTTGGTGTCTGTAACACAAATGTACAACTTTATTATTTTGTTTAAGCATCTTTCGCTTATGATTATATATATGATTTATATTTATACAAAAACTGTACTAAAGTTGTAAAAATGGACATACATAAAAGGATATTGCTAACGCGTAGGGACACAGGAAGGAGTGCCGGACATCTGCAAAGGCTTATTCACAGGAGACGGGCTCAAAAACAGGCCATAGAAAGAGTTCAGACAAGGCAAACAGGATATGATGGCAAGGCAAGAGGCGATAATCACGGTACAAGGCAAAGGATTCCAAGCACCAAACCCACCAGGCAGGGGCGAACAGTTTCCAATTGGGCGAGACTCGAGGGATATTCCAGGTACACAGGCAGTGATCAGAACACGATGAAAACAAGACACTAGGCTGAGTGATGCAGCTATCGCTAGATGAGTGATAAACACAGAACAATACACGAGACTAAAACAGAAAACACGGAATGGCTCGGTAAGGCAGCTAACCCCTAGGGGCGTGGAACCTGCCGCACCAATACACGAGACTAAAACAGACACACGGAATGGCCGTAAGGCAGAAAACTTTGGACAGGCCAAATGCCAGAACAATACACGGCGATCTGCAATCAGGTACCTGCGAGTAGGTTTACATTGCATGTGTGTAAGGGCTCTCGGTGAGCTGTGATAGTGACGGCTGTGTCGATCACGTGAATTCAGCTGTGTAAGCCTGAAATGAGATGATGGAACTGTATCCGCGAGAGAGAGGGCGAGTGACTTATGTAACCGTTGTGTAGTGTGAGAGTCAATGTAATGGTAGAGTGGCAATCGGCCGGAAGGCCAAGGACCAGATTCGTGACAGATATATTATAACTCAAAACAGTATTTCATGTCCATTTATGTATTTATTTTTGTTTTAGTTAGTTATTATTTTGTTTAGTTATTTAGTTATTATTCTTTATTATATTCTAATGTTTATTATATGATGTTGTTTTTAAAGTATGTATTGCATAATAAATAAATAGTTAAATAACATTTAAATAAATCTTTACATTTCTTTTTCTATGTTTTAGTTACCACAAACAGTGCAGTAAATATGTTATTTTTACCTGGTGGTTAATAGATAGTAACCATAGCAACAGGAATCAGGATTAAGATCATAGTCACATGAAAAATCACAACAAACAGAAATACTGTAGTTATTTATGTTGCATTTTAGATCAGAAATATATCACATAAAACTAGTGTTTTTAAAATCTACAAGCTACAGTAAGTGACATTTGGCTTAGGGCCACCAAAAACAATTTGATTTGCACAAGATGAACCTCAACAGATCGGAGACCAGAGATTTCTAATAAAAAGCTGATGCCCAAGTCATTATGTATTTTGCACGCTGCTTTTTCACAGTTAACTTTTATAGCGCATTAACTTGCAAAATGACATTACGAAATGTCAAGTTTACCATCACAGCTGTCATGCTGAAATATCTGGACATATGCCAGTGATGTTTATGTAAATGTGCTTTGTATGGTAACCACGAGAGAAATAATATGCCTATAGGTTAAACTGTAGCTGTATGGTCAGTTCTTGAAATAACATCTTGAAGAAAGGCTCAGCAAATACATTTTCAACACAAGCGGTTGACTAATTCCCCCCGTGAACACAAAGACTGGATATTCACAGCTGGTCCGAATTCTTTTTTGCACAAACGTGTTTGTAAAAAGGGTCCAACTCATTATTATAGTGATTTGTCGTTCATTTCAGAAACGCCAGCAAGACTTTTTACCTCAGTAATTGGAAATATAGCAATGTTAGGACATATGTTAGTTTTGAAAATAGAAAAATAATGAGAACAAAATCGCAACTTTCTGGTGTGCCGTTTTATAGCACCTGCGGTACTTTCTCAGTTCTAATGAAATGGTAAAATAAAGCAAAACTGTTGTTTCTGAATTTCATAATATCTCTGTCTGTTTGTTATCACAGATATTGATGATTGTCAGTCCAATCCATGTCAGAATGGAGGCACCTGCATTGATGAAATCAACTCTTTCGTATGCCTGTGTCTGCCCAGCTATGGTGGAGCAACCTGTGAGAAAGGTAATAAAATAGCACATATGTGCACTTGCATGCAAATGGGTTTTGTGTTGAAATGATATGACATAAAAGAAAATATGATCGGGAGGGAGTTCCATGAATTAGGTTGTGATCTGGAATAAGCGGCATCTTTTTAAACAAATCTTTTTAAACATTTTAATTTTAGTTGTTTAGTTTGTTTCATTTGTTTTTATGTCTTTATTGTTTTAGTCATTTTTATTTCAGTTTTAGTTTTTGAAATTTTAATCTTAATTTAGTTTTTTAGTTGCCAAAAAACCCTTATTTTGATATATGAAGGGATGAATGAATGAAAGATGAAGACGTATGGATGGAACGAGGATGTGAGAAAGAAGGATTGAAGGGGATTGATGAGCATGAATGGAGGGATAGGCGGTTTATGGATAGATGAATGGATAAATAAGAGATGGGTGAATGAAGACGGGATGCGATGCGATGATAAGGGTATGAAGGGAAGAAGCAGGATGAATGAAGCAAGCGATAAAGAGGATGATGATTGGAAGGCCATGGAGACAGCAGTGACGATGGAAGATTTCCCAGTGATGCAACCTGTACACAATTAGCAGCCATATAAACACAGCCATATATTTGAAAATAGCTCCTGTAATATACATGTATATATTATATCCTATAATTTATTCATGTATTATAACAAACTTGTTATAAATGCATACATGCATGTGTGTGTATTTATATTTTATACATAATAAATATACACAGTACACTTACATAAATTATGTAAACAAAAACTTTATTTTGGATGCAATTAATCGTTTAATTATTATAGGGAGATACTATAAATATTAGGGATGCTCCGATCAGGATTTTTGCAGTCGATACTGAGTACCAATTTCTTGTCATGGTGATCAGACGATACAGATTCTGATGCTTCAAGCTTTATATAAACTGTTTCATTGGGCGCACGCGCCTGGCCCGAAGTTAACTTCCGGTGTGTGTTTGTTTAGCAGTGTCGTTGGTCTGGTCCACTCATGCTTAAACTCCCGTTAAAGTTAAGGTGATGAGTTGACTGAAGTTGGGCTCAGGTGGTTGTGTTGTGGGATGTGTTTCCCATACATTTATTTATTTGTGGCACTCGCCACAATATCAAAAATGACAATTTTTCCAAAAGGCTTCGTTGAATAAAATGAGCACGTACTGCCACGTTTAATCTCCAAACGCAGGCCTGCGGCGTGTTGTATATCACTGGATTTCTGCAGGACGCCTGATCTTCGAAATTTCCCCCGATGTCATTTCCTTTCCTGTTGCATGCGTATCTGCCTGCTTCAAGCCGCGTTTGGCGCTCAGCCGCTGGTGTGTCCGCCGTTACTGGAGGCCCCGCTTCCGTTTCTCCCCCCTTTAACGCCCTCCTGCTGGCCGCGCCTTCCTTTGCACATTCAGTTACGTCCGTCTGACTCCTGCCCGCAACCATCATTTTGCTTTGCCTTCTCCACTGAGCCTGGCTCTCGCTGCGCGTGGTCGGGTCATAACCCTGGACCCTTCTGCTCATTTGCGGGGTGGGTCCCGGGGGATAAAATCCGTCATAAATGCGGCCGAATACTTCAACTCCCTTTTTTTAGATTACCTTTTTTTCATGAGGCCAGACGCTTCCCTGGTGGGGTGTGTGTTAGTGTGGTGTGAGTGTGTGCGTCGTCCTCGCCTCGATCTGAGGAAGTTGACAAGTGACCGCCAGCAACGTGAATGTTAAGATACAGTTTGACGAGCGCGTACAGACCTGTGTTAAGCTTCTCTGAAGTATGGTCTCTGGCCAACGAAGCATATTTGTTTTATACAATACTGTTCACTGTCCATTTAAAAGCAGCCCCTGATCAGCGTATAATGTTCCCGTTATCCCTTTGGCTCCCAACGAGGTTTTGTTCCGCATCCTCCACGCGGGTGCATAACTCACAAAGCATATTTTTAGCCAAATCAGCGCGGCGGAGGCCTTCAGCAATGCTGCCCGGTGGATCATAAACACAAGACTGAATCTAGAAGCCCTGTGGCCGCCCTGATCAGCTTATCGAGCTAGCGTGGAGCGACACCGCCGCAGAGCGTGCTATGCCCCGTGACGGTGTAGATCAGATCTAACGTTACTGAATCTGCTGTTAAAATTGAACAATCTATTTATCATATCATCATGCAAAACATACACAACAATTTTTTTAATGTTTCTCGAAACGTCATAGCATTTCCAAGACCAGAAGATGACCATGAACTGTAGGCGCCAAATCATTTATGTCTCAAAGACATCATGCACTTCGGCATCAAAGTTGCGATCGCGTAGTGAGATCGCAGCAAAGGTAGTGGAGGACCGTCGAAGTCTTAAATTGTGATTATCGGACTTCGAGTAACCGAAGATCGGAGACTCCTTCAAGGATTATTATATACAGGGTCGATTTGCTGGGGGAGGGCGATTGCCACCCCATGCGGGTTCTGCATCCCTGAGCCTCTGGCCCTGAATTACTTTTATACCCAGTGGGATAAAAACATCCTGCGATCTCGCGCGATCCATTAGGATCTCGATCTTACTCAAAGATATGATCGCTGATTACGCGCTTATGAGCTCCGAAATTCGAATAGGATTTTGCGAGCCAGCGATCCGAATAGAGCACTTTCAAACAGTGAATTACTTTGCTCGCTCTCTCTATATAATTTATTCATTGCTTGAAAAACCGTGGAAATGAAATCATTACAATTAACAGGCCTAACTTACAATGTTTTTAATAGATTATGATCACGTTAAATACAGTTTCCGTCGTATTAAAAACATTTCATGACATGTCACCCATTATATGGTAGTCCTACTTGCCTAAAAAGACGGGTTTATGATGTGCATTATTAACAGATTACACTAACATTAGATTACTTAGGCTACAGCCTTACCCTTACCTTCCACTTATGGAGAGAGAGAAAAGTTTTCAAAAGCATCCCCTCCTCTGCTTTTTTTCACAAATCGCACCCTGTATATATATATATACACAGTATCTCACAGAAGTGAGTACACCCTTCACATTTTTGTAAATATTTTATTATAACTTTTCATGTGACAACACTGAAGAAAAGACACTTTGCTACAATGATAAAGTAGTGAGTGTACAGCTTGTATACCAGTGTAAATTTGCTGTCCCCTCAAAATAACTCAACACACAGCCATTAATGTCTAAACCGCTGGCCACAAAAGTGAGTACACCCCTAAGTGAAAATGTCCAAATTGGGCCCAAAGTGTCAATATTTTGTGTGGCCACCATTATTTTCCAGCACTGCCTTAACCCTCTTGGGCATGGAGTTCACCAGAGCTTCACAGGTTGCCACTGGAGTCCTCTTCCACTCCTCCATGACGACATCACAGAGCTGGTGGATGTTAGAGACCTTGAGATGCTCAAAAAGGTTTAGGTCTGGAGACATGCTTGGCCAACCCATCACCTTTACCCTCAGCTTCTTTAGCAAGGCAGTGGTCATCTTGGAGGTGTGTTTGGGGTCGTTATCATGTTGGAATACTGCCCTGCGGCCCAGTCTCCAAAGGGAGGGGATCATGCTCTGCTTCAGTATGTCACAGTACATGTTGGAATTCATGGTTCCCTCAATGAACTGTAACTCCCCAGTGCCGGCATGCACTCATGCAGCCCCAGACCATGACAATCCCACCACCATGCTTGACTGTAGGCAAAACACACTTGTCTTTGCACTCCTCACCTGGTTGCCGCCACACAAACTTGACACCATCTGAACCAAATAAGTATATCTTGGTCTCATCAGACCACAGAACATAATTCCAGTAATCCATGTCCTTCGTCTGCTTGTCTTCAGCAAACTGTTTACGGGCTTTCTTGTGAGCCAACTTTAGAAGAGACTTTCTTCTGGGACGACAGCCATGCAGACCAACTTGATGCAGTGTGCGGCGCATGGTCTGAGCACTGACAGGCTGACCACCCACCCCTTCAACCTCTGCAGCAATACTGACAGCACTCATACGTCTATTTCCCAAAAACAACCTCTAGATATGACGCTGAGCACATGCACTCAACTTCTTTAGTCGACCATGACGAGGCCTGTTCTGAGTGTAACCTGTCCTGTTAAACCGCTGTATGCTCTTGGCCACCGTGCTGCAGCTCAGTTCAGGGTCTTGGCAATCTTCTTACAGCCTAAGCCATCTTTATGTAGAGCAAAAATTATTTTTTTCAGATCCTCAGAGAATTCTTTGCCATGAGATGCCATGTTGAAATTCCAGTGACCAGTATGAGAGAGCGATAACATCAAATTTAACACACCTTCTCCCCATTCACACAACTGAGCCTGAATAAAATATGATATTTGTCACAGTGAAGGGGGAGAGAAGGACTGCAAGTACTTTAAGCCAAATGATTAGACATGTTCACTTAGTGGTGATACCAATGTGTGTGAGTCAGGACATGCTGCGGTGTTGACGCTTTATTTTGACTGGGGACAGCCAAATCTTACACTGTAAAATACGGGGTAACTCACTACTTTACATTGCTAGCAAGAGTGTCATTTCTCAGTGTTGTACATGAAAGGATATAATAAAATATTTCACAAATAATGTGAGGGGATGTACTCCTTCTGTGACGATACGTATATATACTCTATGTTTATATATGATGGACAATATGATACTGAACTAGCTGAGGAAACCACAAACAGTTCAGGATCAGGCATTTACACTGAGCGGCAAGGGTGTTGCAGATAGCCCGGTTGAGTCTTGCTCCGGCTCAAACTAAACAAGCATGCACCTGTATAGACGCAGCACATTTAATCCTGCGTGTAATCCAAGCCTGGTGTCAGACCCTCCGCAGCGATGATCACTTTTCTCCCGTGCTGATGTATTCGCTATACCATCCTATGCGTCCTTACAACCAGCGTTCAGCTGTAGCGGCAATGAAGCATGGGCGATCCATCCGTCCCCTGGCCGTGCTAGAGAGAAAGTGAGTTCTGAGAGGGAAACGGTCGAGTGAGATGAGTGAGAAATAGAGGAAGCGTGGCGTTGAAATATGCGCTAGAACTGCAATCGCGTCTGGTGGAGACGAAACACACCTTCCACCGAATCCTCCTCACGAATGCAGCCCCCAAAGACCCCGGGGGGGGGGGGAGGTTAGCCCTCCCATCATACACACACTTATGTCTTGTTAAGTGAGGCGGAGGAGGAGTGGCGAGCGTAGACTGGAACGCGCCGTCATGGCTCGCCCCTTTGGCTGGTGAGAGATGGTTCATTTTTGGGGAACTACTACATTACCCTTCAGGACTACTTCAGTGTGGTCTGAAGTCTTTTGATTTATCTTTATGTATTTTTGTTTTTTTTTTTTTTTTACTACCGTGCTTATAAGATGCTGATTCAGCTCTGGGTACAGTTTGATGGCAAAGGCATACCTATAGAGCAAACAGTGGCGCGAGATCCAGATGTGTTGAAAATCCTAAGGATTTTCTTCCAGAAGAACGATTTTTTTAATTTCCAATGCAGTGGCTTAAAAAGTTTAAATACAAGTACTTAGTGAATATACATATTCTTCTACCTTACAATCAAAATTTAAGATCCATGGTTTTGGTTTTTGCAGTTTAAACGAGCTACCCCAATTTTAATTTTGAATTCTTCATGTCGCGACTCCCCCCCGCCCATAACAACGACACGAACACTACCACTGTTATTACAAATATTATATTATTCACCTCCTAAATATAAACCATTTTGACCATCAGTGTTTTGTTTTTACAGTTTTTAATTTCAATTATAGAATTGCAAATTCTTCATGGAAGATAACTAAATATTATTAATCTTATTATTATCTATTAATTATCTACTAAAATCAACTATTGTAGTCAATGGTTTTATGTTTTTACAGTTTTGAATGCAATTATATAGATTTGCAATTCTTCAGGGAAATAATATTAAATGGATTTAATTCACACACTAATACAGCGCACACAATTAATTCTTCTTATATTATATAACTCTTATCACATTATTAATATGAAATGTTTTCTTTGTAGCCCACCACGCTCACCAAGCATTCTTTTTTTTTCCCAGAAGAACCTGACTTGTAATTAAAACGCCCCACAACTATTCTTTTATAATGTATATTCACCTCAAACACCGTAAACGCCACACCCAGTTTCCTTATATTAACCTGTGGCAGCCTGCCTAATATGTATTACACAATACCATAAATATTAACAAGCTATATAAATAGTAGTCGTATGCAATCCTTTTTTTTCTTTTCAGGTGCACACCCGTGACATGTGGCCAAGTATGCGTGAACCATGACTCGGAATAGTGACGCTGCATTTACCATCCAAAGTGCACCAAAAGCTACGTGTCAACACAAAAACAGTGCAACACACACCACAGAAGCCGTTGTGTGCACACGCCATTATCTGCGAGCGCCGGATCGGGAGCAATATTGCCGCGGTTCGGTGTCTTACTCAAGGGCACCTCAGTCGTGGTACTGAAGGTGGAGAGAACGCTGGTTGTTCATTCCCCCACCTACAATCCCTGCCGGTTATGAGACTCGAACCCACAACCTTTGGTTATGAGTCCGACTCTCTAACCATTAGGCAAGACTTCCCCCGCTGAGCATACATTCATGCACAATACATTATTTAATATTGCCCCTTTATATTTATTATCACACCACTTTAAATAGGTAGGTTTAGTAAAATAGTCAATTTTACAACTATCATTGGCAGTGCTATGCCGACATCTCTGTTTTGTTCGTTTTTTTTCTTCAGATCAGGTTTGTAATTTCGTGATCTTTTTTAGAAGCTAGTTGGCTTTGGCCTTATATTTTAATGAATTCTTGAGATTTTTTGCTGGTTAATTCCTAATGAAAAATGCATAGTGCGAAATGTTGGTGGGAGACGAACCATTAGGCCACGACTTCCCCCGTGTGCATACATTATGCACAATACATTATTTTAATATTGCTTTTATTTCTATTATCAACCACTTTAAATTAGTAGTTTTATTACAATAGTAAATTTTACAATATCATTTGCAGTGCTTAATGGGAAATCTTGTTTTGTTTAGTTTTTTTCTTCAAATCAGCGTTTGTAATCTTGTGATTCTTTTTTAGAGCTAGTTGGTTTGGCTCTTATATTTTATGAATTCTTGAAGATTTTTTGTTTAATTCCTAATGAAAATGAATAGGGAAATGTGGTGGAGAATGTGGGCACATACTATATGTATGTTTGGAAATGTACTAATGCATATATTTAAAATTTTTGCATGGTTGCATCACTACCATGTCACGATTTCTGTTCAACTTGAATATGGTTATTATTTCTCACCTGGATTGGCGTTTTTAAATTGCACCTTGAGAGCACCAATCTGGATGTTTTTGTGCATGATCAGTGGTTAATGTACTCCCTCACACACCCCTTCAATAAGAATGATCAAAGAGGCACTGAAGCCTGTGTCAGGTTAATTTGTTTGCTCGCCCAGTCTCTGGTGTAATTAGTGCTAATTTCGTTAACGAAGACTATGACGAAAAAATGTTCGTTGACAAGCTTTTTTCCCAAGACTATGATGAGACGACAATAAGGTCAATAAATGCTAACTGTGACTATGTCAACATGCAATTTCGGTGACGAAATAAGATGAGACTAAAATGTATTCAAACAAATAAAAACTTTAACAAAAACCTCTTTATTTTTGTCAAAAAAGGAGACAAAACGTTATTGCGGACTGCTCTACATGCGAGCTTCAAAAGAGTTCAAATCCCCAAATCAGAGTTTCGCTGTTACAAGGATACATTTTCTGCCCGGTGTTTTGCTTGTTTTAAGCAATCTGGAAACCATGCGCACGCGCTCACTCCTCATTGCAGAAGCGCCGCCGCCGATGATCTGAAAACACAGACAAACAAGCTGGAGTTTAGCGATCTAAATGAAAGTGTCACTCAGCCGGTCTCTGTTCTCTGTGTTGAGATCTAGACTATATTGTCTGTGACTGTGGTTGCTGTATAAATGCACTTACTCAACCGCTGTTTTTTTAATAGAGAAATAGGCTTTGCCATTGGAAGGATAATTATAATTACAGTATAATTTATGCATTTAGCAGACGCTTTTTATTCAAAGCGACTTACCGGCATTCAGGCTATACATTTTTTTTACCAGTATGTGTGTTCCCTGGGAATCAAACCCACAATCTTTTGGAATTATAGTGGAATTACTTGGAATTTCACTGTTATAATATTTTTCGTTTGTTTTAGCAGTTTTCATAATGTAGACAGAGTGATTGCATAAGTCTTTGGTATTAATTTATATAATAAAATGCCTATAATAAATCAGTACACTAATTGAGGTAAAATACACCATGTATGTGTCCACATTCTATTGATTTGTGCTTACTGGTGAAAGTGCAATGCCTGAAATGCAAAAGTAAATTACTTAAATGACAACAATAATTACGATTATAAATTTGAGTAAAAATAATTTTTATCAGTTCTACCATTATAAAGAATGACGAAAATGTGAGATTTGACTAAAATCTTACTAAAATGCTCATACATTTCATGGACTTAAACTTGATGAAACAAAAACAGGACCAGGTTGACTAAATATGATAACTAAAATGTACATTTGAGTAAGACTAAGACTAAATAAAAAATGACTGCCAAAATTAATACTGCTGTACGGTTAATTAATAATAATCTTATTGCTAAAATGTCAAACTAATTAAAACTAGACTAAAATACTTTAGGTTTTCTTTGACTAAAACTATACTAAAATGTTGAGACTTTTAGTCGACTAAAACTAAACAGGATAAGGTTGACTAAATATGATCAAAACTAGCAAGGACATTTAACACGGGACTAAGACTAAAATTGAAAATAGCTGACAAAATTAACACTAGGTGTAATGTGATTCAAAGACTGCCTGTTCTCACCGCAACCACATCAGTCCTTTGAAGCTCACCTGCCTCCACCAGAAATCTCCAGTTTCCATGGCGACCACTAGCATTGTCAATACACCTACAACACCGCCAAACCGGTCAGGTTCAGAGGCCAGCTGTTCCATACGCACCGTAATGTGTGTATCAACAGACCAGCTGAGCCAATTAATCTATTATGCCAATTGCAACTCTTACGGATGCTCAAATTGAGGTAAAAGCATTTCTAAACACATTAAAGCATTGCATTAAAGCAGCAATCCCTAATGTGTTTTTGTGAGAAAATAATCCTCAGTTGTCTTTAACATCGCTAAATTTCCATGCACCGCTGGCTCTGAAGAAATGTAGCTTTTATATTTAGCACCTGTAATTAGGGTTCGTAAGCTTCCCTGCAGGTCGTTCCCTCTCAATCTACTCATGTCAGATCTTGCTGAGTACGTGTACCTGGCAATTTCTGCTCAATTGGCTTTGTTAAAGTCGAGAAACCGAACAGAAGAAATTCATAAGCATGCATGGCGTGCTCCAAACGTCCTCTATTCTTCACGTGGAGTAAATCATTTGCGAATTGAATAAAAAGCTGATTAGTGTGTGACATGCTTAATTAATCCCAGCGCTGCAGAATGCACTTCAAAACGTATTTCATGCCACTTGCGTATGTTAATATCGCGCGCTTGTTCAGTTCTATATCGTTTCTTTTGAAATCCCAATCCGTGACGCAAATATTTGTTCGGAGAGAACAGAAAGTGCCTTTGGATAAAGGTGCAGAGTCCCGAGCGAGGATGAAGGCACATTAATGCTGCCCGTGGCTCGCAAGTCACATTTCAGGAAACCGCCTGCGAAAACTCCCGAGCTCCACGCACACACAATTTCTGCATATATCTCTCCCTTCCTGCTCATAATTTAGTGAGTGCGAGCAATTCCCACCGTATCTGCCTGACTGTGAAGTATTTGTTAAGTCAAATGTGTGGGGAAGATTTATGAGCCGGAGTCATGCCTGATGCTTATTAACTTAGGCCCACCACAAAATCATTTTGTTGTCGTAGTCGGAGTTTGTCCTCGGTCTAGCGTGATGCTGCAAACATCTCAGCCAATGTTGTTGTGTTTTTCAAACAGCCTTACTGTTATTACGATATAATTATTTCAGAGTTCACAACACACTTTCACCCGGGGTTGTTATTTGTTTGTTTGTTTCAGTGTCAAGGAGCAGTGACTTCACGGGCAACTTTTTACGTTTATAAGAGATTTTTTGTAAAATTGAATGATTTCATTCTTTCATTCATTAGTTTGTTTGTTTATTAGAAAAATATCTGTAAAGATATACTTAAATGCACAATAAAGATTGTAAATGTACTGTTTTCTTTATATGTGACCTGTGCTGGCAAAATGAGTCGCAATGTGCACGGTCTAATTTTGAGCTATAGGCAAAAAAAGTGAAAAATGTTCATTAAGCCCTCTTCTAGCGATCCCAATGCTCCAAATAGTAATAAATATTTAAAATGATCTTTATTTGTACATTTTATGAGAGGAGTATCTTTTTCTCTGCTCACTTCTGGACGACTGCTGCTGCTTCTCACCACAAGTTGTAGGTCTGTTGTTGCAAAAGCGCAGCATTCCAGATTTGTGAATATTCATATCGAATTCTCAATGGCATGAGTCCAAACCACTGAAATATGATTTTCAAACCACAATCTCCCTATAAAGTACATTACTGCGAAATATGTCTTGGCTATATTTCCCACCAACATATTGGTTATGTCTTACATGAACTTTAGTTAATGTCGTGGAAAAATCTGATGTGTAACATTGTATTTGATCCATGCATTGCAGTGGGTCTTAATATAGATCTGTCTCATGTTAGATCAACATAAATAAAGAACGGAATCACTCGCTTCTCTTGGTTAAACTACTGTTTATTGCATCTTGTTGATATTTTTTATTTACAAAGAAACATAAAAAAGCGATATTGTGATTATATTTAATTATTATTAAAAGAATGAAAGGACAATATGCAAGATTCTTGCGATTTTGCTTTGGAACGTTCAGAAAACTTTAACTCGATTTTTCTAAAATGAACTCTGATGACTCTGCCGCCTTCAAACGGCTGTAGTAGCCCAGTCATTTTATTGTCAAGGTATTTTAATGGAGAATGTGAAAATAAACAGAACTTATTTTTGAAAACGTGCTAATTCCAACTCTTTTTGCCTGAAATTAAATAGGTTTAATCTAAAATTATATATATAAGTATAATTTCATCAGTTTAATGAACATAATATAAAAAATGTTTCTTAAGAATTCTCTTTCTGAGTTTAACATTACACTGGATTAGTGAGTTTTGTTTAATTGATTACTGAATTAATTGTATTTCATCTATTTATTTATTTAGATTTATTTGACTTCAGGCAGTGACTTTTTTTAGTTTAATTTAAGAGTTTTGTTGTTGTTTTTGTTTGTTTGTTTGTTAAATTGAATGAGTAAACGTTTTTTGGAAAATATTTTAATACATTTTCTGTGCTTCAACTGTGCTAGTTTACTGCTACTGCTTTGTACAGTTTACAGGCAATACTTTGATTTTTACTCAATATAGCACTTCATTAAACCATGCAAACCAAGTGTATGTGTTACTCAGAAACATCTAAGTAAATAAAACAATAGATATCATGTAGACACTATATCTACATAATTAGTAATTATCAATACTTGGTACACAATACACAAATATACAAATATAAATATGACATTTTGAGTACAAAATTAACTCCAAATGTAGCAATATCGCACGTTACTAAACCTAGCAACAAAAGCATTGATAAAACTGTGTAAATACAGCTGGGAAAAAGCCTTATTAATTATTCATGCCCCAGTGCATGATGGAAACACCAGTATCAGAAAAGTTGAGTAGGTTTTATGCTTTTATTTCTACAAGCTTGTACAAATATAGAATTTACTTTGTTTTTTTATCAGTGTACTTCATTTAATACAGTTAATAAACAAAACATAGTTTTGTTACCTCTGTAAGACGTTCTTTTAGACTGTGGTGAATTCAATAGATGCATCTGAAAACTATCGGGTTTCACAGTTTGAAACCATCATGTAGTCTCAATCCATTCTTTCAGGCTGGAATGCTGGATTGGTCAATATTTATAATAAATATTTGACAGGTTATTTTTGTATCTGGCTGTGTTGACTCTTATTGAGGACATAAAACACATATTTTCTAAGAAAACGGAAGAAGCAGGAGATTGCACCCAACACTGTACCTCTCAGTATGAGATTAGTCTAAAATAATTAATCGATACAGCATATTGTGAAATAGTTAAATGGTAGCCAGATATTTTTACTCCACATGTCGGTGGAATTTTCCCATCAAGCTCTGATTAATTTCTGTGCCTAAGTTTGCCTACCGGAGAAAATGACTATAGGAGCTTGCATGTTTGTAACAAGGTTAAACAATGCACCAGTCCGAATTTTCTTTTATCTTGAGAGAAGTTTTTCAAGAGGAGATTGATTGACAACTGAAAAGAGTGGTGGGCATGTTACATGCCATCTAGTTTGAGCTGGAAGCAGGCAGATCTGAAAGTAATCAAGACAGACAGTGAGTTGTACCACTGAGGTCCTGAATCAACTAAATATTGAGCAAAGCCAAATAATCACACGTTCTGGGTCTTAGTAGTTGTTTGCACTAATGAAGATTTCTTAATTATAACATCACATCAACAGGAGTGTGTGGTGAAGATTACTAAACACGGGTGGTTGAGCAAAGGTACAAATTGCTAGCTTGTCTTTTTTTATCAAGGTTTTTTTTTTTCTGAAGGTGACCTCAGGAAAAACAATATAACATACAAACTGCCATAAATATATTACGATATCTGTGTGTTGTGGGTGTGTGTGTTGTGTGTGTGTGGACTGAGACCAAAATCAGTTATTAAGTTTGCTGGGGTATATTTCTAGAAATAGCCAAAAATACATTTTATGGGTCAAAATTATTGATTTTACTTTTAGGCCAAAAATTATTAGGATATTAAGTAAAGTTCATGTTACATTAAGATATTCTGTAAATTTCCTACCGTAAATATACCAAAACTTAATTTTTGATTAATAATACGCATTGCTAAGAACTTCATTTGAACAACTTCAAAAGCGATTTTCTCAGTATTTAGATTTTTTTACACCCTCAGATTCCAGATTTTCAAATAGTTGAATCTCTGCCAAATATTGTCCTATCCTAAAAAACCACACATCAATGGAAAGCTTATTCATGATGGATACATCTCACTTTCAAAAGAATGACCTAAAACGGGTTTGTGGTCAGGGTCACATATATTTATTAGTGCTGTCAAAATTAGCGCATTAATGCGGGCAGTTAAATTTTTTTCAGTTTAACATGTTAAAAATATTTAACGCAGGGGCGGAGCTAAGGGTGGCCACCCCACTCACAACTGCTAAACAGGAAGTTGAAGTGATTATTCCATATATGGAAACGGAAAGTTGAAGGCGGGGCAGCGAAAGCATGTTAATGAGGTTTAAGGTCATATTTAACTTCATAAGCAGTTCTCAGATGTTAGTTTGCTGTTTGAGAACAGTCTCAATGCTGTATTTGTAGGGCAGGTTTTGAGTCATTCCAAAAAGTAATTTACAGCACTTCTAGTAAGACTAATATTTTTTAGATTAAATTATTAACACTATCGAAATTGTTCTGCAGAGTGTTATGGCACAAGTCCAAATTATTTCCACATTGGATTAAATAATGAACATTATCGAAGTTGTTCTGGAGAGTTTTATGGAACAGATCCACATGCATACGCCACCTAATAATCTGTGGCAGATGCACTCGAGGGGAGAATGAAGTATTCATCAAGCTTCAATCTTCATGCATCAGAGAGGCACAGCATGAGGATTTTTTTGTTTTTTTTTTTTTTGTTTTAGGTTACCAATCAGGGCTGTGAGCCAGTGGAAATCGCTCCCTTCTGCTGGAGGAATATGAATAAAGGCTGTGGAGTGCTGGTGTTAGTGAGGCAGCTGGAAAAAGAGGAAGACATTATAGGAAGACTTGGCCGCACTTGGCAACATTCCTAGTCTTGTTTCAGCAAAGCAATTGTTGAAGTTTGGCACTAAAAGTGCACAGAATTCCTAAAACTTTGTTTGCAAATACATTTTGTTCTGTGAACGCCTCCCTGCAGCAAAGAGCAGCTTGAATTTCCAGGCTGGGTGATGATGGTTACTAGAGGTTTAGTCTGGATCATAGCAATGCTGGTCGTTTAGGGTTCCTGTGGGTCCATAAAATATCTTAAATAGGCTTTTCAAACTTTAAAGCTGTAAAAAACTGCCCATGACATCCCAAAAGTCTTCTTATGTTAATTATGTTACATTTTAGTTAGGGTTGTGCACCATTCATCCTTGAATTGACATTTAAATTGAATTGACATATTCATACTGTATGAATTAGAAATTGTGAATTAAAAAAGCAAGATTTATCAAGACCAACTGTGAATGTTTGGTAGAAAGATTGACAAGACGATGGATGGATGGAGATGGTGGAGTATGGATGGGCCAAATTGAACCGATAGAATAGATAGGCAATTTTTAGGATTTTTTTAGAAAAGCCGGGAAGCAGTAGACTCCGTTGAGCATTGCAATTTGATCAGTCCAAGAGACCAGAACCACACTGCGTACAAGCTTCTGGATCCATTCACAACTGTTGACGGTGTATTGTAATACAGTGGGAACGCGTCCAAATTGGTGCGCTCCAGCAGAGCCTGCCCTCTTATCTCCAGTCGCAGGAAGAATAGAGATGCTGGAGGCATTACAAGTCACTGTTGGCATACCTTGGCACCCAGCCCGGAATGGGAATGGGTGGTTGTCACCGGTCCTCCACCTGAAAGCCTTCGCCCCAAAGCCTAGTGGGAGTTGCAATGCTTTGAAGAAAGCAGCCCGACGGTGTTCAAGGCAGATGATATTGCTCACCGCAGGCTTTGCTTTCAAATCCCATGCTCATTAAACCGGTCCTTCTGCAAATATTTGCAAAAAGAGACCCATGGAAGAGCGGCCAAGTGGAGTCCTTCATTTCTTTTTTCTTTGAGAGTCTCAACTGGTAAATCATGACCCAGAAATGGCTTGCCGGTCTGATCGGTGCAAGCAGGGAAAGCAATGCTAAATGTAAATAATAAAATGCAACAATCATATATATAAGTAGGACAGGAAAACAAAACATTTTTGTCAACTTTCATAATGGAGAAAATGTTTTTCATATTTATTTTGCAGTGCAAAACAAAAAGCAAAACAAAAACAAAGCAAAACAACATAAAAAGCAAAACAAAAAGCAGAGCAAAGGGGAAAAACAATATAAAACAAAAAAGAAAATGAAATTTATTTTGCAGTGCAAAACAAAAAGCAAAACCAAAATAAAGCAAAGCAAAATGAAAAACAAAACAAAACAAAGCTGAGCAAAGCAAAACAAATCAGAACAAAAGCAGAGCATAAATCCGTGTAAATCCGTGTATCATTCGATCATTCGTTTTTGCATTATATTGAAAGTCGAAAAATGAGATTTTAGGTTTTTATCAAAAACGAAAAACCAAGAATTCGCTTAAAATTTCGTTTTTTCGTTCATGGTGGATGGAAAACTGAATACAGCTTGAATTATTCAGATTTCTACACCATGGGCGGGATTAAACGCCCTTTGCGTTGGTAAGCGAAGATCAAACCGGCACCGTCATCAGTTCTTCTGCAGTATAACGCAGCCAGGAATAAATAGTCCTCCACCGATTTGCAGTTCGCCTCACGCGCCCACTAACCCCCTCAACCCCAACCACTCTTACCTTACACTTTCATATTTTTCTCATCAAACGACTAATGAATAGCTCGACACGAAAAAAACAAAAAAGGGGCTGTTTTCTCATTTTTCTACTTTCATTATTAAATCAAAAAACTAATGATCGACTGATACACGGATTAGCATGCCCAAACAATCAGGGTATCTTCGTCCAATCAATTTTTGTTTTAATATTGAAATCTGAAAAATGAAAAATGGCACATATTTCGTTTTTCAATTATTCAAACAAAACGAAAAAATCAAGAATCCGGCTTAATTTTTCGTTTTACATTCAGGGATAGAAAACGAATAAAAAACTTGAATATTCGATCTCTACATGTGGAATGAAACGCCCCTCCGCTGATTGGTCAACCAAACATTACAACACAATAATAGTCCTAAAAAAAAACTTAATAATAGTCCTCCGCTTCTATTGATTTTTTTTTTTGTCATTCTTACCAGGTTATTCTAATACATTTTCATCTCTTCATCAAACAGCCAGATTAATGAATGGCTTGACAAAAACCATACTGAAGCAGAGCCTTTTGGCCCTAGGCATACCTGTTTTATTATAGTTATCCACCCATTAAAATATGTGTGGCAAAGCTGCGCGACGCAATGCAGCACGGGGAGAATGTATTGACCGCTATCAATTTATGTGAACATACAGTCTTAACTTTTGTTTTAGACAATACGCTGCAGTTTAGACAAAGGAGGAAATTAAATAATATTACAGATATGAAAATAAATGACTTTGTGTAATTTACCTTCACAGCACATCTATTATTTTTCTATTTTGAGTTTTATTCATAGAGCACTTTATACAAATTTAGGAAATCATCTGTTATTATCCCACTGGCATGGGACTATTTGTTCATCAGAGTGCTTGTTTCAGTGACTGAATTTAGTGAATTTGACGTCATGATTTGAAGGTGAACTAATTTGAGTTATAAGAACATATCCAAACCCTGAAATAACACTTCGAACAATAAGCCAGTGTCAGCAGTATCAGAAACTAACTTTCACATAAGGGGCAACTGATTTTCAGTTTTATATTTATTATTTATTTTTTTATTTTTTTACCTTTTACCTTTTTTATGTCATTTTTAATGTTAAAATTCTTACATTAAATAAATTAGAATAATATGACAATAGGCTGTTACCAATTCAGTATCCATACCAAATCAGTATTCAATGATATAGAACCTGGGTCTGAAGATGCTTTTAAATTTATTTACAGTTTAATGCTGATAAGATGGCTGTATGTGCAATTACAAATGTATAATGAAATTAGATTAATGTTTTATACAACATTTTTAATAGTAATATGAATAAAATTAAATAATACTTGAATTATGAAAGTAATATCGCCACTAGGTGGCTGTAAGTCTTTGTGTTAATAAAGGATCCTTTTATTCAATCAATTAGTTCAAAATGCTTAATTCATTCATTTAAGAATAAAATCAAGCGGCTGTCTATAACAATTGGTAATTGAATTGTTGTCTATAATAATGGGTCTTTAAAGACTCTGATTCATTCAGGAATGATACACCACTCTATGTGCCTACTACGAGTCAGTCAGGTACACAACGGTTCTGTGACTTGGTTTAATTGGCAGAGAAAATAACAATTTTGTATGCCATCGGTTAGCTGGCCAATACTCAATATTAATTAAATAAATTAATTTTATTGTCTAAAACTACCTGTGTTCATATAAATTAATAGTGGTCTGCGCTTGTCTATAATACATTCTCCCCGTGCTGCAGTGCGTTGCGCAGCTTTGCCACACATATTTTAATGGGTGGATAACTATAATAAAACAGGCATGCCAAGGGCCAAAAGGCTCTGCTTCAGTATCAAGCCATTCATTAATCTGACTGTTTGATGAAGAGATAAAATGTAGTAAAAATAAACATGTTAAGAATCAATAGAAGCAGAGGACTATTATTAAGTTTTTTTTAGGACTATTATTATGTTGTAATGTTTGGTTGACCAATTAGCGGAGAGGGGCGTTTCATTCCCGCCAACATGTAGAGATCGAATATTCAAGTTGTTTATTCGTTTTCTATCCCTGAATGTAAAAACGAAAAATTAAGCCGGATTCTTGATTTTTCGTTTTGTTTGAATAATTGAAAAAATAAATATGTGCCGTTTTTCATTTTTCAATATTAAAACAAAAATTGATTTGACGGAAGATACCATGATTCCAAACAAAGCTCAACAAAAGCAGAGCATAGCAAACAAAGCAAAATGAAGAACAAAAAACAAAACAAAGCAAAGCAAAACGAAAAACAAAACAAAAAAAAATGAAAAACAAAAAACATTAAGCAAAACAAAACAAAGCTCAACAAAAGCAGAGCATTTCAAGCAAAGCAAAACTAAAAACAAAATAAAAAACAAACCGCTGCGCAAAACAAAACAAAACGAAAAGCAAAATGAAAATCAAAATAAAACAAAAAGCAACACAAAACAAAAAACAAAAGGAAAAAAATAAACAGATCAAAGTGAAACAAAAAGCAAAGCAAAAAGCATAACTCTATATGTCATAAACTACATTAAAAGCATGTTTTTGTCAGAGCTGTGGTACAGTGCGTAGTGTGACCTCTATCTTCCCCACTGTCCTGTTATTTTAAGGCAAAGAAAAAGGCAATTAAAAAAATAAATACAAAAATATTAATAAAAGACTCTTCTTCGAGAGGCTCACTGGCTGTATTGGCCACTTACAGTTTATCTGGAGCTCCTTCCAAGCATGGTGCACCAACGGTCGCACGTTTTCCTGATTAATGTGTGGCAAGTGAATGAGCAGCAGTTAAAAATAAAAAGGGCAAGTGCTTCCAACTGAGTGATTGGGTCATTTATCCCCATCACGATGTGATATTTTAGTGCTGTGGTTTCGAGACCCATGATGATGAAGTATTCGGGGGTTGATTTTTAGGTGTCGCCTTTTCGTGAAACATGTTTTTGCTCTTTGCGAGAATGAAGGCTGTAAACAAGCGTAAGTAGACACGATAAGCGATAGTGAAGATTACTGTTTTGGCCACCTCATTCTGTCTCGGATGATGTAGCCAAGATCATCCGAGAGCGAGGAGCAATAAGTGCACTTTCACAGATGTGAAAGTGATGGAGCGAGAACAGAGGGCCGAGTGCTTGAACAAGGAGCGACAAACATGTTGCCATTTCTGTTCGTGTACAGACACTATATCTCTGTACACCGTATCTCTGGCAGGGAGATGCATGCTTATGGCCTCGACGGTACAGGCTTTTGTTGGCACACTTGATTTTGTTAAAGCTGATGTCAGCCAAAAGCATTCTGGTTTCATGCACTTATGCTCACAGCCACAAGGTGCATCAGCTTGGTTTATCGAGAGCAATTACTAGACCTTGATAATTAATTAAAAATTTAAATAAAAATTTGTTTTATTTTTACTTTTTATTTATTTAATTTTTACGTATTTATAAGTGAGAGAAATTGTGTGAAACATAAGCAATATTTTTTAGAGATCAAAGTTGTGACTGAATTTTGCATAGTTTATTTGTTTGTTGGTTTAGCTAGCTAATTTATGACAACAGCATTCTCAGCACATTTTGGTTTTAAGTTCAGTTAAGGTCAACGTTAACGAGTCGTTGTTAAAAGCATGCCGATTATTTACATCCTTAACACCAGTTATTAGAGGTCGACCGATGTATCGGTTTTGCTGATTAATCGGCATCGATAGTTGATTGCTGGAAATATCGGTTATCGACAAAAATCCATGCCAATAGTTTTCCGGGTTGCGTCCATTGCAGGAGCGGCTGAGAAGGGTCTGCTTTCATTACACAGTGTGAGAGCGGCCTCTAGTGGTTGAAATCACTGACAGCACGTGCTATTTGTTTAGACACGTGATACTGCACGCTGAACAGAGCGAGAAACTTCAGACGCAGATTTAAATGCAGCCGACAGAAAATCATTCTGCGCCACAGAGCGCCATTCACATAGTTCTCCTTTAAATTACATTATATTGGTCCCAAATCGTTGTTAATGTACATAATGAATTGTGTACTGTGCATTTTCAGCAAAACGTTTGTCTTTATGTGGCCTGAATAAGTTGTGTGCTTCATTTTAGAGCTATAATATACAGTGGGTACGGAAAGTATTCCCTTAAATTTTTCACTCTTTGTTATTATTGCAGCCATTTGCTAAAATCATGTAAGTAAATTTTTTTCCCTCATTAATATACACACAGCACCCCATAATGACAGAAAAACACAGAATCGTTGACATTTTGGCAGATTTATTAAAAAAGAAAAACTGAATCACATGGTCCTAAGTATTCAGACACATTGCTGTGGTATTTAGTAGAAGCACCTTTTGATCTAATACAGCCATGAGTCTTTTGGGAAAGATGCAACAAATTTTTCACACCTGGATTTGAGCATCCTCTGCCATTCCTTCTTGCAGATCCTCCAGTTCTGTCAGGTTGGATGGTAACCGTTGGTGGACAGCCATTTTTAGGTTTCTCCAGAGATGCTCAATTGGGTTTAATTTCAGGGCTCTGGCTGGGCCATTCAAGTACAGTCACAGAGTTGTTGTGAAGCCAATCCTTCGTTATTTTAGCCTTGTGCTTAGGGTCATTGTCTTGTTGGAAAGTAAACCTTCGGCCCAGTCTGAGGTCCTGAGACTCTGGAGAAGGTTTTCGTCCAGGATATCACTGTACTTGGCCGCATTCATCTTTCCCTTGATTGAAACCAGTCGTCCTGTCCCTGCAGCTGAAAAACCCTCCCACAGCATGATGCTGCCACCACAATGCTTCACTGTAGGGATGGTATTGGCCAGATGATGAGCAGTGCCTGGTTTCCTTCAAACATGATGCTTAGAATAGAGGCCAAAAGTTCTATTCTGGGCCTATACGACCAGGAATCTTATTTCTCACAATCTTGGAGTCCTTCAGGTGTTTTTTTAGCAAACTCCATTTGTGTCTTGCACTGAGGAGAGGCTTCTGTCTGGCCACTCTGCCATAAAGCCCCGGCTGGTGGGGGGCTGCAGTGATGGTTGACTTTCTAAAACTTTCTCCCATCTCCCGACTGCATATCTGGAGCTCAGCCACAGTGATCTTTAAGTTCTTCTTTACCTCTCTCACCAAGTATTTTCCCCCCTGATAGCTCAGTTTGGCCGGACAGCCAGCCCTAGGAAGGGTTCTGGTCGCCCCAAACATCTTCCATTTAAGGATTACGGAGGCCACTGTGCTCTTGGGAACCTTAAGTGCAGCAGAACTTTTTTTGTAACCTTGGCCAGATCTGTGACTTGCCACAATTCTGTCTCTGAGCTCTCAGGCAGTTCCTTTGACCTCATGATACTCATTTGCTCTGACATGCACTGTGAAATGTAAGGTCTTATATAGACAGGTGTGTGGCGTTCCTAATCAAGTCCAATCAGTATAATCAAACCAGCTGGACTAAAATGAAGGTGTAGAAACATCTCAAGGATGATCAGAAGAAATGGACAGCACCTGAGTTGTCACAGCAAAGGGTCTGAATACTTAAGTGATATTTGATATTTCAGTTTTTCTTTTTTAATGAATCTGCAAAAAATGTCAACAATTCTGTGTTTTTCTGGCAATATGGTGTGCTGTGTGTTTTAAACAAAATTCATGAGGAAAAAAATTTAACTTAAATGATTTAGCAAATGGCTGCAATATAACAAAGAGTGAAAATTTAAGGGGGTCTGAATACTTCCGTACCCACTGTAGGGCGTGCTTTCTCTTTCTGTTTGCTCAGTTTTTTAAACACCGAACTTCAAACTCACCCATGCCAAATTGTTCATTCTTGAAGTAAACTTGAGTCCATTTGGTGATTAAATAAACTGTTTTAGACCGCTTGTTGATTGATTGTCAACACATCCCACAGCTGTATGGCCAGATGAGACTCAAACTACAGTTTCTCGACTGGATAACCAATCTCGCTAGTAAAGTTTTGATGGATCAAGACTGCAATCAAGGTAAAGACGAATGCGATGGCGTACAGGAGTTGTACAGTAAGCATATGTGAGTCCGTTATAATAATGCGTGTATGAGTGCTCTTGATGCACTGATCGCACATTGTATTTATGCACAGGCACAGACATTTCCATACATTCACGTTGTTTCCACACACACTCAGTCAAGATAATTATGGTCGAACAATATCGTTTTTTTGACAGCCGATGAGAGATCTTAGAGAGAGGCGTGGCCGATTGGCGATCTAAAGCGATAGGTTAAGATATTTTTATTTGTATTATAATTTTATTATTTTTAAATTAAGGTCTTGCGAAAACTTTAAATAATGATAATTAATTATATAAAAATTAATGTGTAAAATAAACATACTTATACTTTAGATGCCAACTTCCTGATTCTATAATTCTATTACAGTATTTTTGCACACAATAAGCAATATTTTAAAATATATCAAAACAAAAAGAAAAACGAAACACTGTAACCAACAGGAATCAGTAGTCTGGGAAGTCTGTGGCATGGGAATCATATCCTTTTCAACCTAAAGCAAGGTAAACCATGTTACAGGCCAGCACGCGTAACAATTATTATGATTATGGCAAATGCATAAATCAGCCTAGTTTGAAATTACGAGTTTGTTTAAAACGTTGGATCCAGTGAAGCTGAAATCTCCTCCTGTCCGCATTCAATTCACATGGATCGACTGTCATGCAGAGCACACGCGATCATGCAGGATACAAATGCACACTTCACAAGATCTCACAGCCGAATTCGACTAAGTCTGCAAGGTTTGTGAAATTAAATGTTCATTAGGGGGGGGTCATTTTTTCAACGGTTTGTTTAAATTATATAAATGCGTATTTGCTGAATGCTGACAGCAAAAGAGAAAGTATTATAATGTTTGCCTTTAAATTACTAATAATATTAAAGCAATCGTCATAATACTTTTTTGTATACATTTTAATTCATTTGTTTAACAGTTCTATCGGATTATTAGACAGACTTCTATCTGTATTAGACAGAACTGAATGACAACAGTCATTCAAGAGGGAGAATGTGAGCACTGTGTACTCTAGCGCTGCAGTTCTCAGCGCCGTCAAAATAAAAGCCCCACCTCGAACGCATCGGCCAAACAAAAAAACATATCGGCCGATGCAGATATTTAAAAAATGCCAAATATCAGCCGATATATCGGCCTTGGTGATATATAGGTCGACAACAACGATAATGTTTGATTTGTCATGTTATGGGCTGGGGTGGTTGATACATCGTATTCCAACGAACCAAGACGTTACAATTTTAGCATAAATGCACATTGTTCTAGAAGGAATGGCAAATTCATGCCATACCTTTTACACATGTACTCAAATTGTTATGCTGATAATACAATTTGTAAGGAAAAATGCATTAAATAGCGAGATATTTCTGGGGAAACTTTTTCAAAGAAAAACACACACACACAATGCATGTCTATTTGCGGAGCCGCCGACGGGCTCTGTTGAATCAGCAAGCAACCAAAACGGAAGAAACAAAAAGGTTGACACTTGAAAATTGTTAGCGCTGCTAACGAAGGCGGATTGTTTAAATTGATTTTTTTAAACTTTTATTAATGAGCTGCAGTTTTATTACATCACGTGCTTGCACAGATGCAGTATATTAACGCCACTTGTCATCAATAAGGTGCAGATTTGGTCCTCAATTTGTGTTTCCAACACACTTTTTCACAGCGCGCATCACGCGCTCAAACTCATCAAAAGTCAACAAGTTCAACAAGCAACAACGACTTATCCAAGTGACTGCTGCAGAACACACACGAGAAAGAGACGAGGCAGCGCAGATCGCGCGTATTATAAGTGAGTGGGAATTTACCGAAAATGGCACTTGCGTGAGTTAACACTGTATGCAATACCCGCAACCTCACACCAAATTTCAGGCCGTGTAGATAGGCAAGCATATATTCAAATAATTTAGTAAGCAGAAATCCGAAATTTACCTTAACATATTAAGTTAGAGGAAGATGTGACTGAATTGATGCTTGAAGAATGCACTTCCAGCAGCCATGATAAACAGTTGGCGGTTAAAGTTTTCTATGCACAATTTGAATTGACGAAAGTCACGAGACCTATTACTCTCTATCCAATCCCGTTGATGGATAAAAATAAAATTTAAAATAAGCATGTAACGACCACAAACGGAGGAAAATAGTGGAGTAAAAGTACAGATACATCACTAAAAATGTACTCAAGTAAAAGTAAAAGTACACAATTTTTAAACTACTCAAAAAAGTACAATTACTGAAAAAAACTACTTAATTACTGTAACGTGAGTATTTGTAATTCGTTACTTCACACCACTGATAGCAGAGGCGGTTGGTTTAGGGTTTTTTTTGGCATCTCCATGTGGTCCTGTTCGCATCTTGACTTCTCTAAAATGTAAAAAAGCTATTTGCTGTTGCACTGCACACATACTATACAATTCAGATATATATATATATATATCTTATTTTTTTTTTATTTCATATGTGCTTATATGGGCTCCTTATATCATTTTGTTCTTTGGTGTCCTTTTGGAGTTTTGGAGTCCTTTTTTGGAAAGACATCTAAATTTATTTTGAAAAAATCTTGCAGAAAATATAGATTTTTGAATATCACCCTTCAATCTTTTGGTTTACTTTGCTGGATATAGCAAATGATGACCAAATAAACATTTGAAACAAGATAAATGGTATATGCTTAATTTCATGAAGTGTGCAATTTAATCGCGATTAATCACAGAAAAAGTGTGTGATTAATTAGATAAAAATTGTTAATCTATTGACAGCCCTAATATCCAGTGTATATATATAGGTAGATACATATATGTATGTACCATGAACTGCATAGGTCCCAAATTATGCCTAATTATTGAAACTGACTTATGCTTATAGTTTGTTGTTAGTTAGTTAGTTTTGTTTTGTTTTGGGGGGTTTTGTTGTTTCTTTGTTTGTAAATATTAAGTTTAATAGTATCGTGCTCTCAGCAGCCAATTTTATTTATTGCATAAACTGTTTATCCTCATTGCAGTTGAAGCTTTATTTATTTGTTTGTTTGTTGGGTTTTTACTTAAAAGACAGTGCAGTGGAAAAAACAACAGGTCAGATATCTGTATTTCATATAATCTTTTTTGTTTGGTTACCTTTCAGTCGGTCACTACGAGTCACGTTGTGACCGATGAATTGGGATATTGCTTCGATAGACCAATCTACTTAGAGTGTAAACTAAACAAACCAATGCACATTGGCATGCGATTATTACATCCAGCTGCCGCTGATCACAGCATCAGCATAAGTTGGCGGGCCGCCCCGCCTGCCCAGGCCCCCGGCAAACCTGCCGGCAAGGAGAGAAGCAAGCGGCCCTGAGACAGGTGACCCAGGGATGGAAGGATCTGCTCTTCAGGAGATGGAGAACGCACCACTCCCTCCCCCGGAGGAAGGCCGGGCGGAGAATCTTTTGTTTCTTTTTTTCCCGCCACTTAGCTCACGGTCGACGGTACCCAAATTCTCGACAAAAGAGCAGTTTTCTTTATCTCTGGGTCCCAGGAGGGCACGGAGAATTGCGGACGGACTAACGCCGGACCTCACTCATCTTCCTCCTTCACCAGACGGCAGCAGCAGGAGCGGTTAAGAGAGCGTTCAACAAGGCTGACTACGTCAGGGCGGACAGCGGTCCCAATGATAACTTTTTCGAGGCTCTGGGGATATGGTGGCCGCGCTCGGCACTTACCACCGCTCGGCCCTGGTACATATGAGAACACTCGCACTGCTGATGGCGAGTCCGAGGTGGGGGGAAGCAGCACCGGGTCCAAGTTCACTCGGAAGGGTATACAAACCCTCCACCCGTGTTCTTTTGGTCAGATCTTGCATTCCTCCAGGCCCCAGGGGTGCCCCTAGAGCAGATGCTCCAGGCATGCTGCGGCTCTCCCGGATGACAGCAACCAACCAGGGGTGGGGTGGTGGGTGCCACGTACAACGGGCATGCAATCTCAGTGGTTTGGACGGGCCCGCAGCTGCACTGGCACATCAATTGCCTAGAGTTTTTAGCAGTACATCTTGCCTTGAACCGTCTCAAAAGGTGCTTACGAGGCAAGCACGACACAGTGACCATGGCGTACACCAACCGACAAGGGGGTCTGCGCTCCCGTCGCATGTTGCAACTCGCCCGCCCACTCCTCCTTTGGAGTCGGAAGGTTCTAAGGTCACTTTGTCATTCACATTCCGGGTCTGCTCAACCATATGGCCGACGAGCTGTCACGAGCTGCGCTGCCGGGAGAATGGAGACTCCATCCCAAGACGGTCCAGCTGATTTGGAGACGTTCCAGAGCCGCTTAGGTAGACCTGTTTTCCTCTCCAGAAACCTCCCACTGCCAGTTGTTCTACTCCCTGACAGAGGGAACACTCAGCACAGACGCACTAGCACACAGCTGGCCTTAGGGCCTACGCAAGTATGCATTTCCCACAGTGAGCCTTCTCGCACAGACACTGTGCAAAATCCGGGAGATCCCCGTTATTGGCCCACTCGGACCTGGTTCCCCGAGTTAGTGCTCCTCGCGACAGCCCCTCCTTGGCCGATTCCACTGAGGAAGGACCTCTGACTCAGAGACGGGGCACCGTTTGGGACACCCCACGTCCAGACCTCTGGAAAATTCATGTCTGGTCCCTGGACGGGACGCAGAGGTTTTGAGTGGCCTACCCCAAGAGGTAGTTGTCACCATCACTTCGGCGAGAGCACAGTCTACGAGACACGCTTACGTTTTGAAGTGGAACCTGTTCGTTGATTGGTGTTCTTCTCGCCGAGAAGACCCCTGGAGATGCCTGATTGCGGTCGTGCTTTCCTTTCTGCAGCAAGGGCTGGAGCGAAGTCTGTCTCCCTCCACCCTCAAAGTCCAGGTTGCTGCTATTGCTGCGTACCATGACCCGGTTAATGGAAAGTCCGTAGGTAAGCATGACCTCGTCATCAGCTTCCTTAGAGGGGCCAGGAGGTTGAATCCATCCCGGCCCCCATCTATACCCTCTTGGGACCTGTCTCTAGTACTAAAATCACTACAGCAGGGCCTATTTGAGCCTTTGCAGTCAGTTGAGCTGAAGTTTTTTTCAATGAAAACTCTGCTCTTGCTTGTACTGGCCTCCATCAAGAGGGTAGGGGACCTGCACGCATTTTCGGTCGACGATTCGTGCCTAGAGTTTGGGCCGGCTGACTCCCAGGTAATCCTGAGGCCCCGGCCCGGCTATGTGCCCAAGGTTCCCACTACACCCTTCAAAGACCAAGTGGTGAACCTGCAAGCGCTGCCCCTGGAGGAGGCAGGCCCAGCCCTAGCTTTGCTCTGTCCTGTCTGAGCCTTAAGGTGCTACGTAGACCGGTCACACAGCTTCAGGACCTCAGACCAGCTCTTTGTCTGTTACGGAGGCCGGCAGAAGGGGAATGCCGTCTCTAAGCAGAGGATGGCCCACTGGATTGTGGATGCCATCACCCTGGCTTATCAGGCAAAGGGTGTGCCCTGCCCATTCAGACTGCGAGCTCACTCAACTAGAAGTGTTGCATCCTCCTGGGCATTGGCTCGTGGCGCCTCGCTGACAGATATTTGTAGGGCTGCGGGCTGGGCGACCCCCAACACGTTCGCTAGATTCTATAGCCTCCGTGTGGAGCCGGTATCCTCCTGTGTTCTCAACTCAAACAGGTAGAGGCACTGAGAGGCCCCGGTTAGTGTCAGCTTGCTAAAACTGCTCCAGAGTGTCCTACAGTAGACCCTGTTGAGATCCTCCGTCACCCTCGGCAGCGGACGCGGCAGAACGTCCGGTGCCGGGCCTTCACGATGAATCCGCGGGAACCGTGGAAGGCTGGGTTCCATATTGAGACCTAAGCGGTTCTAGTATGTGTAGAGATGGATAGCAATAGAGCCCGTGTTACCCGCAGGACATCTGCCTTGCCAAGAGGTTACAATCCCCTCCATTTCTCCATATACACCTAAACATATGCTATATGTGTATTTGCTTCCGAAAACTCCTTCAGGAAGGATGGGCTTCCGCAACGTTCCTGTACCAAGTGGAACAGGTACGTTTTCCCAGTGTTATCCAATCTCACTCAGTAAGTTAGTGCTTTGAAAAATGGTGAGTGGAACTACTTGTCCCGAGCCCCGGCCTACACCAGATAGGGGCGCAGGCGGCTCACACAGGGCACTGGAAGGGGCAGCACCATGGCGCTTTGGTTGGGATCCCAATTCGTCGCTCACGGCGTGAAGGTCCCGTTCCCTCCTTAAGGGAATGTCTCGGTTACGTATGGTAACCCTCGATCCCTGAAGGAGGGAACGGAGACGTCACGTCCGTCGCTACAGCTCCTGTACCACCGCTGAGCGCCCAGGTCACCGGCTCGGCTCCTCAGCAAAAAACCTGAATATGCGCTGCATCTGCAGCCTACTTATACTCACACTGTGATCAGCGGCAGCTGGATGCAATAATTGCATGCCAATGTGCATTGGCTCGTTTAGTTTACACTCGAAGTAGATTGGTCTATCGAAGCGATATCCCAATTCCAATTCGTCGGTCAGGACGTGACGTCTCCGTTCCCTCCTTCAGGGAACGAGGGTTACCATACGTAACCGAGACGTTTTTGTTTGTTTTTTTGTTTTTGGTCAGAACCTTTCACATCAAAATATATGGGAATCAAAATTATAATGGCAACCATTTTAAAAGTTGATCAACTTTTATTTTGCTGTCCTACCCATATCTATGATTATTGCATTTTATTATTTGCATTTAGCATTTTTTCCTATTATTCTTGGCCCACCAGTTAAGAACTATTGTTACATTAAACATTAGCTGTTTCCTTACAGAGTAGCTAACGCTGTTTATCCTCCTTTGGGAAACATGACGTGTGTTGTCTCTGTTCTAGCCTTCCAGCAGCAGTGAAAGAGCAGCCCGTCTGTTTTCTCCCTAGAGAACAGAAAGCAACTTGAATGCCAAAGCGTATGAGAGAAAATCGTGATGCTTTTGTTCCAGGCTGTATTTTCTTTCAGGTTAAGCTTCAGGCTAGATCGCTCTGACTCAGGTTAAACGGGGCAGCCCTCAAAATTAAGCTCTGAATCTTTTGCGTTGGTGATTTTCAGGGAATGCAAAAATGTGGAAGTGGAGTTTACAAAACAAGAAATGCCATATATTTAAATGAGAAAGGTATTATTGTTTTTATTATGCCTAAAAAGGATCTAAAATGTTTTTTATTTGCCACACCTGCCAGTGGTGGGGTGAAATTAATAAAAGATAGACGACAAAAAAGTTCTTGCATTTTAATTTTCTATATTATATTATATTATATATGTTTTTTAATATTCAGATTTTATTTTTTGATTTATTTTATTTTATTTTGATTGTGGCCCTCACTGTTTTGGGTGAATTAGATGCTCCCTTGAATGAAAGTGAAAGCTTATTTTATTTTATTTTTGACCAATAGCATTCACAGCATCATAACAACCAGTGTTTTGGTGAAGTGCTAGTGTCGATTAAGAAAAATCATAATTTTGTTGCTCATAATTTCATTTTGTTGGTGTAATGTGATGAATATTTAATGTATATGGCATCACACGACATAAAAACTTAAAATTAGATCAATATTTTAATGATAAAAAAATTCCACTAAGGTAAAATTTTGTGTTTTGTACCTTTTTGTTTTATTAAACCAGTAAATTATTTTTTTTATTCACATTTGCCCTTAACTGGTACGTGTTTATTTTGGACACTCAACATGGATTTTCAGCACCGAATCGACTGCAAGTAATCTGTTTTTAAAGAAATTTCTTGTTTTGAAGGAACTTGATTGGATGCTAGTGTTCTGATGATCCTACGAAGCTCCTTAAACAATTTAACCAGTCACTTCACTAAACAACCCCAATGTTGGTTCACCACCACCATCTAGGCTAGTATTTATAGCAAAGGAAAGGAAATTATGATTACATTTTCATTCTGATCAAGAAAATGAGGAAGTGTTGTGATTGACAGTAGACGTTAACATTTTGGACACGCAGACCCATGGCGACTGCAGTGGTCGTGGCGCCTTAAATACTTTCTTGCGGTACATTCTGTTCCTCTGCCCCGCGTTCTGCATGCTAAACAGAGCCCCATACGGGCCAATTTGCAGCAGCCAATTTACCAACGTCGCTTTGAATTTGCTGGAAGTAAAAAAAGCAGAGAAGTGCTTGGAGCTTCATGAAATGGGAAGTCTGGAATGGCTAAAACCTTCACTCACATACGCAAATGTACGAAGCCACACGCACTTAGAAAAGTACAGATTATCTGTTCGTCATGCATCCAGATGCGGTAGAGAGTCCCAGGGGGTTAGAAAGAGGCATTTCTGACAGGGATGTGACAGGGCTTAATTAGCTGCTGAACTTAGGAAACGTTTTCTCTAGATTGTTGTCATTTGAATACATTAAGACGCGTTTTTGCTAATGCTAAACTGCTTATGTTCACAGCCACGGATTAGAGTGACACGCGAATAAAAAGCTTGAATGTGTCCCTTCAGAAGAGCTAAAGTAGGCTAGCATGTAGCTATGTGTGAGATTATCGCTGAATGGGCTTTTTTAAACATCCTGACTAACTAAATGCTAAGAAATTCATGCTAATCTTTCAACTTTTTCCTCACATTGTGATGCTAATTATGTCAGTTGCGTTGAAGGAATGCTAAATACTAACCAGTAGCATTTCCGCTAAAGTCTCAGGTTCTGTTTCTCAATCACGGCAGATACTGAGGGTTGCGAGCACAACTGGAGGAAGTTTCACGGCCACTGCTACAGGTACTTCACCCGCAGACACACGTGGGAAGACGCGGAGAAGGACTGCAGAGAGCACAGCGGTCACCTGGCCAGCATCCATTCCACACAAGAACAGGACTTCATTAATGGTCAGTATCTGGGTTCATCCCTGACAGAGTCACAAATACACTTCTGTAACTAACTGTTAGCAGATGCACTGACATTCAAACGTTTGGGGTTAGTAAGATTTATTGTTTCTGCTCACTGAGGCTGCATTTATTTTATTGAAAATACAGTAAACAGTGATATTGGGAAATATTATTACAATTTAAAATAACTGCTTTCTATTTTAATAGATTTTAAAATGTAATTTATTTCTGTGATCAAAGCTGAATTTTCAGCATCATTACTCCAGTCTTCAGTGTCACATGATCCTTCAGAAATCACTCTAATATGCTGATTTGCTGCTCAAGAAACATTTCTTATTATTATTAATTTTAAAAATAGTTGTGCTGCTTATCATTTTTGTGGAAACCGTGATTTTGTTCTCTCTCTCAGAATTCTTTAGTAAGAGCAAAGTTAAAAAGAACAGGGTTTCTTTTAAATAGAAATTATTTGTAACATTATACTGTAAATGTCTTTAATGTCACTCTTGGTAAATTTAATGCATCCTTGCTAAATAAAAGTATTATTTCTTTAACAAAAATAATAATAATTCTGACCCCAAACTTTTAAATAATATGAAGTATGCAATTACTTTTAACATTTAAAAATTTGTATTATTTATTATTTGATACTCATATTTGGTTCTCATATTTTCATTTTTGTGGTGTAATGTGATGAACATTTTGTGTATAATATGATAACATTTCGTATGTACCTTTTTTTGTTTTATTTAGCCACCAAATTTTTATTCACATTTACCATCAATAAGTGTAAATTTTAGACATGTTAACATTGATTTGCTGCACAAAATCAACTGCAAGTCATTTGTTTTCACTTAACATTTGCAAAAAATGTCCCTCTGCTTAAAATCATTTGCAACCGACTAACATGTAGCAAATCACGGTTCATGGCTGTAACATAACTAAAGCTTAATATTCATTAAAAATTCACTCTCATTAAACAGAAACCAATTCTTAAATTCTGTATTTTGCTGAACCCTATTCTTCATGGGATATAAAACCGCAAATGGCCGGTATCTGTGGCTAATCTTTGTCTGTTTTACCCAATTAGCTTTGACTAAAACTATTTGCATAGCCTAGATTCATTAATATCCAGCCAGATAACTAAGAAAAGCGACAGGATGCTGACCTCCTGTACACCATAGATTGCATTATGTCTCCCTCCCCTAGTCGAGCCTAAATCCAGCGCTAAATGACGCTCGGTGTGGCCTCTCACAGCATGCTGTCTGCACACAGGGCCACGGCGCTCACCAAAAAGTGTGTTTAATCGCCTTGAAAATGGACATCTCCACCCCTGCAATAAAGGGGGCACAGCCATTAGGAAGATTAATGGGCCCTGTAATGATGTTAATCAGTAAGACCATGATTGAAATTCCATTACAGCCAGACCAAAAAAAATAAAAAAATCCTCGCAAATGCATCTTGGGACGATCTGATGGCTTCTGGCTTGAGCTTGAATTGTGATTGTGATAACACCATCATTTGGCTCCCCGTGGCCCTGTAGGAGACATAAAGCAGACTACGACTTAAAGTGGAAGCGTTAGCTCTGCATTTGATGACACTAAGACTCTATTTACTCATGGTATTAACCGTCTTCAGTGGTTGTCTTGGTTGCTGGTTACACCTGGTATCAATATGAGTGTTTTCATCAGATATATGGTGTGATTAAAGTGTGATTAAAATATGTGCTGGAAGTAAAAACTTCTAAATAAATGCAAATCATGTATGTTTTTAATGAATAAAAAAAAAAGTATTTGAAAGTGTCTTGGTGGTTTTTAAACAGGACTGTGCCATGAAAACACATGGATTGGTCTGAATGACAGGATGGTGGAAGATGACTTTCAGTGGACTGATAACATGGATCTGGTGAGACTGGCACAATCAGTATAACATTTATACAAAGTATACAAATTTGTATAATATTTTATATTTTAATTGTATGTTTACCTGAAACATCTACATATTTAAACTAAATATTTAATTGAAATATTTATAAGTAATAGAACATTTGATATAAATTAGTTAAATGGACTTATTGTTATTTTTAACTATATTTTTTAGTTAGATTTAAAAAAAATATTTGTGTATTGTTAAAGGTGTTTTTTTGTATTAATTTATATATTTAAACAAAATATTAATTGAATATTTATATCCATTAACAAATATATTATATTTAAAATACGAATTCAATGAATATTTATTTAATAGTGATTCATTTATAATTTAGGTTTTTACCATCAACAAATTAAAAATACTATATATTTATTTGTATGTTTAAAATAGAACAAAAATTCAAATAGGATTTTAATATAAAATTTTGATGGACAGAAATAAAATGTAACGTTTTAATTTTATAGATTTTCTAAATTATTTTTATTCGCTTTATTTTATGTTTTATTGGATATTTCTATAATTGAACTAAATATTTAATTGCCTCGTTATTTCCATTAATCACTAAAATATTATATTTAATATTTAATTAAATTAAATGCGATTTTTTTTTACTTAATATACTGTACTAATTTGTATGTTTAAAAATAGACAATAAATATGTCAGTTAAATAAATATTTAAATTGACTTGTATTTTAATATGTTATTGGCTTTTTAATTTTATTTTTATATCCATTTTGGTGTAGTATGTATTAAAATGCTGTTTAATTGAAATAATCTGTATATTTATACTATATATTAATTGAAATATATCCATCAACAGAAAAAATATTTAACATTTATTTGATTAGTTTATAGGATTTAATTTTTTATCCATCACCAACTGAAACATTTAAAATACACAACAAGTAAAATATTAACCTTAAGTCAATTTTTTATACATATTTATGTTTAGAGAAATTTGAATTATTCAACCATTTTTAAATGGACCTTTTCATTGAAATCTTTCCATTTAAACTAAATATGTATTGACATACTTATATCCATCAACATAACAAATATTACATTTAATTATTTTTTTTAATCATTTTAATAAATTATTTATAAAAACATGTACATTTTAATACAAGTATCAAAACATACAGTACAATGAATCACTTAAACTAATCACTGTATGATAATGAAGGCAGTGTGATCAGATAGATCATGCAAATGAAGCACAAGTCTCAAGTTTTCAAACCATTTAGGCACCAAACAAGTTTATATAATATATTATATCAGACCCATTAGGCGTATCTGAAAACCCATTTGTAATGCAATGGATATATAAGACGGTACACGAAATACCTAGTAAAGCCATGGGATTGGATTTAGCTCTGAAATATCCCCGTTCCTCCTCCAGCAATATGAGAACTGGAGGGAGAACCAGCCGGATAATTTCTTTGCGGGCGGAGAGGACTGCGTGGTGATGATCGCCCATGAGAACGGCAAATGGAACGATGTGCTACGCGGGGGAGGGTGTCGAAGGGACGAGGGAAGGGCCAAGGGGGGAGGGGAAGAAAGGGGGAGGAGAGGGGGGAAGGAGGGAGAAAAAGGGGGGGGAAAAGAGGAGGGGAAAATGATTGGAAAGAATGAAGGAAAATATGATGAATTTGGTCGCTGGGATGGGTGAGAAGGGGACTATTGTTTAAGTATATCAGGCAATATTGAACATTATGTGGAGAACTGCAACAAGAGGAGCTGAAAAAGAATAAGAAAGGGGATTAGAGGTGAAAAGGTCGGGGGAGGGAAATGAATGAAGGTAAAGAAGAGAGAAGTGGGGAAAACCGTTATTGATTTCGTATAGATAACTACAGGGTAATGTAAGGTGGGAAAATAGTACAAATGGGTTAATTGATACATTAAAACACTGTAGGACCCGTTGTTTGTGATTTATAAATGGTGGATTCCAATTGATCTCGGATGATCCAGTAGCGTCTCATTATGTGTGAAGATAAAAGTGATTAGGTTCAAACGCTCGAACAACAATCAGTATCCTAAATGATCGTGACTGGTCTGATTTGCTGTTTCTATTACTTATATTTCAAGTCAATGTTCTATGCTCGCTGCAGTGGAGATCTACAACCTGCCCTACATCTGCAAGAAAGGCACAGGTGAGCGGAAGAGGGGAGGAATTGGGAAAAGAGGACAAATACTGTACCGCCTGGCTATCTACCACACTGTACTGTTTCCTTCAGTGCTGACCTCCTTTTGTTAACTTTATTCACACGTCTTCATGAGATGTTCCTCATATGCATTTATATCTCTTCCTTTGATTGAAATCAGTGCTGCTTCTTCTGTCATCACTTACTTTAATGTTATTCACATCTCATTTAACTTTATTTCTTCACTTTGTGTGCTGTGAGCACTCCAAGATTTTAGTATGAATAATGTACCTGGTTCACATTTCCATGATCAGTTCGATTTGCACTCAATAACTCGATGGTCCTGGATGCATTCATGGTAACAATCATTTAGACTGGTTGTGAGAATAATTCAGCGATTCACTGTAAAGATTTAAGTCAAAAGATTGATTTGTTCTCACACAAAGCTATTATCATATGATTTCAGAAGACTTGAAATATAGCACACAAGTCATATTAATCACTTTTATGATACTTTTATGGCTTTTGTCCTTTTTTTATATGCTGTTTGTGTACTTTTTTAAAGGGGTAAGTTTTTCACCGAAAGACTGAAAATCCGTTATCCATTTACAAATCCACTACTAGCACACAATTAAATATTCCTAATCAATATTTATATTTAATTTTTTATATTAAAAATGTTATTTTTAAAATTTTAATTCATTCCATTAAAGTTGGATTTGTATAGCGCCTTTCACGTTACAATCGTTATGCAAAAGCACTTTACAGAAAATTGTGAAGTATTCTACAGTATATTTAGTAGTATGATTATTAGTTGTGTACGATGGCAATCAAATTTACTAAGATCTGCAGTTAGTGTTACAAATTACACGTAAATCAAACAACAGTGAACACTATTAACTGCAAATGATATAGGGGAGGAGTGGGGACAGTTTTCAATACCATTTTTGCATATTCCTTTTAAATATTTATCTACTCCACAATGAAAGAATTATATATATATAGATATATAGTATATATATAATATATAATACATACATATAATAGTATAATACGAGTATTAGTTATATATATTATTACTATATATGCCTGATATATCTAACTAACACTATGATCATACGTTGTAATACATTGGTTGTGACAAAGTTTTGGCCCCCCGTCCTGATTTCTTCCTTTTTTTGCGTGTTTGTCACAACTTTTAATGTTTCAAGTGATCACAGCAATACATATGTCTATCCAATAAAGTACATCAAAGAATAATGCAGGAAATACAAAATGCAGTTATGTTCAAAATGAATGATTGTCAGTTATTAGGGAAACAAAGCTGTCCAAACCTCATGGCTCTCTACAAAAACTTACCAATTGCCTCCATGAGTCCTGTTAAATCATGAAAAACTGCATTAACTCACATTATTTTTAGAAAGCGGCAGTTAAATTTCTCTAGCCACACCCAGGCCTGATTATTGCCAGACCTTTTGAATCAAGAAATCACTTAAATAGAACGTGTCTGAACCTGTGGAGCATGCTTAAAGAGCAACACATTATGGCGCGATATAAAAAAATTCAAGAACAGATGAGAAACAAAACATTTGACATGTATCAGTCTGCAAAGGGTTATAAAGCCATTTCTAAGGTTTTTTGCGCGCTACCACGAGACCACGTTATGCATCCATTGCCAAATTGAAAACTTGTGAATACAACGGTGAATCGCTTGCCTACAGGAGTTGTCGGCCACTCAAAAATTATCCCAACCACACAACGACGACTGATCCAAGAGGTTGATACACAAGAACCCACTAACCACAAACATCTACCTACAGAACTGCATGCCCTCACATGCCTCAATCACAAGGTCAGTGTTCATTGATTCAACGAATTAAGTTCAAAGTCAATTACACATTTGCGGGTGCACAACATGAATCCATCGGAGAGTCCAAGGCAAAAGCCCCTGCTGATCAAAAACTGACACCACAAAGGGCGTCTTCTCTCATTTCCAAAAAACATCCTTTGATTATCACCAAGACTCTTTTGTGTCCGCACTCGGTGGACTGATGAGACAAAAGTTGAGCTTTTTGGAAGGTGTGTGTACCGTTACATCTGGCGTAAAGCCAACACAGCATTTCATAAAAAGAACATCATACCAACAGTCAAACATGGTGGTGGTAGTGTGATGATCTGGGGCTGCTTTGCAGCTTCAGGACCTATACGACTTGCCATAATTGACGGAACCATGAATTCTGCACTCTATCAAAAAATCCTGATCCGAAATGGTCCGTGAGAAACCATCATTTTGTGACCTCAAGCTCAAGCACACTTGGGTTATGTAGCATGACAATGATCCCAAACACACCAGCAATTCCACCTCTGAATGGCTCAAGAAAAACTAAATTAAGGTTTTGGAGTGGCCAAATCAAAGTCCCGGACTTAAATCCGATTGAGATGCTAAAACAGTCCATTCATGCTCGAAAACCCTCCAATGTGGCTGAATATAAACAGTTCTGCAAAGAAGAGTGGGCCAAAGTTCCTCCACAGTGATGTGAAAGACTCATTGCCAGTTATCGCAAACACTTGATTGCAGTTGTTGCTGCAAAGCGTGGCACAACCAGTTATTAGATTTAGGGGGCAATTACTTTTCCACGTAGGGCCAGGCAGGTTTGGACAGCTTTTTTTTTCCCTTAATAAATGAAATCATCTTTTCAAAACTGCATTTTGTATTTACTCCGATTATCTTTGTGTAATATTAACATTTTTTGATGATCTGAATCTTTTAAGTTTGACAAATATGCAAAAAAAAAAAAATAGGAAGGGGGCAAAAACCTTTTCACAACACTGTATATATATAGCAAATATTCTAAATCATAATAATATATAAATGCGATATATTACTGGACTTTAACAGAGTTGTCCTAAACGACCGTGGTCGTGCGCGGTTATACACACCTACTGTGGACCCAACAGTGATCTATCATGTGTCGTTCCAAACCTGTACGACTTTCTTTGTTCTGTGGATATTTTGAAGAATATTGGTAACAAAACCATTTTGGTTCCCACTGGCTTCCACTATATAGACTAAAAAAAATACAATAGAAGTCAATGGGAACTGAAACTTACCAACATTCTTCAATATATCACAAAGTAAAAGAAAGTCATACATGTTTGGTATGACATGAGGGTGAATAAATGATAGCAGGATCTTAATTTTTGACTAAACTATCTCTATAACCAAGATCGATATTCCAAATCATTCCATTCCTCACTTTCTTTTTATGTCACTCTGAACTTGTCATGTCAGTTCGTATGACTTCATTTTCACCAGCTCCCCGTTTCACCAAGTCATCTCACGTCTTTTCGCCATCAGACAGTGGCCTCAACAATAACTGTCACTCATTTCGTTCTGAGGATGTGATGGTGGGTCCTCAGGAGGGCTGCGTGTTCAAAGCATCGATCATGACATGGCGGACATGACTGGTTCTCTTCAGCCACTCGTAGTCGTCTAGCTCTGACACAATCTGCTTCACCCACACCTCTATGGGCTCATTAGACTCGTTTTATCTGGTCATTTACATATGAAGCAGACTGAGGGTATGGGATCCGTCGGGTCCGTCTGCCCTAGCTAGATATAAAGAGATACCTCTGGTTCACAAGGGCCAACCGGAGAACAGGTCCATCAGAGAATGCCTCTCAGGAGGCCCAGACCATGAAGGACCTGCTCTGGAGAGCCAGTGAAACACGTTTCTCACTTCCTATTGAATGCCTGCCCTCCGTTCCATAATTTAATACTCAATTCATTATTAAAACGTGTTTGAGCTTACGAGGTAGGCTGGCTTACGTGTTTAAGCTTACATGGTAGATTTCAATAGGATTTCAAATGAGATGTTTAACTGAAATGTCTACATATTTAAACTAAATATTCAATTGAAATATTTATATTAAACTAATTATGAAGGTAAATAGTCCAATCTTTAATTAAAAATGTAATATTTACGTTAGTGGATAAGAAAGTATATTAAGTAGTATGTAAGAAGATATTTTGGTTTTTTTTAATTTATATTTACTATCCACAAATGTAATATAATTAAATCGTATTGAAATATCGTATATTTAAATTAATATTTAATTGAAATATTTATCTAAATTAACAAAAATAGATATTTATTATAAATATTTAATGTAACAATCTCATTAGCTTTCCAGAGCATGTCATCATGTCTGGACCCTCGATAGTGTTCTCTGAGGACCTGTTCTCCGTCGGCCCTTGTGAACCCCAAGTGTCTATTTACTTGAAATATCTGTATATATTCGAATGTAAATTTTATTTGAAATATTTTGTATCAAACTATATCAAACAATACAATCTCACTTTTTAAATATAATATGTGAATAAATGTATTTAAGATTTCATGTAGATTTTAATATATATTTAATCTATTACTATGATTAATATACCTTTTTATTTAAATATCTATATATTGAAACTTAATACCAGAGTTGTTCTGTCATGGTCTGGACCTCCTGAAAAGTATCTTCTGAAGGACCTGTTTTCCAGTTGTGAACCCAAAAGTGTCTCTTTAGATCTAGACTAAATGATCTCTTTAGATAAACTAGACGAAAGTTCATAATTTCTCAGAAAATCTTCAAATATACATACACATTAGCATTGTTATTGTAACGGTCTACACAGGGGTTACTCCTGGCAGTAGCCGCAGATTTGAATCGATGGTGTGCTTGTTCAGTTTTGAGCAAACAGTCGAATGGCTGGCACACGTACACAGCTCAGCCAGCTGTCATTTGCAAGACCACCTGGGAAACATTTCCAACCACCCCCACCACCTGCCTCGCTGTCCCCTTTTGTCCATCAGCCCTCCCCCAGTCATTCTATCATTCAAACTGTCAGCGCTATTGATCATGCAATCCCTCCAGCCTGGCCTTAATACAATCCCTTAAGAACAGCGAACAATAGACAGTCACATGATATTAACTTATATATGTGCTTTAAACAGATGTTCTGCAATATCAGTCGGTATGTTTCTCTCGTGATGTAATAGTTTTTATGCTGAGCTCCAGATTTTGCTGGAGGTAAAGATGCCTGAATCCAGAGTGTTGAGCACAAGCCTCAGGGTGATGCTGACTCAGTTGAAGAACCCCTATCTGTGTCTGTGATATTGAATCACCTTGACTTCTGCCTGCCAGCTTTGATATTTGTATGAATGAGGTGAGATGCATCCTGGGGCATTCTGCACGGTCTGGTCGATATGATAGCGCTGCGATAAACCTCTTTCCTTTGTCCTCTGCAAAAATGCTTCAACTTCAACTCAAATAGGAAATCTGTTATCAGTCACTTCATATGTGCAAAGTAACCTGCCGCGTATAACATACTGTAAGCCATATTAACAACATAGATTCAAATGTAAGGCCATTTTTAAAATTTTGCATTTATAATATTTTAGGTTTGTGATTCAAATATATAATTTATTAGATTAATTAATAAAACTAAAGAAATAATATTTATTTAATTTTAAAATGATAACTTTTTAGAAAACAATATAAAATTTCTTACATTTAGATTTTTGGTTTATATATATCTAGATTTAGATTAACAATTTCTAAAATAAAAAAAAGCATTTTGTAAATAGAAACAGTTTATTTTGTTTATAATTATACATATGATTCTTACATTTATTTAAAATATTGATTTTTTTATTAGTAAACTAATATTATAAAACTGAAAACAATTCTTAATATTTAATAATAAATTAAATTACATCAGTATTAATTATAATTTTTTAATTTTAATAATGCCATAGATACACATTTTGTGTGAATTATAATATTATATATATATATATATATATATAGATATATACATATATAGATATATATAGATATACCATATCTCCTAGAGTCTGGAGGAAGGGTGGAGAAGCTCATTGCCCAAGTTGCTTGAAGTCCAGTGTTTATTTTCCACAGTCTGTGATGATTTGGGGTGCTATGTCATTTGCTGGTGTTGGTCCATTTGTGTTTTTTGAAAACCAACGTCACTTCACCCGTTTACCAAGACATTTTGGAGCGCTTTATGCTTCCTTCTGCTGACCAGCATTTTGAAGATACCGATTTCATTTTCCAGCAAGGTTTGGCACCTGCCCACACTGCCAAAAAGCACCAAAAGTTGGTTAAATGACCATGGTGTTGGTGTGCTTGACTGCCAGCAAACTCACCAGACCTGAACCCCATAGAGAATATATGGGTTATTGTCAAGAGGAAAATGAGAAAAAAGATACCAAAAAATGCAGATGAGCTGAAGGTCGCTGTCAAAGAAACCTGGGCTTCCACACCACCTGAGCAGTGCCACAAACTGTTCACCTCCATGCCATGCCGAATTGAGTCAGTAATTAAAGCAAAAGGAGCCCTTTCCAAGTATTGAGTACATGTACAGTAATGAACATACTTTCCAGAAGGCCAACAATTCACTAAAACATTTTTTTTTATTTGTCTTATGAAGTATTGTAATTTGTTGAGATTTGGTGGGTTTTTGTTCAATGTGAGCCAAATCATCACAATTAAAAGAACCAAAGACTTAAACTAATTCAGTCTGTGTGCATTTAATTTATTTAATACACTAGTTTCACAATTTGAATTGAATTACTGAAAAAATTTACTTTTCCATGACATTCTAATTTACTGAGATGCACCTGTACATAAATATCGATATATATATATGATATAAATTACATAGAGATTTTAATTGAAAAGAAATGTGTGTGTGTTGTGTTTGTTGTTTTTTGTTTTTTTTAATTTTGTAAATATATATTTTGTAAATCTTTGTAAATTATTTTCTTCTTTCTTTCTATGTGGTGGAGGTTTCTTTTTCCTTTGTTTATTACCGTCGATAAAAATATATTTTATTTTATATATATAATATATAAGTATTTGTTACTCTTTGTTTTTGTTTTTACTTGTTACTAAAACTTTTTAAAAAATGTTTTTTTCCATATATATTTTTTTCTTCTCAGTGAAGATCTAGAATAGAATAAAGTGACATTCATACATTTTTTAAGCATGGCTTAGTTGTCTGAATACTTTTTGAGGCCAGTGTATCTAAGAGTACAGTGTGTCCAGGATTGAGTATTGATTTCATGGTCTATTATTTATTAATGATTTATTGCTGAATCAGAGCTCGGCTTGTGTGGATTGAGAACGGCTGCTCAGTGCAGGAGCGAGTGTTTTTAAGTGTGACATTTGCCTCCTGTCCTCAACCTAGAAGGTCATACCTCTTTCTCTCCAGACAAAGAAGCTCCCCACCATTAAAAAAACGCATACAACAAAACTCATCAGGCTTACAAGCAGCCGCTGACTTCCCAGATCAATTCCAGCTCATACCGTCACTGATTAGGTGGCAATTCCTTCCCGTCCTGAGCAACAGATAACCTGCAGTTCCTTCCCAGAATTGATTCGATTCTCAAAATGCCGTGAAATCCTGCAAGGAGGTTAATGGCACGACTTGCTCTAGAGCGTTTGATAAAGAAAATCTTACTTGAAGGGGAAAAGCTAAAGTGCCAAGGCCATAAAGTCTGCCGGAGTGAAGACATTAAACGCTCAAATCACAGGTCAGCTTGATGATGTTTCGCTGTAAATGAACAAGCTGAGGTGATTATAGCGAGCAGCTTTGGATTACAAGTTTGCTTTTCAGAGCGTATGAATGTACGGGGAGCCATATACCACGGGCTAATTGTGTGTGTCTGCGCCCTGATTGGTTCCCTGAGGTGTTTACTGGCCCACCGCGACAAAAGAATAGGTGACTCCTGCATCTTCAGTCAAGCGATACGTTGAGTTTCGGCTCCGAGGGCTCCACCTAATGAAAGAAAAGGGAACTGCAGCTCTTTTTAATTAGATAAATGTCACCGTGAGGCACTGCTGGAGAAGAGTATGTCACTAGACTGTGGCGCTTTAGGGTTGAATCTGTCTACAACCATTTTTTCATACACCATGCCTGATATGTCTAGAGAAAAGAGTACATTTGAAGCCCATTTTACTTCAGAATTAAGTAAAATGCAATATGAATATTCAATGAAAAATGTCTAGTGGGAATTGATTGGATCTTTAAAAAAAAATAGGAAATTTATTTATTTGTTCATGTATTTATTTACATGATTTTATAGAGCATGTATTCTGTGCAGTTCACACAAAAATGAAAAACTCACTCATGTTGTTCCAATTCATCAGGAATTAATTGTATTTTAAAAAGTGGGATCTGTGTGACAAGGCTCGGGTGGATTCATTCATTCAATCATTCATTCATTCATTCATTCACTCATTTAATTTGCAATAAAATTCACAATGCATCACCAGGAAATATGGATGCCCAAAATATCAGTTATTGGCCAGGTATTAAATTATATCAGTTATTAAATTGTTTTATATGTTTTATCTTATATAATATTTTTGTTATAAATAAATTTATTATCAAATTATGTTGTTTCTTAAATTATATCTATATATATATTATATATATAGATATATATTATATATATATATTATTATATATTAATATATTAGGGCTGTCATGTTAATGCACGTTAACGCATGCGATTAATTTTACAATCCTTAACGCAAAATTACTGAAGCATAATTTCTATTCTAACCCTTTAACCAATTTTGCGTCTATGCTTGCAATCAGATAATTTTAAGCTGCTAAACTCCAGGAAAGTTTTCAGTCCAATGATCCAGTAAGCGAATGCATTCAAACAATCCGTCCAAAACAGCGCTAATATAAAGGAAACCAGACTGATTACATCAGAGATTGCAGAGAGAACAGAGACTCACACTGAGTTTTCAGTGAATTATTCATTCCAGTATGTTTCGCTTTTAAACACGAGCTCTGTCATATTCTGTGACTGTCTCTGAAGAGCGCGAGCCCTCACATATCACACGCTTTGTGTGAAGTACAGACTGAACGGATTGTCAACACATCCACCGCTGTTATGGCAAGAGAGACGCGACTGGGGATAACCAGTGTCTCGCTAGTCAATTTTTGATGGAGGAAGACTGCAATCAAGGTAAAGACGATTGCGGTGGCGTACAGGAGTCGTACAGTACAGTAAGCATGCATGAGTCCGTTATAATAATGCATGTATGAGTGCTCTTGACGCACTGATCGCACATTGTATTTATGCACAGGCACAGACATTTCCGTACATTCACGTTGTTTCCACACACACGATAATGTTTTGATTTGTCATGTTTATGTTGCTGTGTTTAGTTATACGGAATGGATCAGTGTACTGTAGTAGATATATGCAGCCAGCAGGCAGTTGGTTTAGGTTTTTTTTGGCATCTCCATGTGGTCCTGTTCGGTTATGCAACTTTGCTTCTCTAAAATGTTAAAAAGCTATTTGCTGTTGCACTGTACACATACTATAAAATTCAGATTTTTTTTTCTTTCATATGTGCTTATATGGGCTCCTTAAATCATTTGGTTCTTTGGTGTCCTTTTGGAGTTTCTAAGTGTCCTTTTTTGTAAAGACATCTAAATTTATCTTGAAAAAAGCTTGCAGAAAAAAAACAGATTTTTGATAAACACCCTTCAATCTTTTGGTTTACTTTACTGGATATAGCAAATTATGACAAAATAAAAATTTGAAACAAGATAAATGGTCTATGCATAATTTCATGAAGTGTGCAATTAATTGCGATTAATCACAGAAAAAGGATGTGATCAATTAGATTTAAAATTTTAATCGATTGACAGCCCTAATACATATATATATATATATAATTTTAGATTTCCCATCATCTAACCCTAATTAAATGTTCAAGCTTTAAAAACACTGTCTGAGAAAAAAAATTAAATTTCATTAGACTGTTAAATGAATATCTATTTTCAGAATGTTGTGATGCCTAAATTCACTTTGTACCATTTAAAACGATTTGTTTTTAGTTTTTATGTGTTTTATTTTTATTTCATTTAGACAAAATAATATAGCCATTGGTTATCGGCTATCAGCTACAACATTTAAAAATCTGACAGAATTTCAATAACAGTGCATTATTTCCAGGAACATGTATTAAGAAAGAATGTTGATTCATTTGATGTTGATTTACATTTTCGTAATCCTACATTGTCTTTCTTGCAGTACTATGTGGAGCTCCGCCCACCGTGGACAACGCTTTCCTGATTGGTCGGAAGCGTTCGCATTATGACATACACTCTGTGGTGCGTTACCAGTGCGGTGATGGTTTCCTCCAGCGCCACATTCCCACCATCAAGTGTCGCGCCAACGGCAAATGGGACCGGCCCAAGATCATCTGTACGAAGTGTGAGTATCCCAACTTTATTCTCTAAATGTCAATCTCAAGAACCAAATGGCCAGACTCTTTATTTTTAATTTTTTTGTATCCCCAGCAAGGAGATCTCACCGCTACAGACGCCACCACCACAAGTCCCACCACGAGCGCAGAAAGCATAAGAGGCACGGTTCAGGAGGTCATCGAGGTCAACAGGAAGGTCACGGCCATTTCTAACCAAATAATCCCCTCCTTTCCGCCAGTCTTTCACCTAAACCTCCTTATCTTTGATATCCGACGGCCTTTCACCTTTCCCCCTTCTCGTCTGGCTCAGTCTACCCCATTATGATCAGAGGGGCTCTGCTGAACCTCACAAGGACTATAACAATTTCACTTTTCCATCTCTTTATCTGTTAATGTTACATCTCATTTTAGTGGATCCAACATGAGGAAAGTTCTTTCGTACCTTCAATGTAGAAAACACTCTAGTTAACTGTTTATGTATTTTTACATAAGCATTAATTGAGCAATGTAAATATTGTATTTAATTTCAAAACGCGGGATCAAATCGAAACAGCCAGGAAATGCTTGGGATTGGTTAGCTTATGCAGTATTTCTTGACTGTTTTGACGTTGGTTTGCTCTTTGTAAGACATTAACCTAATTTATACAGTATTTCTGAGTATTGGTGTGTTTTGAGTTGAGAGGAGTGGTGCTCATCTGGATTTTACATGAAAATTAAATCACGCTCATGTCATTCCAAACCTGTATGATTTTATTTCTACAAAAGGACACGAGTGACTGGCAATAGGAGCTGTCAAATTTTTAAAAAGTGGCACCATAAAAGTAGTTGTGCACTGTATTTGACGCCTCGTAAAACAGACCGAAGTTCAATCTAAAGTCATTACTCCATTGAAGCTTTCATAGAAATGTGACGTTTCATGTCAATGATGTCAAATCTGACGACTTAATGATGAACGAGATTTCAGATCAATATCGGTGGAGTTTTCTGCAAATAATCATTTCAATTTTGCATTTTCCCTCACACAAATGTATCGAATACCTTCGGTATTGGTGTGTTTTGGGTTGCGAGGAGTGGTGCTCATCTGGATTCTCAGTGTAGAAACTGCACAATTCACACAAAAATTAAATAACATGTCGTTCCAAACCCGTAAGATTTTATTTCTTACGTCGAGCAAAAAAAGGAGATGAGCGATTGGCTATAAATGAGTAATATCAGCTACGAGTGTGATATTGCATTGATACAACAGTTTGACGGCACAAGTGTGTAAATACATAAGAAACAACAATGGCGTGTCTTTAAAAACCCTCTTTTGTGCAGAACAGCTGGGCCCAAGCCTCCGTTTCTAATTCGAAAACGTCACTTTAGAACTATTTTAAGTCTGAGCAAGTACATTCTTGCCTAAAAAACTCTTTAAACTACATTCCGTGACACAAAAAAAGTATTATTTATAAAATTATATTGGATTTAGGCGTCCGCCATGACATTCACTTTGAGAAACAGTTGGAGTTCTGATATCACTTGAATATCGTACTCCTCTCAGCCAATCAGATTTGAGGACCAGAAAGAACTGTTGTATAAACGACAATAAAGCACCATGAAAGTATGAATTTAACGTCTGCTGAAACCATATGATAGAATTGTGCGAGAAACAGTCCGAAGTTATTCATAATCAAAAAGTTGTTATTCTATTGTCAAACTGGTGATGAACGAGATTTCAGATCTGTGTTGGTTTGCTTTTTTTTTGCGAATAATCATTTTAATTCTTGCGCTTTCCTCATACAAACTAATCAAAAATCTTCAGAAGAAGAATATAGCACACATATGGTCATGCAAACCACTTTTATGGTGCTCCACTGGAAAAGAGCAGCTTGGACACTCTGCAAAGTATCTTCTTTTGTGCTCCACAGACAAAAAAACATAATACGGGTTTGAAAAGACATGAGGTTAAATAACTGATGACAGACTTAATTGTTGGGGTCAAACTATTGCTTTAAGTCCTTAAAGAGCCTTTAAAGAGCGAGAATTAGAGGGATGGAAAGAGAGGTTCGACTTGCTGGTCTGAATTGCACTCGACTACATAAACAGCCTTGGGGGTCACAGCTATGCCCGTAATTAGCTTCTCAAAGTAGCACACTTAAGGAAGAAATAAAACAGGGATGGATTCCCATGAGTGGGATGAGGACGAAAACAAAGAATCCAGATGGTGCGATATCACATACGGGTTAGATGTTAAAAGTGCTCATGGGTAAATTTCAGAGGCAGGGATACCTCCAGCACTGAAGATCAGGAGGTTAAAAAGGAAAGGCTCATGCAGAAGGAAGCCAGTTGAGAGGCAGCATTTGGTCTTCTGTTCTCCTCAGAGCGAAAGATGTGGTCTGGGCTCACTGAGGTTTCCAAAGGCACACTTTTTTTCATCCCCACCAGGTGCGTGTCCTGTTTTTCAAAGAGTACTGCGACAGCTGACTCAAAAATGAGGGCCGCTCCTTATTCTCTGCCCTCTCAACTATCCTCCTTACCTTAAAAAGGGGCAGGCTCTTTCTTTTTTACTGCGCATTTCTATAATGCCGGGGTTTGTGCTTATCTCTCGCTGTTCCTCGCTCAATTTCCCAGTGAGATTGCAAACGTAGCCCAGTTTTCCCCCAACTTCTTTTCAACGTCACTGCTCCCTCCTTCTCTACTTTTATCCACCTATTTTAATAGCCTTTTTTTATAATTCAAGGATGAAAAACCAATAGTCTTAATATCTGAACAATTCATCTTTTTGTTCCAAGAAACTTAATTAATGTTGAGGTTATTGGCGCTTATTTTGATAAAAAAGCAATTGACTTCAAGAAAAGGATGATTTACATTTTGAAGTTTAGTCAAAAACGGAGGAACGTGCATTTGTAGTAAATTTCACAAAAACATAAATTTTGCATTCTTTTTATTTATATAAGTGTGTGTTGATCATTTTTGTTGAGAATTAAAAAAAAAGTATAATTTACTTCATTGTAATTTCAGAGTGGTTAATTTTATTGAAAATAATGTCGCAAGGCAAAACAAAATCCACATCCTTAAAGTAAAATATCAACTTTTTTTTTCTTTCGATTTTGGGGTGAATAATGTCCTGTTCTGGGCAGGTTTCGTACAATTCATTCTAATGCCCATGCATGATTTGCATCGAACAAGAGGTGCACCAGTGTTATGCAATTTGTCTGTCAAAATTGGAGTCTCATTCTGATACCCAGGATCCTAATAATCCATATTAGCTGCTAATGTACCTCTATATCACACTAATAGCTCTTTACAGCCCTCAGCTGAGGCTAGCGAAGGAAGGCAGATGGCTAACAATGTGGCAACTTAATTGTGAGCCTTGATTATAAAAATGAATCTCTAAACAAAGAATGTTCCCAGCTGTCTTTTGGCAGGCATTCTGAAGAACTAGCAGCTGCGGGATTTTCTTGTGGCAAGTTTTCTGACTAATTGCCACAGAGCAATTGCTGTCCCAGAGGTTGTTACGCTAGCTGCGCCACCCCTTTGTAGTTACATTCGTGGAACATCGTCTTATTTAGGCTTGTTTGCATGACTCATTCAGCCAGATTTGTTGAGATTCTCGCAAGAAGAATATGCAAAATACTCTCACAATAGCCTCCAACGGTTTCTTTGCTATCGCCTGCTGCAGCCGAGAATGGCGTTTTTCCATTTTGATAAAATGTTCATGTTGTATCAAGGCGTTAACCTTGTTCTTTTCATATTTACATGATTGTTGGAGGTAAAGAGGAAGCTACGGAGGTGAGACAGGGGCACGATGTCCTCTGTTTAATCAGGACTGCAGGTAACAAGCCACATCCATCATCACCTTCCGGACTATCGCGGCAAGAGTAGCACGTCTGAATTTTTAGTGCGTTTGCTGGAAATGTCTTTGATTGGACGGTGTCAGAAAGGGAATTACCATGACAAAGAAGCCAGTTCAGCCGCCGGTGGCAGTGCGGATTGTTCTGGAAATCACTGCTGCTTAGTATACTTAACCCGAACCTCCGGCATTCCCTGTTTACCTAAACCGTGCTTTCATAGTCCGCACTTTACCTCATATATAAATCTGTATTGCCACATAATCTGATTTGTAAATTCCATCTCAGCTGGCTGCCATATCATTATATACGACTTTGTCATCATGCACGTCGTTTATTTGATGATAACACTGTTGAAGAGGACCTTAAAGATGACTCTATGATACTGATTAATATGGTGGGGTCTTTAGCTTTACATTGATATGCATTTGAACTATGATGTTCCCGGACTTTTGTTATCTGAGTTTTTGTTTATATTTCCGAACCAAGCATATGAGACTTTTCCTGTATATTTACAGTTACAGCTCTTATTTCTGTTTATTTATTATTTGTTGGCTTGAAGGGCATCCCGTCGTTATTAATGACCCAGCATTCCCTCCTGTTACAAGCAGTAAATTCATTCCTCTGGCAGTAGCAAAACTACCTTGCGACAAAACCATAAAATCTTTTGACACCACTCCCCAGCTCGGTGATGTACAGTCTTTGTTTTCACTTCTTGATGTTTTCTTCTCATTTTTTATGTATGGATTTATTTATTTTTCACTTTTTAAAAATGAAATCTGGATGTGTTTGTTGCTTAGAGTCCCTGGACCTCAGTCACACAGGCTTACTCTCCGTTCTCCGGCACTAGGCAGAAAACGCTACTGCATCAAACGTCAAACACCATCTTCTACATTGAGATACTGTTGTTGTTTTTTTTAAAGCATTTCCTTCACCGGGATGACCTGAGTCAGGCTGTGTGAATGTGGTCCATGTTTGTTATCCAATATTTATTGATGTTCTTATGATTAGTTCTGTCTGTATTATATTCTTTACCGAACAAGTGGTCAATTAAAAACATTGGATGGGATCGGTCCTGCCAGTGATTGGTGTATCCTTACGTTTTGTTGCAGATTACACATTCTTATGGGTTTTTGCCATTAACTACACCACAAAAATGTGGTTCCAAACTGTATGACTTCTTTTCTCTGTAGAAAACACAAAGGAGGCCATTTGCCGAATGGTCATGCTGCTCTTTCCATACAAGGGCATCATCTGAAACACGAGCAGACCGAATTTTTGTGTCACTCGTTCACCGCCGTTTGCCGTCCTTTCGGATCATGCCCGTGTTTTTTTTCCAAAGTAGTTGGTCCGAAAAGCAATTTCCACCTGCTCCCTACCCACGTTGTTAACTGGTGGTCCACGTCTGTTTCTTTTTGCAAACTGATGACACTGTCCTTTGATGCCATGTCACATAGTATTGTACACGTTGGTTTGTCCGGGTTTTTTTTTTTTTTTGGTAGCGTTAGTTTAAACTGCTTGTCACTGTCTTTTCCCCAGCGTCCACTCAATGGCGTCGGTGTGCTGGGACCACTCCTTCGCGGGGCCACGAGACCACAACCACGCCTACGCAGTACGAACGAACACCTCGGGGCCGCGGGCTGTCTGGAACTGGTTGGGACCCGAGCAGCAACCGAACAGTACTGGCAGCCTATTCCCCGTCAGCGAGTGGGCGCGCCTTACGCAGCGCTTTACTCCGCCGTTTTGAACTGGACCTGGGGCGTACGTGTGCTTTAATCTTGGACCACACATGCGACGGGTCTCCCTCATTTTCACTGCCAGTGGAAATGTGGACGAACGGACGCCGACCATATCAACCGAGAGACGGAGACCTTCTTCGCAGGAGCCCGGGCCGGGAGGTGAAACAAATTAGCGCGTGCCCTCGACACAGCACTGCCTAGGAGCTGTCCCCCCACGACGAACACCGCCCCCCGTGTTCTTTTCTTGGCTCCAACCCGCTGTTGTGGAACCACGTTCGTGCATCTTATTCGGCATAGGCGCTTAGGTTTATCCTTGAGGATATATACTGGATGTCCAAACTGAGAACGTGCCGGCAGCACCTGGCGGGCAGCATGCTCCAGGTACCGCCCGTCGTGAACCGGAGGGACAGAGTGAGTGTCGGAAGGGGGAGAGGACAAGCAGAGACAGTCTGGTGTCGCGGAGACGTTGAGATGCTTATTGGGGTCCTTGAGCCGGATATAGCTGCGACCTATTTACAGAACGAGATTGGACTCCTAACATAAAATGTTAACTATCAATGATGTGGTACGAAAGTGTTTGCGAATCGGAGGAGCGTTTTGGGAAAGTCAGCTTACGCAGCAAATTAATCAGATTTACTCATGCATGGGGACCCAACTGTAGTTATATAGTAGGGTTTGCACGACTAATCGGCTTCTAGTCGAGTCAATGCTCTAGCCCCATGAAGCAATAAACGGGATAGTTCACCCAAAAATGAAAATTCTTAATTACTCACCCTCATGTCGTTTTTTTTTTCCAAACCGTATAGTTTGCTTCTTATGTGAACATAAAAAGAAGATATTTGCAGATTGCTGGTAATTAAACAGTTGGTGTTTCAATTGACCTAGTAGGAAAAAAAATACTAGGAAGCAATGGAAACACCAACTGTTGTGTTACCAGCAATCTTCAAAATCTCTTTTTTATGTTCAACCTAAGAAAGGCAACTCATACGGGTTGGAAGACATGAGGTGAGTAAATGATGACCGAATTCATGTGTGGAGGGTGAACTACCGTTAGCTTGACGTCGACTAGTCGCTGGTCCTATAGAGGGCGCAACAGGATAAGAAATATTTGAAGGACTTCCACATTTATGCTCCGTTTCCAAACAGTTAAAATTACAAATAAATGCATACTCCGAAAGCGCCCCACAAGACGTGTGATTATATTACTGGATGCTCGAAATTGAACGGGAGAAAGCACGTTTTAAACTGTTTATTGTACAGGTAGGTAAGTTTAACGCGTTCTCATTCTTATGGGCTGCATGCCGTAACTTCACAAAAACTACAGAAGTATGTAAATACGAGACAGAATATTCGGTGGAAGGATTTCAACAATGTTCTGTGATTTCTCAATAAAATAGCGTTGAAATTGAAAAGTTCAAGCATATATTTCTTAACTAAATCCCACAGCTTCAGTACTAGTAGACAGTGGCGGCTCGTCAGGGGAGGTTCATGTCTCAGAATGTGTATTTTTTTGTTTGTAATTTCACAGTTGTAATACCATACCGTGAAAGCGCCGCTTTTCTATCGCGAATGTGCCAAATCTGCTGATGTAATTACAACCGCTAGTGATAGAGAAGGGGAGGGGGAGGCCGGGGGAGAGCTGAGCTCTCGTGCCTCCGTTGGTAAAAAAAAAAAAGCCAATCAGCATCGAGTGTTCACTTTCATCGCTGAGGAATGTTGTGAAAAGAAACCTCGCAAGGGAGGCGAGCCTCCTTCTGATATCAACCAATCATCACAGAGACGTAAATTACATGATATTAGTTTGAACGTCTCCCGCTGCACTGATAACAAGTACTTATGAGTAGCTATATTGAATATTTGATTGCCAACAGATTTACCAAGCTGTCATTCAAACAGTATATTTACATATTTAGGGAAAACAGCCTAAGCTGGATATAGGCTACAGCAGTAGGCTTAATTAAATGGCGCAACAGGCAGCTCTCTTTTAACACAGACTTTTAAGAAGGGATGGATGTTTGCTTCAAGTGATAGGCCAGGTAAGTGAAATTATATTATTTTGCTGTTTGTACGTATGTCGTTTTCTTTACGTTTTCTGACCAAAAGCAACCAAAAAGCCATTTTAAAGTAGTTAAGCAAATAATAATAATCGGCAGGAATCCCAGACCAATACAATTATTGTGCCTCCTCTATTTTAAAAAAAACCCACGCGCGCATGCTAATAGAGGACGCTGCCAGGTAGAATCAGTTCACACACGCAATCGCTCTCACTAATGCATTCATTTTAATGTAATCTTTACTGTGCTACTTTTTCTGTATCTGATTTAGAACGAGCAGAGATCTGTGAGAAACATAACGACTCAAAGACAAAAAAACTGTTAAAAATTAGCTGTTATAGGCAGTGGCGGCTCGTCGGGGGAGGCAGCTTCCCCATAATTTTGAGGTGAAAATGGGGGGAGGCACGATACTGTTAATAAAATTCACAATTCATTTCAGTCTCAGAATGTGTATTTTTTGTTTGAAATTTCACAGTTGTAATACCATAACGTAAAAGCGCTGCTTTTCTATCGCGAATGTGCCAAATCTACTGATGTAATTACAACCGCTAATGATATAGAAGGGTAGGGGGAGGCCGGGGGAGAGCTGAGCCCTTGTGCCTCCGTTGGTAAAAAAATTAGCCAATCACCATCAAGTGTTCACTCTCAGCGCTGAGCAGTGTTGAGAAAAGAAACCTCGCAAGGGAGGCTAGCCTCCTTCTGATATCAACCCATCATAGAGGCGTAAATTACGTGATATTAGTTTGAACGTCTCTTGAACGATATTGAATATTTGATTGCCAACAGAGCTGTCATTCAAACAGTATATATACAAATTTAGGGAAAACAGCCCAAGCTGGATGTAGGTCTACCAGATGGCGGGCATCTTAAATGGGCAAACAGGCAGCTCGCTTAACACAGAATTTTATGAGGGGATAGGCCATAGTGAAATTATATTATATTACTGGGTGTCGTTTTCTTTACGTTTTCTGATAAAAGCAACCAAAAAATCATTTTAAAGTGGTAAGCAAACAATAATAATCGGCCAGGGATCCAGGGACCATACAATAGTGTGCCTCCTATATTTTAAAAACCCACGAGCCGCCAGCTGGTTATAGGAGCAATAGCCTATTGGGCCAGCGCTGGTCATATGCCCATAGCTGTGCCACAAGATGACGTTTATCACAGATACAGATTATTTGTTCATAATACGTCTTAGCGACTAGTCGATCGACTCAACTTAATCAAAAAAAGTCGAAACTTTAAAAAAAATCAAGAAGCTTCAACCCCTATTCTATAGTGACCAAGTAAGTCATACCGGTTTGGAATGACATAAGGGTGAGTAAATGATGACAGAAGGACATTTATAGACTTTTAACCAAACTTGGGACAAAAACAGGTCATCATTTAAACAGGAAAAGACAGTTCACACTTAATCTTCGGAACACAAATTGAGATATTTTTTGATGGAATCTGAGAGCTCTCTTGACTCTGCATAGACAGCAATGCAACAGAAAGTAGGCCCAGAAAGTAGTAAGAACATCGTTAAAATAGCCCATGTGACATCAGTGGTTCAACCGTAATTTTGTAAAGCTACGAGAATACTTTTTGTGTTCAAAGAAAACAAAAATAATGACATTACTCAATGATGCGTCATGGTACATGGAAGAGAAGAAATTGTTGAATAAAGTAATTTCTTTCTTTGCGCACAAAAAAAAGTATTCTTGAGCTCAGACATTCCGGTTGAACCCAACGGCGTCACCATGAACTATGTTACGGAGTCCTTACTACTTTCCGGCCTGAATGGGCAGAAAGCATCCTCAGGTTCATCAAACTATTTTAATTGGTTAGAGATGCAAAAAGGTCTCGCGTGTGGGTGAGTAATTAATGACAAAAAAAATTTTTTTTTTGGTGAATTAATCCTTTAAAACTCAAGGGCCTTACAAGTTGCAGATCATTTTATGCAGATTAATAAAATATGAAGTAGTTTGGTTTAGCCAGGATAGATTTGTCAGCACCTTATTTGCCGCTACGAACATTTTTTTTTTATCTTTCTCTTTCCCTTCATCACTGGACGTAGGTTCTTATCAGGCCATTTGCTCACAAGAAGTGTGTGGTGAATAATTCATACACGCCGTGTATCATGACTACCTCTGCTTTATCTCTTCATGTCAGATTCAAGGTCTTTGATGTTCCGTCCTCGCACTGAGGAGCGAGACATTGTAAATATTTCTGTATCTGCTCCTGTACGGAGCTATGATTCTCACGTTTAATAAACAGGCGAGATCAAGACTCAGAAGAGCACTGAAATGCAACAGGACAAGGTGTTAGTCATGCAATATCAAAGACTTTTATTCATCCAGACATACCACTTAAAAATGAATTACTTGTTTAATGAAAAGGCACCCTGTCAAGATCAACAGTTTCCCCTCAAGCACAGCTCTGAAAGGGACAATTCACCTCAAAATGCAAATTCTGTCATTATTTTACTCTCCTACATGTTACTTTTTTCCATAAAAGGACAGTTCTTAGCTCAAAAAATGCAAACATGTGGTCCATGTGACTTGTTCACTATATTCCAAGTCTTCTGAAGTCATACAATAGTTTTGTTTGAGGAACAGGATTTAAATACTGTAGTTCATCCCAAAATGAAAATTCATCATTTATTCTGCCTCATGTTATTCCAAACATATAAGACTTCCATTCATCTTCATCAACACAAATTAATATATTTCATCCCTCCATCAAAAGTTCATTCCACCAAAAACCTTGACGTTTCAAAAAGTTCGTAAAGATATTGTTGTGTGTGTGTATGAATCGAATGGTTTATTGATAAATAGATTTAATTTAGGCTTTTATTCACATATAAACAATGATCAATGCAAATTCGTTGAGAGCATTAAATATGGTAAAAGGAAGCTCCAATGTGCAAGAACCAATGAGGTTTGTTCTCCCATGTCAACCAAGTACAGGCAAGTACAGGTTTCAGTAAAAGTATCTTCATTTGTGTTTTCAAAGATGAACAAATGAGTTTGGAACGACATTGATGATAGAATTAAAATTTTTGAATAAACTGTCCCTTGATTAGTCACTATGCCATGAGGGGAAAAAAACAAGTGATCTCACAACAAATCAGCAATATAGCAATTTTCTGTGTCACCATGTTAAAAAACAACAGTGTTTTGGTTTAAAATGACACGAGGTTAGGTAAAAGACAAAATATTCATTTTTGGGTGGACTGTTCCTTTAAATTTATTTGGACAGTTTAACCGTTGAAACTCCATGAGCTACTTTGATTTGAATAAATTCCAAGCTAGTTTAATTTCACAGCTGTAATGGGAGATCTTTCTGCCCGGCTGATCTGCATGTGCTAGACTCTCCCGGTGTTCCAAGGGCACACTGTCCTCATTAGACGTCAAGCTGTGGAATCTAGTTAGTGTTGCTCTTAAGATGACCTAGGCATTTTTCCAACTGCAAAAACATATTCCTGATTTACTGTGGAGCTTTCTTTTGAACCAGTTACTATTCTGAGAGGGATATGAATTTGAAGAAGCGTAAGCCCACTTTTTTTTGCTTTATAAATATTAAGCATCTCATCCAAGAACTTTTTCGCTGACTGAAGCTAAGTGTGCTAATAGCATCTGAATTGCCGGATTTGCTTTCTGAATGCGTTCCTTGACGTAAATCGACAGCATTTTGAAAAATTGTGACAGGCAACTATCTTCACACTCCTCCGGTGTAGTCCTCATTTGGGAAATGCGTTTACACAGTTGCCATATTAGTGAGTCAGTGCTAAGGTTAATTCCTTACCAGAGTCCCCTTACTTCTAGTCTCACAGTGTTGCCATGCACCAGGGAAGAGCTCAACCTTCATGGCTTGAAAGGGCCATGTTTTAGTGTTTCATAAAGCAGGTTGTGGGTTTTATAGCTGTGGATATTGCATCCAGCCCCCTGACTCAACCAGGGATGATGCATTCAGTCTGTGTTGCAGTTTTACTAAACTGAAGAAATTAACCAGAGAAGAAGGTGGAGCCCCAGAACACACCTACCTATTACATAATCCAATGGATTATGTAATCCATTGGACCAATGGTTGTTAAAGGTGTTTACAACTCGGCGAAAACGTTTTCGGAAAGCTTGCTTCGGCATGCAGTTTTGAGCTCCAAACAAACTTTGTTTTGCCCTCATTTTGTTCCAAATGATGTTACAACAGTTGGTTCTTCTGTTTTGCTTCAAGCATATAGGCCTTAACCCTAATTCCTAACCCCAAACATTAATTTACCTTTAAAACCAGATGCATGGTTAATAATGTTACGGTTTGTTTTAGCATTGTTTTTAACAAAATCCATATCTAAACTCTCATTGGTTGATGCTAAGACCAACAAGGACTTTGTTCACATGAGACACCTGTTATAATATACTAAAACTGCATTTTGATATTACAGGTCCCTTGTTGCACACTTATTGTGTTAAAGGGACAGTTCACCCAGAAATAAAAATTCTGTCATTAATTACTCACCCTGATGTCATTGAGCATGTTTAAGATATTTTTGATGAAATCCAAGAGCTTTCGGACCAATAACAAAGATGCAACTGACACATTCCAGGCCCAGAAAGGTAGTAAGGACATCATTACTCTCATGACTGACACGGAAAAGAAGAAATTGTTGAATAAAGTTATTTTTGTTTTCTTTGCGCACAAAAAGTATTTTCGTAGCTTCATAAAATTCCGGTTGATCCACTGCTGTCACATGGACATTTAATATGTCATCCTCAGTACCTGTGGGGTCTGAGGTGGTATTGCGTTTGTATGGAGCTGTCAGGAAAGCTCTCATACTTAATCAAAAATATCTTAATTTGTGTTTTAAAGATGAACAAAGGTCTTACAGGTTTGGAACGACATGGGGTGAGTAATTAACGACAGAATTTTCATTTTTGAGTGAACTATCCCTTTAAAGTGGTAGCATCTAGATCAGGGATCCTCAAATCTGGCTCACGAGATCCACTTTCCTGCAGAGTTTAGCTCCAACGCTGATCAAACTCACCTGAGCATGCTAATCAATGTCTTCAGGATCATTAGAAAATCACAGGTAGGTGAGTTTGATCAGGGTAGGAGCTAAATTACAGGAAATAAGATCTTGCAAGCCAGATTTGAGGATCCCTGGGTCTAGATATCTTTACTGTAAACTATGTGTTACCTTTGGGTTTTTTAACACGGTGAGGCAGCTGGACAGTTTTGACTCACGAGTTCTTTAACAGAAAGCCATCATAAACCTTTTCTTACAAAGGGTTTTTTGCCATTTTAACCAAAAAAGGCTTAAGTAAATTCAAACTTCAAAATCCACTGGAAAAAGATGCAATTTTGGCATGCTGTTTTATAATATTATGATTTGAATGCCTAAGAACAATCTAGGGCTCACAACAGAAGTTTTATCATAATCACATGCAGCAAATATTTCATCTTCCACATTAAATATTTAAAAGTTGGGTGGATTCTGATTGGCAGATTCTGATTTACCAGTACGTTCTTGAGGTAATTCGAACTATATTGTTCCTCTGTGACTTTGTTGTTATAACTGTGGTGTGGATTTCCCAATTCTTATAGAATTAAAATAATCATCCTAGGTGTGAATGGCACTTAATTCAATTTGGATATGTTTAGGATGGATAGTGTGCAAATTGAGATGCAATGTCTATTTTGCTCATATAGCTTATCTTGCTTACATCACTGTTTCTAGTATCTAAACATGGAAATTCACTGTTTGTTTTTTTCAGGTAGAACAAACATTTGCACCACACTTTGTTTTTAACACAAACTGGACATGTAAATTATTTTTCTTTTTGTGTCATGTTCAAGAGCTCACAGTGAATAAATGCTCTAAACAGTTGCATTAACCTTCTACCCTTTCTTTTCCACTTCAGTCTGAGTTCTCTCAACACAGACCGTCGAGCAAAAGCAGCATGTTCGCTCTTGATCTGTACCTACAGCCGCTTCCAATCGGAAAAAATCAGCAGCATCCCTGCTCAAAGCTTGCAAGGTCTAAACAAACAGCAAACGCTCACTGTTCACTGCTGGAGGCTTATTCATCTAAGCAGAGCCTTTGTATGCACCGACTCATTACCCGCTGAAATAAGCCAATCAATGTTACAAACACTTAAGCCAATTACTAAGCATTGTGTACATAATACAGTACATAATACAACTCAGAGTGAAGGTTTATTTTTTTATTTTGAAATAGCGATGAACAGTTAGCATGTTGAGATGTATTCCCCTGTGTTAGCATAGGTTTAAAAATGGTTTACCTTAAAAATCTGATGAAATGGTGCACGGTGTTCCCAGATGAACGTTATAATAAACCCAAACTCACAACAATATGCAGAGATGGAGTTTGAGACGCTCCACACGTGTAAATGATAACAGTTGGTGTGGAGCAGCATTTACTGTGAATGCAGCCACTTTGACACACATGTAACATTACACAACTAAAAATTAAAGCGCATATATTAAACCTACATCGCATATATTTATTTAATTGAATTGTAGCATTTGTGAATTCACAATTGCATTATGCTTTATTAGGATTTTTAAATGGGTTTAATATATCATGCAGCCTTGGAAAACGGTCTAATAATGCGTTTTATGGATTCACGCCCGTGGAATGCGCCACTTCCGATATTTTGCCGTTTACTCGACACAGGCAAAATTCAATCGAGGATTTTTTCAAATCGAGTACTCGAGTTGAATCGAGGAATCGTGACAGCCCTACTTTTCAGTTTATGCATAGCCCCTCCGGTTATACTAGCGTTGCTCACTCCAAGCAGGATTCGAACTGTGGTTTCCGGCATGGGAGGTGGGCTCGCTAACAAGGACATTACACCTCACCCCCCTAAACCTCATTTTCAATCCAGATCATGGCACCAGTGTAACCCCTCCAGTTCTACTCACCTCCCTCAGAGCAGGATTTGAACCAGTGTTTCCAGCATGGAAAGTGAGCATGCTAACAAGGATGCTAAAGACCATGGCCTCTAGCATCAGATAATGCTTTGGGATCATGGGAATGAGGTTTATCTAGACATCACGTACTAGCTGGCCTCCGTTTCATATGTATGTATTATCTTTTATACAAGAATCATTATGACTTTTGATTTCTATGTGATTAACACTGTCTTAACCAAGGGGTTTGTCTCTGTTAGCTCCTGCTGAGATGGGAATGCTTACAGATAAGACTTCCTTTCACATCGCACAGCATTTTCGCTTTCAGAATAGATGAGCAAATGATTTGACACCTTGTGCCTGGATAGTACATGATGTCTGAGTGTTCAATTTTCACTTTGTTTTTTCCTGTCAGCAGGTAAGAAATTAGACAAATATGGCACCTTTTGAGATCTGATTCAGTTCTGTTTGCCCAAGAGGACTTGCTCAGTTGTTAGGGGTCAATTAATTTGGACTTTTTCATGTTGAGGGAAGATTAAATCTATCCAATGAAAGAAAATGCAACCATCTAAAGAGAAAAAAAAATGTGATTGTCTTTTTATACTCCTCCTTCTTCTCATGATACTTACCAACAACATAGCCGTGATACAGTGGGGCAAAAAAGTATGTAGTCAGCCACCAATTGTGCAAGTTCTACAACTTAAAAAGATGAGAGAGAGGCCTGTAATTTTCATCATATGTATACCTCAACTATGAGAGACAAAAAAAGAAAAAAAAATCCAGAAAATCACATTGTAGGTTTTTAAAGAATTTATTTGCAAATTATAGTGGAAAATAAGTATTTGGTCACCTACAACAAGCAAGATTTCTGGCTCTCACAGAACTGTAACTTCTTCTTTAAGAGGCTCCTATGTCCTCCACTCGTTACCTGTATTAATGGCATTCGTTTGAATTCGTTATCAGTATAAAAGACACCCGTCCACAACCACAAACAGTCACACTCCAAACACCACCATGACCAAGACCAAAGAGCTGTCAAAGAACACCAGAAACAAAATTGTAGACCTGCACAAGGCTGGGAAGACTGAATCTGCAATAGGTAAGCAACTTGGTGTGAAGAAATCAACTGTGGCAGCAATTATTAGAAAATGGAAGACATACAAGACCACTGATCATCTCCCTCGATCTGGGGCTCCACGCAAGAACTCACCCCGTGGGGTCAAAATGATCACAAGAACTGTGAGCAAAAATCCAAGAACCACACGGGGGGACCTAGTGAAAGACCTGCAGAGAGCTGGGACCAAAGTAAAAAAGGCTACCATCAGTAACACACTGCAACGCCAGGGACTCAAATCCTGCAGTGCAAGACGTGTCCCCCTGCTTAAGCCAGTAAATGTCCAGGCCCATCTGAAGTTTGCTAAAGAGCATTTGGATGATCCAGAAGAGGAATGGGAGAATGTCATATGGTCAGATGAAAAAAAAATAGAACTTTTTGGTAAAAACTCAAACTTGTCGTGTTTGGAGGAGAAAGAAAGCTGAGTTGCATCCAAAGAACACCATAACTACTGAGAAGCATGGGGGTGGAAACATCATGCCTTGGGGCTGTTTTTCTGCAAAGGGACAGGACGACTGATCCGTGTAAACGAAAAAATGAATGAGGCCATGTATCGTGAGATTTTGAGTGAAAACCTCCTGCCATCAGCAAGGGCATTGAAGATGAAAATGTGGCTGGGTCTTTCAGCATGAAAATGATCCCAAACACACCACCCGGGCAACGAAGGAGTGGCTTCGTAAGAAGAATTTCAAGGTCCTGGAGTGGCCTAGCATGTCTCCAGATCTCAACCCCATAGAAAAACTTTGGAGGGAGTTGAAAATCCGTGTTCCCAGCGACAGCCCCAAAACATTACTGCTCTAAGAGGAGATCTGCATGGAGGAATGGGACAAAATACCAGCAACAGTGTGTGAAACCTTGTGAAGACTTACAGAAAAGTTTTGCCAACAAAGGGTGTATAACAAAGTATGAGATGAAATTTTGTTATTGACCAAATACTTATTTTCCACCATAATTTGCAAATAAAGTCTTTAAAAATCCTACAATGTGATTTTTCTGGATTTTTTTTTCTCATTTTGTTTCTCATAGCTGAGGTATACCTATGATGAAAATTACAGGACTATCTCATCTTTTTAAGTGGGAGAACTTGCAAAATTGGTGGGTGACTAAATACTTTTTTCCCACTGTATAAGTGCCAATTTCTAACAGAAGTTAGCTTTTTACTGGCGTTTACTGTTTTTAAGCAGTTTTTGTGTTTCTAAGAAATAGTATTGTATATAGTTTAGTACTCATTATATAATGTTCAGAGTTGTGTTTTTTTCTGTATTGTTTAAAATGTTTAGAATCTTGCATTAAAATTGGCTACAGGGTGCTAAATACAACCAGAAATGCTGAGCATATAATAAAACCTATCAGAGTAAACAGCCTAATATCAGCAGTTTAACAAATGACTGTTGCTTTTCTTTGAAATTCATGATGCCTCATTATAGCTGTTACTATGGAAATGTAAGGGTCACATATGTGATTCTGGCAAAGTAACAAACATTTTCTCAAGTGTTTTGCAGACTGTAGACACAAAGTGCAGCATCGCCGGGAGCTTGTGCCCAAGACAAACCAAAATAGCATTGTGCAATTTGTTAGAGCCATATTCATACAAATATTGTCATGGTTACCGGTGACATCAGGTTTTCCTTCCCTTTTTGTGTCAGAGGTCAAGCTTTTGTGTTTACAAGCAATTCTGTGCCCTGCATCCACAGTCGTTTAGAGAATTGACAGGCAAACACGAACAGGTAAATAACTTTAATCTAAAATGCATCATCATAGACAATATTGTGCAATACTGAATGGACAGTGCAATCAACCACTAAGAAGTAGTAAAGCAGCTGATGTAAGGCTGCCATTCACAATATTTTAGCTTTATCACTGTAATAAACATCTAGAAAATGTCATGCCTAATTCTGTTATTGCTTGCAAGGTCATTCAAAACGTATCAAAAATGAGTGTCTAGTGTTATGTGCATAGTAATTGGCACAGCTAATCAGTTTTGCTACTTGCTTGGATGGCAACAACTGTGAAAGTTAATTTTAATAAGCAAGCTAAGCCCAGCCAAGCTAGCCAGTTCATGCTAGCATCTGATGAAGTTTTGTCCATTATCACTTCCTCATCATCAGGTCATTGAGGGCTATTGCTAATGTGCTATACTCATTATAAGGCTAAATTAGCTTTCCTGCTTTCTTAGCGCTAATTAAAGTCACTTTTGTCTTCCCTGGGAAACAGCTAAATAAAACAAATTGAAAACCTGAAGGCTAAGTTCTGCATGCAGGGTATACTGCGAAACTAATGTCTCTGAGGAGAAAAGTTGCTTACTTTCTCAATTTAGAGATGATTGACACCTCATTTCAAGCAAGTGTGTGAAATTATACAAGCTCAATTATGCCCCGAGTTCAGCGCAAGCCTAGCAGGTGTGCAAAAAGCCTTGTCTGTCAAACACAGAAGCCATGATGCTAGTAACTAGTATTGTGCACTTTCAGATGCTTCTGGTGCTGTTAGCCGGTTTGGTTGTGGTTTCTTTTGGAGCCTGTTTTGACTGGACATCAGTATTCCTGCGGAAGCAGTAGACTCCGTAGAGGCGGAACTTTTTATCAGGGAAACCTAGGTTTCGGACACCAGGTTCTGGGCCCCCGCAGCGGGCCCGAGGATTGACGATGGGGTAACGGATGCTGCCATCTTCCACCCAGCCCGCCTCACAACGGTCCAAGAGCTGGATCTTCCATGCGGCGTATAGTTGTCCAACTTTGGCAATCACTGCATCGTCACGTTGACATGCCTTTACTGCCTCGAGGTAGTTTACCTTCTTAAAACGTTTGAGGAAGTAAACACGTCCTGCAAGAGAAACACAATTTTATGAAAAACAACAAAAGCTGTGAGAAGACTATACAACAGTTTGCCATAAATGTCTGACTCGCTGGAGTAGCACAGAAAGAAAAATGTTCCAGTTGAATGTTCTGTCAAAAATGCTAATGAAATTCTTCCGGAAAGTAGACATTTCACTGCGTAAGATCTCGAAATTTGGATCGTGATTTCAAAGCCTGCCTTCACCATGATGAAATAGCAATGCATTTTAAATATTTCAGACCACCACCTGTTTTTCAGAAGTCATTCATTGATTTTCTGTTTGTTTATGTGACGGCTGACTGTTAGGGCAGCACATTGTCTCATATTTCCCACTGGGCCATTCACTAAATTTCCAGCAGCTGGTCAGTGTAGGGGTATTATTGAAAATTGCCCTAGCTATAAAAATTTCAGGACAAACTGTCCTCTCCAATAGCCCACTTGGGGGACAAAAGAAAAGCTTTTTGGCTCTCAATGACTTGACTGTGAGTGGGTCTGAAGAACTGGGCAAGTCTTGTGTACCCACTGGATCATACAGCACTTAGTAACAAATGGTCTGAACCAGGGCCAAAAATACCGTTTTCTTCCTGAAGACAAAATCAACTGTGCAAACGCCTATTATTCCCACATGGTCACAAAGTGACTCTGCACCCCAGAAGCTGTACTAAATCATAGTTTCCCTGAAATCTGATTTGATTTGGCCAATTTTCCAGAAATTGATGCATTGCTCAGTTAAGACTCCTTCATTTGTGGCACTGGCACGATTTATTGGATAGGTATCAAACGGAAGGCAGTGAAAGGAGAAGCAGGAGGACCTCTCAACAGGAACCTGGTCCAACAGCCTCAGGGCGGAAAAGATCTCTAATAAGCAATTCCAACCTAGGTAAACACTCACCGTTGAGGTTTGAGGTAAAGCAAAAAGAATCATAGCGTTCATCTTCTTTGTGCCTATAGCCATAGTTGCGGACCCCGGGAGGGCTATCCTTGTGGCCACATTGGTCTCGAGGATGAGAGATGGGGTACTGGACCGAGCCATCCTCTAACCAGCCGGCGTTGCACCAGTCCAACCCCTCAAGCCAAGCCTTGTGAAGCTGCGCATGAGAGGCCAGAATTGCATCTTGCTGTCGGCACACTTCCTCTGCCTGGTGGTAGTTCAGCTTGTAGCGTCCGGATGGAGGGTAGTATGGGAACACCACACCTTTGAAAAATGGTTCAGAGAAGTTCAGTAGGAATATGACACTTTATTCAATCCTAGGGTGCTTTCACACCTGAGATCGGATGAAATTTTTTTGTTTCCCGGGGAAACTGTGATTAAAATGATTACAATGTTGCTTTTTATTCTTGGTGCAGTTCGCTTTCACACGGCAAAGTTTCTAAACGGGCCAAATTTGTTAATACAAGTCACGCGCGAGTAAACTGTTCTCTCATTGGTCAAAGTTCCACCGTTTATTTTCCGGGATTCCACTCATAGCTGTTATCAATCTGGATGGAACGACAACAGCTTTGTGGGCTTATTGTTGTTGTTTTTTGTAGCTGTAGTTATATTAATTTATCATTTTGAGTCCAGGATTCATCGGGAAAACATTTTTAAACTGCACCTACTACGAAGAAGAGCAATAAGACGGCATTATAAAATGAAAAAGCGCGCTTTGATTTTGAATGGCGAAGACGTGCTCACCTACAGACATTCACAGGTTCATTTTGAGGTATTTGCAAAACAACAAAGCTAATGCTTTTCATGGAACTTACGTAATTACCCATCATACATCGTGATATAGCCTGGTTCGTTGGTTTGTTGGATCGGATTGCTTTCTCAACACAACTGAACCGCTCCAGAGTTAGTTTTCAATCAAGCCGAGACCACCTCGTTCAGGCGATCTCGGACAGATTGTTTTGGTGCGGGTCCGAGCGCGATTGCCATGTTCACATATGCCCAAACGAACCGAGCTAAGGGGGGAAGCGTGCCAGGTTCCGAAACAACAGGCCAGGTGTGAAAGCACCCTTAGTTACTACAACCAAGACCAGTTCCCTGACCTTCAAGGTCTAGATTGACAAATCCCGTGTCATCCTCCATGTCATTGGTGACCTCACACTCGTAGCGGCCGTAGTCTTGCAAGGTGATGTTGTGAATAATAACTGAAGCATCTCCTGGCCCTGCCCGTTCCAGAGACACTCGACCACGGTAGGACCCAAACGTCTTCTGTTGTCGCCCCAGCGCTACAAACACGTCTTCAAACTGGAAAGCATCGGAAACCTTCGTCCATTTTATGCGGATGCGATTACGGTCGACGTCCTCTGGTTCATGGTGGTAACGGCAGGGAAGGGTGATAGAGCCACCGCGATGAGTGACCACCTTACCTGGAGCAGTCTGGACTATCACTGCCCCTGTATCATCCTCTAGGGAAAAAGAGAAAGAAGTTTCCACTTTACACTCTATGAATTATCCTTATCAGTGTGTACCTGGGAATCAGTCCCATAACTTTTGAGTTCCTAGCACCATGCTAAACTTCAGAAACTTCAGCAGGGCCACATTCAAACCGAATTAAATTCAAAGTGTTGCAATTATATTTGAATATGAATTTCAGTTGAATTTTTTACATTTGAGACTGACTGTCAATTTGACTGGAATTTAACCTATTTTTAACTAAAAATTTCTTAAAGGTTTTGAGACTTTGCCGAATAAGGTTTGGGTGAAAATTTACTTTATGGGACTGTGGAAAACTATGCAGTTTTGTGGTTTTCGTTTTCATGCAGTTCATATGCAAATAGTGTCATTTTCATTTCAAATATAGCCAAATCTTTTAGTATTCTTTGTGCTGTGTCCCTTTCAATTGAGTGAACCGACACGTCACATCAGTCTAAAATCTGCATATTGCATGAATATCCTTTAAGAGTGCCAATTGTAATGCAGATGCGGCCCTCTTGCTGAGTACCTTAGCTTTACCTGTTGCGCTAAATAAGCATCTGATCTTAAAACCAGCTAAGAAAAATTAATAACTATGGCATTAAAAAAAGACATTGAAAATGCTTAAATGCTTAGAAAAATGGCATCTACGCTAATATTAGTCTGTTTCTCTCTTATTCCGAGGTCACGTAGCAACAGATACAGTCGATCCAGATTCAGATGGTCACTGAAGTCACCCCGGCTCCAGTACGTATTCGGGACCAGATGGGGGATCAGCACCAGAAAAGGACTCCAAGCTAGAAAAGACACGGAGACCAGGTACACTAGAGAGCCCAGTTACAGAATACCCTGTAAAGACCTGTCTCAGAGAGACACCGGGACAGACCACAGGAACCAGAAGAGTCCTCTGCACAATGTGACTTTGCTGCAGCCTGATATTGAACTGCTGATTTCGTCTGGTCAGAGGAGAAAACGTGTCCCGAACGAGGCATGTTTCTCCCAAGGTTTTTCGCCTTCTGTCACTGATGGAGTTTTGGTTCCTTGCCGCTGTCGCCTCTGGCTTGCTAAGTTGGGGACACTTCATTTCCAGCGATATCGTTGACTTGCAAAGATACTATTTCAACTGAACTGAGCTGGATGATGACATCACTGAATTGAATGATATCTTTTTTTGAAAAAACAAAACACAAATGTCTTTAACTGAAAAATTAGTGTTTACTATTGTCATTTTGCATAATTGACACTATTTTCCTGTTTAATGCTGTAAAGTTGCTTTGACAGAATCTGTATTGTTAAAAGCGCTATATAAATAAAGGTGACTTGACTTGACTTGACTTAAATCCTTCACCTTTTCTTTTATTTCCCACAGAATCCTTTGCTTTTGTCTGAAGGCTGTTCAAAGGCACTTGAAGCATAGCTGGATCTCCAAGCCACCAAGTCTTAAAAGTGTGAAACACAGCTATCAAACAACACCTTCTCTGATAGCGATCCAAGATTTTCCGGACAGACTTCAAGGGCCGTAATCAGCTTTGACATCTGCTCATTTAAACTGTCAGCTGGATACCTGGCACTCTGAAATGTTTGTTACCACAACACCTTTTCTTTTGAAAGCAGGGTTGCCAAACATGTCCCATCATTAATTTAGCCAGAGACAGCCAAAGAACCAGTATTTCATCTGAAGCAAAGGGTCTAAACTGTAATTTGCAGCTGCCAAGTAAATGTTGGGACCATGCTGTTAGAAGACAGCTAGTGCAACAGCTTCAATTAATGACCTTTTTTCTTGCTTACATAAAAATGAATACCAAATGAAGAAATGCGACCTAGTTGACTTAAAACTGATTATAAAGTTTACCTGCAATATAAATATGCAACAACTATCAGATGTTGCATATTGCTTTTAAATCCTACTTGAGCTTCGAGTAGCCACTTCAATTGGGGATCGTAAGAGATTTTCTTTTAATACCACTGGTGGACTGACACTGAACTTGCAAAGTGAGGTTATACACTGAAGATCACTCTCGTGGGTGGAGTGGTCTCTGACTGTCAAAATTTACATTAAGTGCTCTGAATATCACTGCACTTGCACAATAATGGTATTTATTTGTTGGTTGCATGTTTAACACAGTTGCAAAATGTTTTTCTACAAGTAGGCGGTTGTCGGTAGCCGGTAGGTATCATAACCTTATTCTGCTTATGCTGCATTTGCAGATTTGCCTTATGTACATTGTGATCTGGGACACCTTGTATAAAGCGGCACAGAAGAAGTTCTTACCCATTACATGAACCACTCTCCTCTGTCCTTTCTCCAAGTCAGCTGGGTAGGTGGTCACAAAGGGTGAAAGGAACAACAGCGTGCAGGTAATGGTTTCCAAGCACAAGATCTTAAAAAAAAAACACACACACAGAACAATGGCACATTGCACACAAATGAGCTTTTGGGGGGGGGGTTGTTTTTTGTTTGGTTTGGTTTTTCCCCCCAATTTTTTTTTTTTTTTTTTAAAAAAAAAAAAAACCAAAAAAAACAAAAAAAAAAAAACAATAAGGGGGGACAAAAAAATTGTGGGGGGGGGGGGGCCCAATATCCTGAGCTACATACTGCAGGTATAATGGAGGTATTATACAGGAGGATTTACCATATGAATGTGGTTTGGATCAGTTTTGCAAACATTAGGTAGAGTCTAGAAATCGGTTATGGCACAATAATCAGATGTCTGCTGTCTGAACGAAGTCATACAGTATTGCTTTACAAATGTAGGCCTTTTTCCCGTCTTCTTTTGTGAAACATGATCCAGACCACACATACACACACTATGCAGCACTGAAACCAGCCCAAACACATTATATATATAGCTACGACACAACGGAATCATACATCATCATCATCCTCAACCCTTAGCCATATTTGAGAATCCCCCCCCCCCCTCCTTTTTTTTTAAGCATGTTTTTTTTTTTCCACTGCGCATTATCAAGGTTACCGTAGTAAAACCCACACACATGCAGTCTGAACTCACCAACATCATGAGAGGACGCGTTTTATGTTGAGAGGGTTTGAAGTAATATTGCTCCGGTGCACTGACGGGCGTTCCGGCGCAGCTGTCCCGGTTCTGAGTCGGTTTCTCTGCAGATGTCTGTCGCGTCTCATCACACTGCAGCTGACGGTGTCAGCGCTGGAAGACTCTCATTTACGCTACGACTGAAGAAAAGCTCTTAGTGCTAGGCTGATATACTGTGGTAACAAAGAGGGTTGCTCGTCTTTTTATTGGACGGTGTACTTTTAAATTGTAACTGATTTTGTAAAGTTAGCCTTGTTTACGGTTGCTTATGTTGCAGATTGTGCGAATTTATTCGCAAACTCAACGTTTGTAGCTTTACTCGGTAGTTTATTTAGTAACTTTGTCGTGAATATTTAAACTCGAATAACCTTAACTTATTTTAACCACTTTAGACCCTTTCCCATTCATTATGTGAACTGGCAAGTAGGTTTTGAGACTGCATATCTGATAAATAGTGTATTGTGTCGTGAAACTATGATAATATGATGTCGTATCTGGTCTATAATTAATAAATGTACCGTGAGAGCGAATATTAAATGAGAGCGAAGTAGAGTTTCGTACTTATGTTACATACTTACATACAAGCTGTAGTGCACCGGAAGGGGAATTAGCTCAGATGGTAGAGCGCTCGCTTAGCATGCGAGAGGTAGCGGGATCGATGCCCGCATTCTCCAAAGCTTTTTTCCCCCCTGCTCTAAATTTACATTTACATTTTAATTTAGCATGCAGTGACTGCTGGTAAGTATTTATAAGATACTGAGACTAAAATGACTAGACTTTGCGAATTAATTTATGCAAGAAGCCATTTAGTATGCTAGGCTAAGCATCCATAACTAATGAAGAGTTTCTTTGCAAAAAAAACAGATAACTCCGTTTTGATTAATTTTCAATATATAATGTTTTATTGTGTTATCATGTTTTTATTGTGTTAGTTAACTGTATTTCTTTAGTTATTATTATTTAATCAAAACAACCCAACTGCAGTTTGATTGATATTAATTGGAATGTGCAATAAAAAAAACGACATTTCTGAACCATTTTTAAAACAGGAGTTATCTGTTTTTGCAATAAACTCTTCATATGGGTTTATTGATTTTTTTTTATAATATTTTGAGCAATTTTACACATTGCAATTAATTACAATAATATGTGTAATATTTTGTTTTTGCATTCAAAGCTTGACTTCTCCTTTATTACTACTTATTTAGTATGTTTTTGTTACAGTATTTGGATCCTTTGACAGATATTTTGAATAAAATGGTGAGTTGACACATTTTAAGTGTTATAGCTTACATTGTTGGCCAAAACAGTGATTTGATCATTTTTGTATATAAAATTCTGCATTTTTACAGTTTCTTAAATCTTTTTATATATAAACCTAGGTTTCAGTTGTATTGAAAAGCAAAGGCTGTTTAATGGTCTATTCATTTCATTGTGACAACTATTGCTGTAAGTATATGTATCAACAATTTTCAATGTGTTCAATAGCTTATTTATAACTGACTTTTTAAAAATAAACCAAACCTGAGAAATATTAATTGGAGGAAAAAGGCACTAATTACCCCTAGTCTCCCCTATACTGAAATATCTAATATAATACATTATGACCTCCACATATGTCAACACTGAAATGAAGGGCGAATTCCAAACGGAAGTGAGCATCCCTATGCCCTACTCCCTTCGAAGGGCAGAGCCCTTAAAGTGTGTTCTTTGAAGGGTGCAGGGCATTACTGTCTCGTATAAGCGTTTGGAACTCCCTCGGCGAAGGGAATGACTGACCAAATGTTACCTTGATAACACTGCGCGTGCGTGCAGCATTCAGTACTCAATAAGTTGTTGCAAATAAATTATTGTCATTATTATTTTATTCAAATATTGTATAATTGTGTCTTATTTACTATTAAACTTTTTCAAACGAAACGTGCTTAAACTTGCTTACACTACCGTCTTAAATCATATTTCTATTACTGAGGAAAAAATATTTTGTCTTACATTAAAATAGACTAATTTAATTAGCCTATTCTATTTTCGTTAGTATGTGAAGTCGAAATCAACCCCAACTTTACTTTAAAAAGCATTGCAAGATCTCCTAAGAAAAGATTGCAAGATCTCCTAACTGAAGATCACATGATCACAAACCGAAATCACTTCCGTGAAGTGACCATTGCATGTTCCCTTCTGGAAGGGCCCTTCGTGAAGGGATTCAGTTGTTCACTTTCGTTTGGAATGTCCCTACAAATGGCGCCCCCTTACCGAAGTGCCCGAAATGATCCGCTAGGCTTGACAGATTTCTGTACTAATTCCACTGGAACTGATTTGATGCCACACAGAGTGCTGTTGTGTGCATTGCTCCTCATCAGCATGAAAGAGCTGCTGAGCAAGGATTGCTTTTAAGGTTAGTAGTTGTAGAACTCAACCCTGCTGACTTGATCATCTACATACAGCGCATCCAGATGAAGATCTTGTAGGATAATATTTTATTACCTATGAGATCAGTCAATTATTCAAGAGAAAGTTCTGGCATGAGTTACATTTAAGATGGAACTGTGAAATTTGTGTGGAACAGATGGATAGAACTAGGAAAATACACCGGAATAAGAGACCTCTAGTTGCAGCGCATGGGATTTTTACAGTGAAGGACAGAAGGCTAATAAACTGCAGTGTTAAAGGTCTTGTTGTCTCAAGACAGGTAGAACAAGCCGTGGTTTAATGATCTCAGCTTCTTGCAATTTAGAGTTGTTTTTCTCATGAGGAATTCAGTAACAGCCGTAGCTCTGGCAACTGACACAATCAAGACGTTTCAAAAGCAAGGTCCTGTAACCTACGCGATTACCAAATTAACAGGAACCCACTGGAACACAGCTGTGCCAATTTAACACAATTTTAAATGCACTCTTTCTAAAGGAATAGTTCACCCAGCATGAGTTAATGATGACGGAACTTCAATACTTGTGTGAACTATTCCTTCAAGGTCAATGTTTTTTTGTTTTGTTTATTTCAATCTATTTAATTTAATTTCTTCTCATTGTTAGTACGATGGAAAGGAAGTAGTCCGGCTTTCATTTGCAACGCAGGATGAGCAGTACAAGACCGGCCGCATACAGCAGGTTGAAGAGGAGGATGGGCACCAGGTTTGTGACGGGAATCCTGTACATTTCTGCAGTGTGTGGGTGCAGCGATGCTCCAGCATGAGACCACTGGCACTGTGGTGGACAGAAGACACAAGATGTTGTTTTTGTGAGTGAGAGTTTTATATAATCGATAAGACAATTTTCACCTGGTAAATGAAAAAACAAGTGGAAAAAATCTACTAAAATGAGTATTCTCGTAGCTTCATAAAATTAAGGTTGAACCACTGTTGGACTATTTTAACGATGTTCTTACTACCTTTCTGGGCCTTGAACGTGTCAGTTGTGTTGCTGTCTATGCAGGGTCAGAAAGCTCTCGGGATTCTGCAGGGCAGTGGTTCTCCAGGATCAGGATTGGACACCGCTGGCTTATGTATTTATTCACGTGTCCACTATTCAGAAACGGTGGTGTGTATACTATCTAAGTCCACATGTCAAACAATATGCCATGCTTCTAACCACAGGCTGAGAGCTGTAGTTCCAACCATGCCTGTTTATGATACTGTTTGCGAATGTTAACTGGAACTATGATTTCAGGAAACACTGAATCATTGGACTATGTTGGTAATGACGAAACTTGCAACCATAGTTGGCTAACGCACCCCATAGCACCCACATACCAACACAAATCCTAGGACTGTGAACCTGAAAGTTCTCTTCAGCCAAACACCACTCATATTCCCTTAATGAAATGCAAGAATCTAGTTTTATATTGTACTTTTGTAAAGTTCAATGATAAGGGCACAATGAAGTCTCATCCAAGACCTTGTAATGTATTTTAGAGGCCTCTGCCTATGGGTAAGTAGAGATGAATAGACTGCAATGACGTCCTCTCAGCTTTGAGGAGGTGTTCATTAGTATGTCGAGCTGGAGATCTACAGTGAAACTCCAGTGAAGTCCTGTTCTACTGGAGGTCTTTGATTAGGAATGCTGACTACTCAGGCCTCATACTGGGAATTAAAAGGGTGCTGGATGAGCTTGTTCAGACCAAGGCTTTGATCGTGATACTGTTTGATGGTGCCTTTCTGTAACATCAGCATACAGTAGACGGAAATCTCTAGATTCTGCCAGAAACTATGGAGGAAATACAGTATACCTCAATGGTTGTTTCTAACTTGAACCTTAGACATAGAATTTACAATTTCTAACAGATGTTTTCTTGCTCTCTTCTCACAGCTTAGACTAAATATTGGAGAAGTTTTTCATGTCTTACCTGTAAAATGGCACCTGCAAAATATACCATCCAATCAAGCATCCAAGTGCAGCCAGGTGTGCAAAGCCCATATCCAAATGAACCCAGAATTGGAAGCGCATGGAACAGGAGCAGCAAGATCTGGAGACGAAAAGACACCGTGCAACAAGTATTATTTCAATCTGTGTGTCAACACTACACGCCTTGCCTCTACACACCAGTGCTTTGATGGCAAATTAATGCAGTCCAACTCAATCCCCAATGGCACCAGCGCTGCCGCAGCAATGCACTCCCGCTGAATACAGATTGGCCCGACTGCATTGAGTTCACACATCATTCATACTTATTGAGGCTTAAAAACACAAACATGGGCACATTGCCCACGATTAGACCCTAAACAGAGCCTGGTTGTGTTGCACGGCACGTGGCGTCTTTCAAGAAAGTCATAACAAGCTGTAGAAGTCATGTTCGCCCAGGAATTCACATACATCTTTAGAGATGTATGTTTAACTATAAATAACTAAAATATATCTGTGTAACTGCTTATTTTATATGTATATCAAATTACAAATAAATATTTTAATACATCATTTTGTTTTATATATATTCACGCACACACTATATATGTATACATATGTGTGTGTGGTATAATAGATATATATATATATAGTAATATATTTAAATTTAATCATTTAGCAGATGCTTTTATTTAAGTGACTTACAAATGAGGACAATAAAAGAAGTCAAAACTAATAAAAGAGCAACAATATATAAGTGCAACTGACAAGTCTCGGTTAGCCTAAAGCAGTACACGTAGCAAGGTATATATATATATATTTTATATGTATATATATATACACACACATACACAAAGAGAAAAACAAGTAGATAGAATAGAAAAAATCGAAAGTAGTGTTTTTTTTAATAAAAAAGAAGATAAATAGATAAAGAATTAAAATAGAATAGAAAGTGCTAAAGTTAGAGGGTCAAATAAAGATGGAAGAGATGTGTTTTTAGTAGTTTCTTGAAGATGGCTAAGGACTCATCTGCTCGGATTGAGTTGGGCAGGTCAATCCACCAGGAGGGAACAGTTAATGAAAGTCAGTGAAAGTGATTTTGTGCCACTTTGAGATGGCACAATAATACGCCGTTCACTTGCAGAACGTAAGCTTCTAGAGGGCACATAAGTCTGATGTAATGAATTTAGGTAAATGGGTGCATAAGCCAGTGGTGGTTTTGTAGGCAAAACAATTAATGCCTTGAATTAATGCGAGCAGCTTACTGGTAGCGTGCAAATTGATGAAACAGATGTTGACGGGCATTCTTTTAGGCCATAAAGATTTAATAATATATATATATATATATACACTGCTGTTCAGAAGTTTGGGATCAGTAAGATTTGTAATGATTTTTATTAAAGATGTCTCTTCTGTTCATCAAGGCTGCATATTTGATCAAAAATACAGAAAAAAAAACTGTAATATATAAACTGTATTTATAATTAAATAATAATATATAACAGTAATGACTATTATTACAATTTCTAAGATTTTGTCTATGTTCTGTATACTTTAAAATATAAGTTAATTCTGTGATCAACGGCTAATTTTTTTTTTTAGCATCAGTACTCAGTCTCGTGTCACATGATCTTCAGAAATTGTTTTGTTTTTTTTTACCATTTTAAATAATGCTGCTTTCTTCGATAAGACAATGATCGAATAAATCAGATAAACACTGTTCCAAAACAGATAATAAATCAGTATATTAGAAGGATTCTGAAGGAAAAAGTATATTATAGTATTACACAAATAGTATATATATATACTATGTGTGTAATACTAGAATATATATATAAATATATTTATACATTTAAATACATGTAATGCATTTAAAATAAAATAATAAATATATATACTTTTATGTTAAACTAATATACATATTGTTTTATATATAAAGTAAGCACTTTGAATTGTGAGTTGCAATTAGAATGGAATCAGTCACAGATGTTGAATTGGAATTTGAGTAGAAACATTACAAGGAATTTACCCTGCCCTATACATACTATATAAATATTCTCACCAACACCTGGGCCTGAGTGCACAGGTATTATGCGATCGATGCAGGTCTCTGGCCTCTGTACAAACATGCGTGTTGGCGCGCCCTCGTTCCTTATCAAACACATTACCACACATGTCACACTCTCTCCTTGTTTGAGTTGATGGAGGGGCTCAGCCAGGACTCATGGGTGGGATTAGCTTATCAAGTCACAGCACATCTCCTGCCTGATCGATGGGCCACCATTGTGCCAGGGTTCCAGCTAGAACAAGGACTTTTGATAACCTATTGACCAAGCTACAACCCCAATCTAAACAAAAACAAAGGTACCCTTGATACCTTTGTGCTTGGGCTGAGACAGAGGGGATATTCTTGGACTACCCAATGTGACAATAAGCCACCCACCTTATTGAGTGCTAATGATGAGTAATACCTACCATACAGTCATTTAGAGGAGCTTAATGCTATAAAGCTTAGGGTATTAAGAAGCCTGAATGTGTTGGCCTAAATCTGACTGAATGTAATTACTTGAGAGTATGTGAAAATGTACTCACCGTAACTTTGGGGAAGCCCACAGGATCCTTCAGATAGGGTTCATACTCTGTCACATATCCGTTGAGGATTTCTAACGGCCAATATATGGATAAAAATATGAGTTTCTTTGTCCCAACAGAATTAATTATGGAGATCATACGCAAGCGTATGTTGAGCACCAACTTACCAATCCTCTAAAAATATCCCATGGCAGCCACTAGATAAACAACAAAGAGAAGATCTAGGGGGCGACAGATCAAGGCTTTTTTCTGCTCACGTTCAGCCTGATGGATACAAGCACCATTACTGATTCTGTAGCGAAAATACTAACCACTGACCAATGTCAACAGTGTCTGGTTCTTCACCTTGGATGCTCCCACAAGAGGCATATTCCTTGGCCTGGAGAACAAGGAAACCGCTCCCCATATGGGCACCAACAGAAAAATGTTGAGCCAGAAGGCAGGACGGATCTCGGAGCCATATTTACCTGCATATAAAACGTATTTGAGAAGCATCTTATGTAATGTTCAGCAGGAATTTGTGATCGTTTATTTACTTTGACTCACCAACCACGATTCCAGGTACAAACACAATCATGTTGGCGCACAGCGATCCAGCCCAGAAAAGACCCAATGTGCGGTATTGTTGCCTGGGATGACAGGAAACACTCATTTCGGAAAATCCATCTCCTTTTTTTAACATCACAGTTTCATGTCATGTTCTTGCCAGATAGTATCAAAACGTTATTTCAATCCTTTTACCCATTTTTACTTAAATATAACTTCATAACATAGATGTTACAACATGAAACAACCTTTAAAAAATGGCAGACTAGACATCTCATTTACATCTTTGACTACTGTACTGAATAGCGTACAGAGTAGACATAATAATTACAAACTTGCTTGACATGCGGTGTATTAGCATCAGGTAGAGGATGAAGTGCGCTATACCATCCCAGTAGCACATCATGATAGCGTTCGGTGTGCCGAGATACGGCTCCCCCTGGAGAACCAGCAATACTATCGTCAGACAGGTTTAGACTGGGTAATCGATAACATCAACTCTGCTTTCTGTTCATGATACTGACCGTTTTCTGGTAGAACTCCATGAACCCTGAGGTGAAGCCATCGTATTCTAGAGCGCTCGTGAGGTCAATGACACACGTGAAGGAAAACTCGGCAAAAACTGAACAAAAAATATATATTATGCATACAGTACACAATAACAGTCTTTTCTTTTGTTTAGTGTTAAAATGTACGTGCTTTAGATGTTGTAGTGTATGTTACGTAAGTGAGGCATGACTTCATTGCGGCTTTCCAATTTTTACTTTTGGTCACCTGATATTTTGATAGAATACTCGATTCTGATTGGTCAATTGTGTGTGTTCCTATGGAATACTTGATTCTGATTGGTCAATTTTGTGCGGTCCTATGGAATACTCGATTCTGATTGGCCCATGGTGACATTCAGTGGTCTTATATTTGTAATGAGCTAGTGAATATGGAGAATTTCAATAGCAATGCTGTACTGTATATCAATTCTCTTGGTTGACTGTTTTTTAGGCTACGTTGTAGATACATTTTTAGATAATAGGTAAGATTACACCATAAATTGAACTAAAATTAATATTCAAACATGCACTTAATTTATTTGGTGAGTCTATCATGCAATAAGTGTAATATTGTACAGTAAGTCACATGATTGGATGGTTATTTTCCACAGCCTTCTGTGATGTGCCAAGAGAAAAACCTCACTAATAAGATGTTGCAGCGCTCAACTGCTCTATTAAGAGTTGACTAGTCCACCTTTATTCTCGTCTTTATTAAAAAAGATTTCACTCGTACCGACTATTGATTTCTGGCAAGGTGGAAGAGGATAATGATATCTGCGAGTGGAGGTGTGAACAAGAAATTTATATTTGGAGCCATGTGGTGTTTTTTTTTTCAGGTTTAAAGTGCAGCTGTGCCAAAAGGGCACTTTGTGGAGACAGCAAATACCCCATGTGGCATTTCCTAAGCGTCTGGGTGACAAATAATGAGTGGCAGGGGACATGAAGAAGGAAAATTCTTGAGCATGGAGGCAAATATAATGACTATAAATGTCACCACTGAAAGCTCAGACACAGGATTTAACAGAATAGTTCACGTAGACATGAAAAATCTGTCATCATTTACTTCACTCTCATGTCGTTCCAAAACCATATGACTCCATTGGAACAAAATGGCGAAGTTTAGGGGAATGTTCACACTGCTCTTTTTCATATAGATAAATGGTGAGCTGTAAAGCTCGAAAAGCTCGACATGATTGTAGCCTAACTGATAAGTTTCAATTTAGGTGAAATATTCCTTTAAAAATCTTCTTTTCCGAGCAAAGTTTTCAAGATGGAATTCATAGCTTATTTTGAAGGAAACCGTGGGTGTAAAAGTAAAGACAGGTGTGTTATTGTAACAAATACTTTTTTGTATCCAATTTCATGGTTGGATTACTAGACTAGATATTGTCCAGTGCCATTCTTCTTGCGTCCACGAGTATCTGACTGACAGCTTCGTAGATATAACGGCTCAATGAGAAGTGCTGTATTGCCATCCGCTGAGCACAGATGCACAGTCTGATACTGACGTTCTCACTTTCTGTCTTTCTCGCTTCCCTTTTTCTCCCTGAGCCCTTTTAATCCATAGGGGTCTTGGTGTAGTTTACCTGCATTACAGGTGCGATAATGGAACTATCGTCTCCTTCATCACGGTGGGGTGAAATGACATGCTGTGCAAGATGACATTGTCACCTCTCAGTCACTCTAACCCATAATAACACCACTATCTTAAACTAAATTTCTAGCATTACATTGCAAAAGCTCATATTTTTCTATTGTGTCCTAATACGAGACAGATTGACAATGCACAAGAGTTTGCGTTTATTGATTTGGAGATTTTGAAACTAACCTTTCATAAAGCGTATTCTTTTCAGATTATTTTTTAAGTTTGTATACATATCATGTGTCACAGAAGAATTTTGTAATTTTTTGTCTGGCATTGTAAACATTTTGGTGGGGGAAATGGCCATTTTTTCCCCCATTTTTCGGAAAATTGTGCAGGTGTCACCACAACTTCCATTGGTTTTTGTGTAAACATCCCTGAACCTTTAATACGGTGAGAGAAAATGTCAATGAAATGCCAGTATCTGCATTCCACCGATACTAATGAGTTTAAATTGCCTCATTCAGTGCAGCAACAAAACAATTAAAGGGATAGTTAACCCAAAAAATCTGTCATCATTTACTCAACCCGTTACAAAATCAATAAGACCCTCGTTCATTTCCCAGGAAACGCAAATGACACGTTCAAAATGCAGAAAAGGTACGCACATCTCGTGAACTCGCATTTATGACTGACATGGAGAAAAAGGTGAATAAACAGTCATGTTTGTTTCTTTGCGCACAAAGAGTATTGTCGTAGCTTTCGTAAATTACGGTTGAACCACTGAGTCAATGGAATTATTTTTTTTTTGACCGAGTCTTTCTACCTTTCTGAGCAGACCGTGGTAGTTGTGTTGCTGTCTATGGATGGTCAGAAAGCTCTCAGATATCCTCAAAAATTTTTTAATTTGTGTTCTGAAGATGAACAGAGGTATTATGGGTTTGGTATGACATGAGGGTGAGTAACTAATGACTAATGAATTTTCATTGTTGGGTGAACTATACTTTTAAATAATTCATGCAGATGTATGTAACCTTAAACAGAAAAAATTGGTGTTTTGAGACTTTTGAGACCATATTTCTGATCGATTCATGTCGTTTTATTTATTTGAGGGTCAAAAAGAAATGAGGATATGCTGCATATTTCAAGAGTTAACCAATCAAACCAGTTTCAGAGCTCATACCGTAGAACAAAGGATCTTTTGGAGGATTGTAGCGAGTAGCGAGGTAGACCAAGAGGAACACCGCCACAAGAACAGCCACCCCAATTTGCAGAATAACCACTGGCCTGTAAATGCAAAATATTACGAATATGAGTGAACATAATATCAGATTTAACTTGCTGTGACTGACCATAGTCTGTAAACAGACTAAAAATAGGCCACTGGGTCAGATTTCTTCCTGTCAATCATTTTGCGCAAAGTTTTCATGAGTTTGCAGGGTACGAAATGTTCACGATTTCTCTTCTGACAACACTGACATACAAAGACAAGTGTTTTAAAGGAAAGACAGAAAAAACAGTAAGAATGAGGAAAATTAAGAGGCTAAACACGCTTGAAACTGACATTTTGTATACCTATTATTGTTACTATTATCATAGTAGCATTGATAAGTATTAAATATTTAATCAAGAATATGCCCTTAAAGGACGCCATACTTTAATAAATTCATTTCTGATTAATTTTGCATAGCGACTTGTCTCCAATTACTACACACCTATGTGTATTCGGCCATTTTCTTTCCTGTCCTCAGTAAGTGAGCAGAGATGAATGGTTTGGCAGAGAGAACTGTAATTATTCCGACACCCAGAGCACCAAATGAGATGGGGGAGCACATGACAACCATCCTGCCTTACTGAGACATGATTACTGTTGTATGAGAAGCTATTCAGACAGAGAACATGTCTTATTGTCAACATGAGAGTCAATACAGCCTCCAACAGAGACAATGGTGTTTTAAAAATGAATAAATGTTGGAATAGGAAGTACAGTGAAGTACCACTTTGCGATGCCTGAATTGTTTGATCAGTGGACTCATTTTATTTATTATATTATATATATATGATGTGTGTGTGTGTGTGTGGGGTGGGTATGTATCTGTGGATATATCATATAATATATATAATATAGCTTTTTTTTTCTTTTTTAAAAGATTTTTTAAATATGTATGAATTTGCATCCAATGTAAGGGAACTGACTCACAGAAATGATTCTGCAATCAGGTATCACTAATTGTCGTTTACCTTTGACCTTCAGTTTTCTTGGCTTGTACTGCTTTGGAGCTCCTACATCATTTAAATGGGTGTAATGTTGTGAATTTAATATTTAGTTTTTGTCAGGCTGTAGTTTCTACAATATTAATTATAAAAAAACTATTGTTTTTTTTCTATCAATAAAAGCAGTAGCTTGAGTTTAGAACAAATCAATTACATTTTGTTTTTACATTTTTATGAAATTAATAACAGAAATGCTTTAAATCAATGTCTGACTGTTATTTTGTGAATAATACCATATGCTTTCACTGCCCTCAAGTGGAAGAAATAAAGAAATAAGAGACATTTGAGTAATAATCTTCAAAGATCACCATATTTAATGAATGAATTCTACAACTATTGCTTTAATTATCCTTGTAATATAATCTGTTCTCCATAGTATAATATCTAAAAAGACTCAAATTTAAACGGCAGGACTCCTATTAAACAAATGCAATTAATGTGACCAAAGAGGTTATTTTTAAAATGATTAACACTTTAGGCAAGTTTTTGTGCGTTTTGATAAGAAATACTTACATTAGCCTTATACGTTACAAGAATACTCACTCTTGAAATGCTGGAACATTCATAGTGTAAAGGACACCAAGAGCCGTCAGGGAAAATAGAAAAACAGGCCATGTATCTCCTGTACCATGATGTTCGCTATTCAGTTAGTTATTCAATCCAAGGCTCCACAGAAGATAATCTACAAGTTGTTAGAGTAAGATTAACAATATTAGTGTTCAATATATCTTGAAAGTCTTGGGGACTTTTCAAGTCAATAAATATTATGCAGGCCTCTTGTGTTATAGTTGAAAATTAACATCTACTTACCAAGGACACCCTCTCCAAAAATTGTGCATAACCCAATTTACAATGGCCCTGTGGGGGCCGCGTTATTGTAGGAGAATAATCGAGCCAAACAAAGGCGCTTTTGGAAAAGTACATAATTTGATTTTGTCATACATTTACATAATCGTGTTTACTTTTGGTCTAATTTGTCAAATGCCTGTGTGCCAAAAAAGGAAAGCTCTGCCAAAGCCACGACAGGCAAAGAGGCTTTGTGTGGTTATGTGTTGTTCTGTAAGCTCAAGAATGTACTTGCGAAGTGGACTATGGGGATTTCTAACATTATTTGATAGATTATGATACACTGTAAAAAAACAAAAGGCCTGTAAAAAATGATAAAATGACTGGCAGCTACGGCTGCCAAACAAAAAAACGTGAAATTAAAGTAAAATACCGTAATTGAAACAAAGAGAAATCTGTAAAATAACAGTTTTTTTCTGTAAAACCTTTAATGAAAATTTCTGTAAAATTATTGTTTTTGCACTTCATTTCAATTAAGATATTTTACCTTAATTTTACGGTTTTTGTTTGGCAGCCATAGCTGCCAGTCATTTTACCTTTTTTTAACGATTTTTTTTTACAGTAATATAAAAGTAATCTAAGTAGTTTGATTATATTACCTGAAATGTGTAATCGATTACTTTACTAACAATTTGTATCATGTAATTTGGAATCAGTAACGGACTACAATCTGTAAGTAATCTACCCAGCTCTGTGTGTGTGTGTGTGTATATATACACTGCACTTTATATTGAATTATAAATAAAAACTAAAGTACTTGGTAAATTTTTTATAAAATTGTGGAGATGGTCTGCTACAGCAATGCAGATTACCTTTAGCCAATGTCCACCAGGGAAAATTCACAGTAGGCATTTACTTCAAACATGCACACGTTTAACATGCTAACTGCTATGCTATCTCAAAACACTCACCAATTTGAATACTTGTTGTAAATCCAACTTTGAATGCTTTTAGTTTTGACTGAATTGTTGAACTGTCTCAAGACAAAGGTGTTTTCATAAATGTCATGATGAGGCAAGATTTTAAATTTAACCATGATTTTACTCCAAATGAAACCAAAAAACCATGGTTAGTATAGTTAAACCATGGCAACCACAAATTAACAATGGTTTTGCTACACTAACCATAGTTAACCATGGTAATTTGTAGTAAAGCTGTGGTTATACAAATGGTAGTCAATACTCCAAAAAAAACATGGTTACTACAATTTTACTATAACAAAACCATGGTTAATTTTCGTAAGCTAGTTTCTGGTGGTTTGTACATGTCAGCTTTTACATTGTTGCTGTTTAATTGATTGTTTTGTGTTTCGTTATTCAATTTAAATACATTTAATTATACCTATATAATATATTTTAAGTGCTGGTAATGTATGTTATTGGAGATTTTTATTTGTATTTATTTATTTTTATTTAATTTTTATTCAACCAAACCTGAGCAATATTCAGTGCAGTTTTTCATGAAGGAACAATATATTTTTTCAGCTTTATTAGGCTCCTTTTTTATTATTGTTCATTCATGTACAGTACGATACATATAGTCTTATCTGACAGTTGTATTTATCGGGATGTAGGCCATACAATGACGAAAATCAAGTACAATATCATCTAAGTTCCACTTCCCATATCTGTTTATTCTTCAGTTACAGTAGCCTACATTTATTCAGCATTACGCACAACATAGTTTTCTTTTTGCATAAGAAAAGGAAGTCTGTTTGTATCACTTTATGAGTAGGCTAACTGGGGTGGGAAAAAACGATTGTGAGGTTATTCACATCTAGGCCTATCGTAAGTAGAATGAATTAATGTAATCAAAGGCCATTAGTCCAGCAGCTTTACATGTAGCCATCCTATTTAAAACTCTGTCACACTGTAAACTGTTTAGAGTTATTAAGTAGGCTATAGAAGTTACGTTTTATTTACACCTCAGAACACCTTGAAACCTTCAAAAAAAGGGTTCCAGACAGTCCCACCTACCGGTCGAGACAGGTACTGTGCAACAGCAGGCTACATAAATAGGCCTACCATCCAAATAAAAGTGCTTTTGAGTTCCATTGTTTCTTTTATACGCACTAGAATGATGTCTTTGACTATTGGGCCTATAGGCTATAGTTTGTAACTATAACTATAGTTTGACTGCTTTTGCCGTGTTTTTAAACGGCTTGTCAAGACGTAGACCTTGCGTTTTTCAATACCCCTGCCTGTCGTCTCTCGGTAAACGGTCCCGTTGCTCATTCAACTCAGTTCGTTCCGTGTAAACTCTAACCTACTAGACTAGAGGATCTGCAATGCTTGAGAATATCTGCAAGTTATTAGAGTAAGATTAGAGTACTTGATCTTTTTATTTCCAGTTCCACTGCGTTGTTGGCAAACATGAGGCCTAAACTACGAAAATTAACCACGAATTAAAATTCATAAACTACGAAAATATATATATATATTTTTTTTGTTTTTGTACTACCAAATCTAAACAAAACCACATGGTATGTAGTTACACCATGGTAAACAACAAAGAATGATTTGCTACCACTGACCATAGTTTAATCAATGGTATTTGTAGTAAAACTGTGGATTACTACGATGGCAATCCAATTGCCAAAAAATCCCTGGTTTCCGCTTTTACTACAATAAAACATGGTTTAAATTTCCACCAAGGATAATCTGGTCCAAAAAGCTCTGTATCATCTACAAGGACCGTGAGGACTGCATTCTTGTAAGAGAATAACATAAACAAAACATGCTTAGTTATTTACTACTATTCATTCATTCGAATACTGGCTGTTGGGTGCTTGTTCACATAAGACACTTACAGTTCTACCATTTAATTCTCAGAATAGAATAGAATAGAATTTGACCCTTGTTAGACAAAACAACGGCTTATTACTTTAGTCTGTACAAAAAGGGCGCCGCCAACAAATAAGAAAAGAATGGTCCATTAACTACCTAAAACAGTTCTACAAAACCACTCTCAAAACATATTTAAAAATCGAAAGTATATATAATATGTCTTCAGGGACATTATAACAACCAAAAACACGACTTTCGGTAATTTTATCGGCCATGTGATAAAGTATTTGACTACAGGGGGACTTTAATAATAGTCTGACGCATCCGCGAGCGAGAGACGCGACGCGACGCGACGCAAACGCGCCACTAGAAAGTCCTCCACGAATCACATCACGCGGCGACGAGCGCGTCGCCTTTGATTGGTCATTGGCTGTTGACGTAGGAGTCCAGACAGACGCGTCGCGTCGCGTTGCGTCGCGTCGCGTCCCATACACTAGTCGCGTTGATTCGCGTCCAGTCACTCAGACGTGTCAGTGAAGGCAGCCGCGGAAGTATCGGCTTTCAGTTCAACATGGCTTCAAATGCGACGAGCTGAGAAAAACCCGGGCTATTTTCTATTTCACCACTCCCGAGGCGTCAAACGAGGAAAAAGACTTGGGAAATATATTCAACAGCTGCCTTCAAGTAAGCAAGTCCAGTCAAAGAGTTTTGAGAGTTGTTTGTGTACCGGGTTCTAAATCGTCGGCGCATGCGCAGTGCATATGCGTAGCGTATTTTCAGAGTTAGATTGTCAGTTACGAAAACTTCAAATTATTTAACGTTTAATGTCTTTAATTGTACTGTTTTGTGTCTTAGTGGATTTATAAAGATATTAGTTCGAATAGATAGTTTTAATGTCGGAAGTGCTGTTATAAAGAGTCACTGGGGTCGAAATAAGTTTTGTGAGGCAAATACGATTTTACCTAACGTTAGTTGTGTTGCGTAGTAAAACATGACCAATTTGGTAAATAAATACCGCTAATAAACAGGGTTTAGAAGAGTAAAATACTAAAATAACTACTTGTTTATTATGTTGACTGCTTATAAAGACTCTCAACTGTTTCGTTTCTAATAGCGGAATTGAACTTTCTGTTTTCATCTCTGTCGTATCTGTCTTTCCTTAAGGTTTACATTTATTGTCAGTATGTTGAATGCTTCTCTAGTGCGCTACATAATCGTAATAAATGTGACATTTCTAATTTAGGTGATGAAATGGGTTTATTAATAAGGGATGAGTGATATTGAAATCAAGAGTGTAAACCCTTCAGGCTAGAGCTGGGCTTGTCTGAACTAATATTGCACTGTAAAATACATCTACCTGTTGTTGTTTAGTTTGGTTTCCAAGTGATTTTTCTCAGTTCACTAATAAAAAAATGGCATATTGTGTCTCATAATCATGCAAATCATAGATTTGACTGTAATTCTTCCACTTCTCTGAATGGACAGTCATTTCTGGGAATGATGTTTCCGAGGAATGCTGTGCTGCAAACTAACCATTCCATGGAAAGCTATTAAGGGAGGATCACGGCCCAGTCCCTGTCATTCGTTCTCTGTAAAACCCTTTGGAGGAGTGAATATAATAGTGTTATGTCTTTGTTTATTCTGGTGATATCGGCCTTGTTGGTCAGATATGACGGACCCAGCTGATTGTGTAACTGCAGAAGTCACGCAAACTTCCCTCTTCTTTCTTTGCCAGCAGAGTGTGGAGAAGCTCAGTCTCTTGTTCTCCAACCAATGACGCAAGCTGACATCACTTGGTCTAGACAGTTACATGGGGAGGGAAACAAAAGCAATTATGGCCATGTTTTGTTTTGGAAAGACAGAATACCATATGTAAAAGACAAAACGTTTCTTGAAACATGTCCAAACGTATCTGGTACGCACCCATACTGCAACAATAGCATAAGAAACTGAAGCCTTTTTAGGATTATATAGATTTTTTATTTTATTTGAATTTTTTTGTGTTATGTACATTATTTAAATGTCAATTTACACATGGGTCAGTGCAAGAGTTTTAATTATGGCACATAAAAAAAAAACATAATTTAACTAATTTTATACTCACAGATGATTTCTGTAATTTTAATGCATATGTAACAAAAACATATTTATAATATATTAATTTAAATACTTTTTCCTGTGGTTTAATTGACATTGATTGGTGTGTTTTCCCAACTACAATGTCAACAATAACTAAATACTTCTTTTTTTTTTTTATCATTATTTCTAATACTGTGACCGAATGTTTGAATTTTTTTTTTATCTAGTGACTTCTGTTTTTATTGCGTGTTGTTTTTACCTTAATTGTGCTGCAGATTAGATTATTATCATAGAACTGATTTTTTTTAAAGGAGAATGTTCTCTACATGACTTTTATTGATTGTTTACCAATACATATCAAATGTTCATTGTTTTATAACCTTTCGTCTTCTCGACAGTGGAACTACAATTAACACTGTAATCTTGTAAAAATGAAACACAAAAGTTAGTAACCGAAACAGTGATATATAATTTAGATATTATAATTTAAATGAATATAAAGAATTCTTATATAGTTATAATAAATGATATTCACCCAGAAACAGAACAAATAATCCATCAAAATGTGACAGTTTGATGCACTTTAGTTCATTATTCTGGTTATTTATTAGCTGTTTCTTTGTTAGTTTTGGCTCAAAGCTGTGCGTGTAATTCAAACAGCCAGTTTGTATTTTGGTGCACAAAGCTCTGTTGTGTAGTACAAGGAGGGTACAAAGCACTCTAGCAGTGATTTAACTCTGGGGCCCGGCCTGAGAACCCTTCCTGCTTGCGTTTGGAGTGTTTTCTCATGTTCTCGTTGAATCTCATTCATGCTTTCAGTGAGAATAATACTGCTGCTGTAGCAGTGTCTTGGTGGTAATACTGCCTTACCATGTCAATTGTTCAGTTTTTCTGAATTATGTAATTGTTCATGTATTAAGTGTGAATTAGTGCCGGAAAGAAAGTGCTATGTGGGCCCCATGATAGTGCTGGTTCAAGTCAACAGGGTACACAAACTTGAGTGATGGTTTATTCACATTGGTGGCAGTAACTGCTGGAGGCTTAAGCTGGCCACAAATACATTTAACGGTTGTAGTTTTGAGTCCGCACATCAAAGTATTATTTTATTATTAATTTGTATTTTATTTTCATTATTTGTGATGTAATTTATTTATTATTTTTATTTCATATTTATTTTCTTTGTTTTTATTTAGTTATTTTATATAATTTTCTATAATTATTTGTGTTGTATATTTGATTTCACTTGATTATTGTTATAAAATCTGATTTTTTTTTTTACACAAGTATTTTTTTATGTTAGTTCAATTTATTTAATTAAAAAATGTATCCTTTTTGTTGTTATTATATTTTTATTATTATTCAAATCTTTACAATGTTTTTACACACTTTCTCTCTACACTTCTCTGTGGCCTCCTGGTTTGTAAACTCCTTCTGTAGAACATAATCGTAGCGCCAATGGCTGTTCCTCTAAGTGCTGATTGTGCACAAGGAATGTGCATTCAAGGAATGTTTAACTCTGATAGTGAAATACAGAGCACGTACACCACGGCGTCAGTCGTAACATCTGATTAGCAATCCATGTTGTTCCTGCGACGTCTGTCCTGGAAGTAAATGGGATTTCAAGGCATAATTTGCATATCTTGGGTCCGAAGGAACACGGTGATCTGGGAAACCCGTCTGATGTGGAAATACAAATACAAATACAAAGATGTTGAGTTGTTTTGAGGTCAGGAAGATAGCTTCAAAATCTCATGGTGGTTTGTCCACCCCCAGTTTTCCCATAACTGGCCGCTCAATCAGTTTCTCTATGAAAAAGCCTTTGTTTTCCTGTATCAAATCGCCTCACCAATGCAATTACACTTTCTTCTTGAACAAATACCTCCTCCAGGATGAAGTCAGAGGTGTTTTTAGGTATCTGTCCCTGAATTTCTGCCCTTTATAGGTTTCCCTGGGACTGTCTTTACTAGGGATGCAACGATTAACCACGAGCCGGTTGAAAATCGATTCAAATATGTGACGATTCAAATCGGTTGAGATGCTAAACAAATCGCGATTCAATTAGGGGTAGTTTATATGAATGCATGTCTGAGGGGAACTTACTGTCTTTAGAAAAGTTTAGATGCTATTTTTTCTTTTCATCTTGCCTCTGTATAACGCATATTAAAGTTCATAAGTGCAGCACTGCTTTGTTACCAGCGGAAACCAAGGAAAAGCTTTAAGCGCCACCTGCAGGCAGAGAGTGAATCTGCGTCTCATTAAGCTCGTCTGCTGTTTCCTTCAGATATGTTTCATGTAGTATAGTTTCACAAAACTAAAGTCAAACCATTCTGTTTTTTTTGCTTCAAATTTCGAAATTATACAATCTAATTTAGTTTAAAAACTGCTCATGTTGCATGTATGCTGCATCTTTGTTTGGATCATGATTCAAATGCAGTGGTTGCTTCTCATTTTAAATGGAAAGAGCACAGATTATTTTGTTTATATGAAGATATTTCTTTTATTTGTGTTACTTATTTATTTTATTTGGGGCTTGTTTTAAAATTTCAAATTGTTTTTAGTTTTGTTATTTACATTTACATTAGCCTATATTGAAATTTTGTCATTTAGCAGACACTTTTATCCAAAGCGACTTACAAATGAGGACAATAAAAGCAATCAAAACCAACAAAAGAGCAATAATATGCAAGTGCTATTTTAGTATATTATTATAGTGTTATATTTTAGTTTCACAAAGAAACGTGCAGCATTTTGTCCAAGCAATAATAAAAGGACACATTTAATTTATAATTTGTCTTAAATCTCATTTGTAAAAAAAAAAAACGTGAATTGAATCGAATCGTGAAATTAAAATTGTTAATCGAATCGTGAGTTGAGTGAATCCTTACATCCCTATATTTACAGTCTGTGTAATATTATGTAATGCTTTTTCCTTTGGATGCAAATTACGTCGGTTCTCGGTTTTGATGGCACCCCAGGAACGTGTGTGTGGGTTGTTTTGCTGTTTTCCTTCGCTCTGTCATTTAGTCGAATCAGCAGCAGTGCGGTTCAGTGTCGGTTTCGTGACCCCTGGCAGAAATGAAGGCCACGTTTGGAAGGAATCGTGAAGGCGTCACGCTGTGCATCTGGGTCAGTGTTGTGCTGGAAGAGGGCGGCAACTGACAGTAAGACCGCAGACGGTGCAGTAGAGGAACAAAGCAGCTGGCGCTCCATGTCCTTACTTCACTCTTAAAAATAAAGGTGCTTGAAAGGTTCTTCACAGCGATGCCATAGAAGAACCATTTTTGGCTCCACAAAGAACCATTCAGTCAAAGGTTCTTTAAAGAACCATCTCTTTCTTACCTTTTTATAATCTGAAGAACCTTTTGTGAAACGGAAAGGTTCTTTAGATGTTAAAGGTTATTTTTGGAACCATTTAGACAAAAAGGTTCTTCTATGGCATCGTGAAGCAACTTTATTTTTAAGAGTGTAGGTTTTCTGCATTTGGCATATAAAAATGCAGATCAGTTTCTGAATGTTTCGCACCTTGTTTTGGTTTTCATGCCTGCTTGTTATAACTATTTAACTATGTAATCTATATACATGGTCCATATAAATAAATATGTCATTTTGCAAACTGCAACTTTAACTATCTGCTTGATGTCTGGTAAATTCTGTAACTTTTTCTGCAACAGGTTGGATTCTCATTTAAATTATGCCGCATCATTCTGGTCTGCAGCCAGTTTTTTTTTTTTAGAACTTTTTTTTTCCTCTTAAAGGGTCATATGCGATTTCAAATTTTTTTTTCTCTTTGGAGTGTTACAAGCTCTAAAGAAGATCTGTAAAGTTGCAAAGACTAAAGTCTCAAATCCAAAGATATATTCTTTATAAAAGTTAAGACTTGTCCACGCCCTCCTAAAACGGCTCGTTCTAACACGCCCCCACATGTCTACGTCACTGTGTGGGAAGATTTTGCATAACGCCGCCAAAATGTTCAAAGAATCAAAAGAATGCAAAGAAGAAGGCGTAACTTTTATTCTCGCTGCAGTATTGTTGCCGCCGGCGCCATTTTGTGGAGATGCTGTGTGTTTAGTTGTGAAAGCGAAGCTACTTTGTTTGGCCTTCAAAAAGAGGACGATATCTGATTCGTCATGCCTGGAGCTGATCCATGCTGGTTGCTGAGGAAATACTACAACTTTGCGCAGTGGATCGCCGGATCGGCTTTCACCGTGGACAAAGCGGAGTCCAGCCCGGGGTCGTCACATGTGGTTGCCGCAAGCCCGCCGGATGCTCCTTCGTCGAATCTGCCTCCGCTCACTCTAGGCCGCCGCCCTCCGCTCACTCTAGCCCGCCATGTGTTTTGACGCTGTGTGACGCATTTTATGGAAAACTGTTTCCTGAACCTGCAGAGTAGCATACAATGGGTCTTGTGCTCAAAGGCTGTTCTATAAAGTGGGGAAGTTCCAACTTTGCAAGGACAGTTTGGTGCTTCTGACTCACAGCCTGTAAGTACCTTTTTTATATTTAAAGAATTTGCCACTGACGATTGAAACGCGAGTAGCGTTTGTTGTTTGTCATTTCTCCAAACACAAATGCAGACATGGTTTTATGTTTACCGCGGCGCGATGCAACGCAATGCGTAAAAGACAGTATAAATCATTATAATCCGTATTTATGTCCCCACTGAATGCTACAAATACCTCGTTTGTAATGGGTTTTAATGTTTTTGGTCCCGCTGTGCCGGGACACGGCATCAACAGTATGGTAAGGGGTGTAACATTTTTGTCACACGCTTGAGGTATTCAGCCATCACAATGCACTGGATAGCTGGCCAATCAGTGCACACCTCGCTTTTCAGACCGATTATCTTTGTAAAAAATCGACGCGTTTCAGAAAGGTGGGGCATATAGGAGAAACAATAATGTACATTATGTTGAAAATAATGTTTTTTTAACCTTAAAACACCGCATAACCACATGTCATTACACCAATACACAACTATGTCTTTTTACAACGTCATATGAACCCCTTTAACCTGGCTCACACTACAGGAATTTTTGCCGGATTTAGCCTGATTTTCCCTTCCCCTCCTTATAAATCTGGCAAAAATCTTGTCGAGCACCGCTCGATCGTTCCCCCGATGTGTTCGCGGCGGATTTCTGTAAGGTGAGGCGTTCCTGATTCATATCAAACATTTTTTGATATTTAGGATTTAAATCAGGATGATGACAGCTATATGATTACACCATAGCCGCTAGCTAGCAACATTGCTGACTAGCTGCTGCGTGAGATCACGTGAGGCATGATAATCTTAATGATATCTTGTAGTAGTGTGTGATGCGCCACAATTTTCAAATCTTGTAGTGTGTGCATGTTTAAGTTTTGAGGGAAGATAATCTGCAAAGATTCTCCTTATGTGTGTGCTGCAACCAGATTTCATAATCATAATCTTAAAAAAAAACAAATTTTTTATAAAGGTTTTAAAACATTTTTCTTGGTTATGCAAACAACCTCAAAACGTTTCCCAGGAGACATTTATGTTTATTTTTTTATATTGCAAGAACGTTATTTCTTGGTTATGCAGATATCCTCCAAAAATTATCCAAGGTACACATCCAATTTTTTCTTTTTACACTTCAAGAATTATTTTTTCTTGGTTATGCAAACAACCTCCAAATTTTCCCCAGGAACGCATTCAGATTTTATTAGCTATACAGCTGTACACAAATTCTTGATCGCCTCAGAGTCAGGCCTTTTTAAATTTCATATGAAAACGGCGGCAGACTTCGTCTTCTCCCCGTCTTTCAGCGTGCTCTTCAATCCGCAGACCGCGGCGGCGCAACGCAAGCGGACTCAAACAGAAACAGAGGACACAAGGTGTGTGTTTATCGATAGATTGTTATAATATCTGTATCTGTGCAGTTCTTTGTCATAAATACAGTTTACAAAAGGTCACGAGGGAGCAATCGGTTTTCCATCTCCTGTAAAGTTTTCGCTGCGTTCACCCCTCATCACACCACAGCTGTTTTCTCCAGCGAAAATGAAGCCCTTAACACATATGGATGCATACTTTATAAAACGATCATGTTGCTATTCTCATTTTTATATAAATTTTATATAAAACATATTACAGTGCATGTGGCATACCATACAGTCATTCACAGAACTGATTAAAGACAGTGACAGACAGCACTCAGTCAATTCACTCATTTTAACTAAATATCAGAGTGTTTGACAGAGATACAGTGAACATTATTAATAATAATGCATTTTATTTAATGGGGCCTTTCAAAACACCCAAGGTCACCTCACAAGCAAGCAAAGATAAAAATAAATACAAATCACTACACAACAAAAAAAACACACAACAAACACTCCGCATATACAGATAAAGTGCAGTAAAGACTCAATAAAACATTATAAGAAAGCCTGTATAAAAAGATGTCTTAAGACGCGTTTTAAAAGTCAGCAGGCAATCGCTGTTGCGAATATCAGGGGGAAGGGAGTTCCATAGGCGGGAGGCAACATAGCTAAAAGATCTGGCACCCATGGTTGTTAGTCGAATCCGAGGTACCACAAGAGAAATTAAAGATGATGATCTGAGAGCACGTGAAGGGGTGTAAACATGAAGAAGTTGAGTAAGGTATTGGGGTGCAAGATTATGAAGTGCCTTGTAAGTAAGTAGCAAGATCTTGAATTCAACTCGATACTTTACTGGAAGCCAGTGTAATTGCTGAAGAACTGGAGAAATGTGCTCAGTAGAGGGTGTTCTAGAAAGAACACGAGCTGCAGAATTCTGGACCAACTAGAGCTTACGTAGCAGTTTAGAGGGAACACCAGTGAGAAGGGCATTGCAGTCGTCTATACGTGAGGTAACTAGTGCGTGAACAAGAACTGCTGTATTATTGGTTGAAAGAAAAGAACGGAGACGGTTAATATTACGCAAGTAGAAATATGCAGTCTGTGTGATATTATTAATTTGAGTTCCAAAAGATAGTGTGCTATCCATGATAACACCCAAACTTTTAACCTGAGAGGAAAGACAGATTGCATTATTGTCAATGTACAAGGAAAAACAATTAGATTTAGACAAAACAGATCTAATGCCAACAAGTAGGGCCTCAGTTTTGTTCCAATTTAACTTCAGGAAGTTAGCTGAGAGCCAATCTTTAATTTCAGCTAAACAGCTGGACAAAGATGGTGGAGGAAAAGAACCAGTGGGTTTGGCAGACAGGTAAAGTTAGGTGTCATCCGCATAACAATGAAAATGAATACCATGTTTCCTCAAAATATAACCAAGAGGGAGTATATAAATAATGAAAAGAAGCGGGCCCAAAACAGAACCCTGGGGAACACCAGTGGTGACTGTAGATGTTCTAGATCTGAAACTTTTTAATTGAATACGCTGAGTGCATCCAGAAAGATACGACCTAAACCAAGACAGAGTGCCAGTAATCCCAACAGAAGCTAACCTGTCGAGAAGTATCTTATGTGAGACAGTATCAAAGGCAGCGCTCAAGTCAAGAAGGACAAGTATGGTTAAAAGCCCAGAGTCAGCTGCCAGCAACAGATTATTGGTTATTCTGACAAGAGCAGTCTCAGTGCTATGGTGGGGATGAAAACCAGATTGAAATTGTTCATACAAATTATTATCAGAAAGATGTTCATGAATTTGAATTGCAATACACTTTTCTACTATCTTAGAGATAAACGGTAAATTTGAAATTGAACAAAAATTATTTAAGTTAAATGGATCCGCCCCTGGTTTCTTAAGTATGGGAGTAATAATAGCAGATTTAAGAGTTGGAGGCACAGAACCAGAAACAAGTGAAGCGTGAACAATTTTAGTAATCAATGGCGACAGGGCTGGTAAACAAGCTTTCACTAAAGGAGTTGGTAGAGGGTCTAACAGACAAGTTGAAGATTTGTCAGACCCACTATCTCTGAAGTAGTCGGTAGTGTAAAGGTAGAGAAAACAGAGTGAGGAGGTGCGTGAGAGAGATTGACAGGAGTCATAGTGGAAAGTACTATTAAGCAATTGCTGATGTACATTTTACATTATGTGTGGTTTTGTATTAAATATTGTTTTGTATTAAATATGACCAGTCTGCGAAATAGCCTTAGAATAAGGGAAGCACAAGTCGGGAAATGAGAGCATCCGAGGAGCATGTGAATGCTGTGTATATTTATTTTAAATATTTTTAATGTTCTTTAATGTTATCCATCGTTTTTTTTGTGGCTCCTTTTTTTTTTAAGTATCGGTTCAGGCACCGGTACGGTTTTAAAAGTATCGATTTGGCACCAGTATGTAAAAAACCCAATCGATACCCAACCCTACTTGAATATGCAGACATCTTCCAAAACAGGAATGTAATTACATTCATGTTCATTATTGCAATTTTGACACAAATTTGCTAACTTAAGTTTGTGGCCTGAATTTTCATGACCTTTTATAGGTGCATAAACATAACAACTTGACAAATCCAGTAATTGTTTTTTTTTTTCCTCAGAAACCTTAATTTTAACAACTTTTAAACAAAACATTAATGGGAACTTGGTATTGAAACATTTAGCCTACTACTAGACCGTTGCTCCATGCATTTGCTCTCATTTTCAACACATTTCTTCTTCTTATGTGATTCAATGTTGCTGACATGCTGGAAAAAGACTTCATAAAGCCACCAGCTACGCAGATCGCTTTTAACGCGGCGGTCTAGCTTTGAATAGCCTCCATTGATCGCAGGTTCTGAATGACATTGGTAAACCTCTGAGATGGCTCTCTCCTTCAATGAAATGAAAGCCCGTTATGACTCACAATGACTTCAGAACATTCATTCTGCTGATGCTTTATAATAGTAAATGTCCCACCCAGATAGACAATATTGCTGTAATCGTGATCATACAAAGAGGTTGAATGATAGAAATACAGCCTAAGTGGTGTATTTTTCAATTGAATTAGTCATTTTGACTATTATTTCTATCATGGTTACCATTTGCCTCCAGCTGTTTAGATGATTCACAGAAATCCGGAACAATCTGTAACGTACTAGCCGTTCCGTTCAGTTCAGTGGTTTGATCAGTTTCACTTTGAATGTCTCTTTTGACTGTTTCAATTGACTGCTTCAGCAGAATTAAATGTTCAGTGATAAAATACTTTCTCCTTTTCTGGCTTAATGTAACAAATTTCTATGTTGATTCCTGTATTTTACATGTAATTTTTAATGTTACTGAAAGAAGTCTCTTTTGCTCACCAAGGCTACATTTACAGTATTTGATCAAAAATACAGTAAAAACAATCATATTAATAATATTGTGAAATATTATTATGATTTAAAATAACTGATTTCTATTTTAATATATTTTCAAATGTAATTTATTCCTGTGATGCAAATCTGAATTTTTAGCATCATTACTCCAGTCTTCAGTGTCACATGATCCTTCAGAAATCACTCTAATATGCTGATTTGCTGTTCAAGGAACATTATTATATTCAATGTTGAAAACGTTTGCTAATCGTTTCTTTCTTTTTTCAGGGATATTTTATGAATAAAGTAATAAAAAAAAGTAGGAAAAATCTAATTTATAACAGTTCAATTTAATACTCCTAAATACCTGAATAAAAGTATTTATAAAAAAAAAAAAAAAAACAAAATCTTACTGTCTGCAAATATTATACAGTTGTATCAGTGCAAACTTAAAAAAAAAAAAAAAAATCATTTATTTTTCAAAGTTATTGCTTGTTTTGTTTCGCAATTTTGCTTAAGCTCTAATCATTTAATACCATTGCAAAATGTAATATTAAAAATTAAATATTGATTTGTCCATTTATGTTGTGATGCCTAAATTTACTAAAATTAAAACATTTGAATTTTTTAATTAAGTTTTATTTTTAATATTTTTAGACAAAATACTATAATATTTATTTTAATTTTATAAAAGGATTGTATATTTAGAATTGACTATACAATTGTTATCCGCCCTGACTGATAAATTAATATTGGCCTTATCAGTACTGGCCAGAGAATTTGAATGTCGAATACCCTAGACAAGAGAGCTACAGGGATAGTTCACCTAAAAATTAAAATTTGATGTTTATCTGCTTACCCCCAGGGCATCCAAGATGTAGGTGACTTTGTTTCTTCAGTAGAACACATTTGATGATTTTTAACTTTAACCGTTGCAGTCTATCAGTCGTATAATGCATGGCAAATCCAAATTAAACCCTGCGGCTCCGTGACAATACATTGATGTCCTAAGACACGAAACGATCGGTTTGTGACAGAAACTGAACAGTGTTTATATATTTTTTTACCTCTAATACACCACTATGTCCAACTGTCTTTGGGTGCGTGCACGGCATCCGGTGCGTGTGGTGTGTACGCGCTCTGGCGTAGTTTACGTTAATGGGTGTGTTGTCGCGGGAGGAGCAAACGACAGACACAGTTTATTAACAGAAAATAAACGGTGTCCAGAAAAAAGGAAATCAAGTGCCCAAAATAAACAGGGGATCTGGTGTCCTCGTCGTGCTGCGGGCTTGTGAAGGGGGAAGTCAGTGTCAGGAAGGAAGGTCCCGGTCCGGCGGCGGCTTCTATCGGCGGCTTCGTCCTTCTCTCTGCCCACGGTGCTTGAAGGGACTAGACGGCCCAGCATCCTAGCCCGACGGCCGTGTAATGGGTGTGGTTCTCGTCCGGAATGCGGGTCTGGCACTATGGCGGCACGGGAGTCCCTCTACGCACCCCCCCTGGACCCACGAGGACACCAGCGTGCATGCACGGGGAAGAGACCGGTCTCCCGAGGAGATGCGCGCCTGGCATTTAAACAGCGGCGATGATGAGGCTCCATTTGGTTCAGGTGTGCCTCGTCACGAGTGGTGTTGTATCCACCGTAAGAGCAATCATCCATAACTTCAGGCGAGCAGGCTCAGAAGTCGTTTTGAACAATCCGGATAAGCGCAAGTAAGTATCATTTTGATTAGCCATCGTACCTACAATAAATGTGCAAGCAATGAGTGATGTATACGCGCGAGAGACCACTTCCAGCGCTTACGTAAACTACGCCAGAGCACGTACACACCTCACGCGCGCGCCCAAAGACAGTTGGACATAGTGGTGTTTAGAGGTACAAAAATTATATAATACTTTTCTGTTTTTCCTGGCACAACCGTCGTTTGTGTGTGTTGGGACATCATGTGTCGTCAAGAGCCGCATTGTTTAAATTTGGATTTTGTCTGTGCTGTTTTTTTTTACTCTCATGACTTTGGTACATTGCACATCCATTTATAAAACTGATGGACCAACCACGGTTAAAGTTAAAATCATCAATGTGTTTCTAACTGAAGAAACAAAGTCCCTACATCTGTATGCCCTGGGGGTAAGCAGATAAACATCAAATTTTCATTCTTGGGTGAACTATCCCTTTAACTAAATAAAACAGAAAGAATAATGTTGTTTTTTTTTTTTATCATAATTGCTCTATTAATCGTGTGGCTTTTGAATGTGACAGCACCCAGAGTAACTTTTTCCTGCTTGAATATTTAATCTCTCAATCAATGTGTCTGGTTTTGCCATTGCAAACACGTTTGGCCGCACTTAGCATGCTTAGTTTGTTTCTCTAATTGCATTAGCTTCGACTGTTTCCAAACAAGTGTCAGCATGATTTTCCTGGGATCGTCTGCCCTTATTTCGCAAGCTCAGCTTTCCCAGCCAGTCAAGTGAAACCCATTGAATTCAAGATAATTCGCACTTGTTTGGCTCTTGCTAACAAGACCTTTACCCAGAGATGAAGGTCTAGCGAGGTCAAAACGATACAACTCAGGTTTGGCATCAGAAACAGAAGCTAGTTGACAAAAACTAGTTGAATCTTGGTTATATCCATGAACTCTAACAGAACGAGCTCCTTCCAGATTTTTTCACTCATCAGGGCATAAGAGGTGCACGTTGATCCAAGAACATCGGGGAACCCTGAGCTGACGAAATCTCCAGCTTTTCCCTCATGACAGCTCACAAGGATGAGCGGCAGAGCGGATTATCAGCATCACACTTTTCTGGACATCTTCCATGTGCTTATCGTGACACGCAGAATGTGAGCCATGTCCTTAACTCACTCTTGAGGAGAACATGGGAAACCCCTAATGGTGATCCATACCATGCCACAAGCCTTAGGTCTTTTTTTCCCCTCACATCATGCATGTTTCCTTTTCTTCCCACGTCTTGAAAGACATCTCGGTAGCCTCTAGTGCCGTGCAAGAGATCAGAGAAGATTAGAGGAACCGTGTGAGGCATCCGTCAGGTCTCGCGCCGCATGCAGCAGTCTCATGGGCTGAGGTCTCGAAATAAGCTCCTAAGCTTTCGTAATTCACACCATCTGCAAGCCTCCGATTACCGTGATTATCAGACAGGCACTTGTGAATCGACTTAATTGTCATTGCACGTTTGTACAACGAAATTCAAGGCGCAACTCCTTGTGGTAGAAAAAACATACAAAAGAATATAAAGAGATTAAACAATACACATATTGCACAGTGTTTTGTCCTGAACTGTAGTTTGTTTAGCTCGGTTGGTTTTCTTCCTTCTTGAAGGAATTCCCCCTTCTCGTCTCCACCAGTGATGACTTCATCCGTCCTATTTTTAGTGTTTACTGCTAAATAACAAATCAATTTATTCAAATAGTTTAGATGGTTTTGGAGGCCAGATTGTAGAACTTTAAGGAATTCCCCCTCCTTGTTTTCTCCACTTTAGTCCTAAATAACGAATCCATTTATTGAAATGTGATACGTTTAGATGGGTTTTGGAGACCAAACTAAAGCTTTTTAAATTTTTTTGTTCTGGAATTTTGTAGGAATTCCCCCTTCTCGTCTTCACTACTCTTGACTTTTTTCACCCTTTTTTTAGTGTTTACTGCTAAATAACAAATTAATTTAGTGAAATACAAGGTTTAGATGGTTTTGGAGGCCAAATTGAAGAACTTTCTTCCCTCTTTAAGGAATTCCCCCTCATTGTCTTCCCCACTAATAGCTTTTCGTCATATTTTTTGTGTTTAGTCCTAAATAACGAATCCATTTATTGAAATATGACACGTTTAGATGGTTTTGGAGGCCAAACATTTTTTTCGTTCCCTTCTCGTGTTCACCAATTAATTAAAAAACTTTTAACTTTTTTCCTCCTTGTCTCTAAGTAATTAGGCTACTTTTTCATTATATTAACAAATCCATTTATTGAAATATAATACGTTATAAACGGTTTAGAACGGTTTCGAAAGCCAAACCGAAGGATTTTCTAACTTTTCTAACTGGTTTTCTAACTCTTCTTGTCTCCACAACTGATGACATATGTGTCCTGTTTTTAGTGTTTCCTCCTAAATACCAAATCCATTTATTGAAATATGATGTGTTTAGATGGTTTTGTAGGCCAAACTGAAGGATTTTCTTCATTCTTGAAGGAATTCCCCCTTTTCGTCTCCACCAATAATGACTTTTTCGTCCTATTTTTCCTCCTAAATAACAAATCACGTAAAAAATAGATGGTATTGTAGGCCAAACTGGAGGATTTTCTTCATTCTTGAAGGAATTCCCCCTTCTTGTCTCCACCACTCATGACGTTTCTCACCCTATGTTAAGTTACTTCCTAAATACCAAATCAATTGAATGAAATCCGATGCGTTTAGATACAACACATCAGGTTTGCGATACCACTAGTCGCAAGGTAGCAATTCTTCTCTGTTAATGTTGATGTTTTCTTCAAACCTATGTTTAGAAAGGTTATTTGAAGAAATGGTCTGTCGTGTACCTTTGGTGCTTCCTTCTCGTTTCAATACAACTTCCCAGTTTTATTACCTTTAGTAGTTCTTTCATTTGTTTGTTTTTTCTGGGTTTTATGTGAAATCTGGATGTTATGTAAAATAAAACCAGTGTGTGCTTCATTCCTGTGAAAATCTCTATCCATGGTGCTTTCTCATCTTTTTTTCTCCGTCTTCCAGTAAAGATAATAGTGCTTTACAGGAAGAGGACATTTGGGAACTCAATAGTAATCAGTATTGATTGTCCTTTGTGGCAAGGGTTTAGAAAGATGGACACCTCTTACTGGGATGCATTGACTGCTCAGGCATTCGACGGTGTAAGAAACATGGATATAACCTCAGAGGTTGTTAAGTGTTTTTTTTAAGATAATCTTGTTTACTTCTTTAAGTCCCTGTTTTTTTTTCAGTGCACGTTATTGCAGAGAAAAGCAAATTAACAACTTCCTAATGAGAAACACAAGTTGTTTTGTGCTTCTGAGAATTTCCCTTGCGTAACAATCATTGTCCCTTCATGTGATACCAAGATGTTTGTTCTCTTAATTCGAACTGCTCTGTGGCTCAAAATGTCACAATTTTGTATCCTCACAAGGAACTCTATTCAAATATTACCCTTTTGCACGTAAGAGCCGTCACACAATCTCAGTAAGTGAAAGCCTTCATAGGTTTCTGTGTGAAACTTTACGCTTCTCTAGTTGATGATAATTGATCTATTCAGAGTGTCTGAAGAGCAGATTGTTTTTGTGTATTTAATCTAAAAATGTGACCCGGGAGCACAAAACCAGTCTTAAGTTGCTGGGGTATATTTGTAGCAATAGCCAAAAAAACATTGTATGGGTCAAAATTATCTATTTTTCTTTTATGCCAAAAATCATTAGGATATTTAAAGTAAAGATCATGTTCTGTGAATATATTTTGTAAATTTCCTACTGTAAATATATCAAAACTTAATTTTTGATTAGTAATATGCATTGCTAAGAACTTCTTAGCAATGCATTACTAATCTGGACAATTTTAAAGGCGATTTTTTTATTTTTTTTGCACCCTCAGATTCCAGATTTTCAAATAGTTGTATCTTGGCCAAATATTGTCCTATCCTAACAAACCATACACCACTGGAAAGATTATTTATTCAGCTTTCAGATGATGTATAAATCTAAATTTAGAGAAATTGACCCTTATGACTGGTTTTGTGGTCCAGGGTCACAAATAACGATTCTGTCACATTTACTCATGATTTTTTGTGTTTCTTTCTCCCCGTTTCTCTGAGGTTTTAACACTGACAGCATAACGCTCACCCACTTGTTTTTCCACCGTTAAGGACGTCCCGTTTCTCTCATGTTTGTGTTCTCAGATCATGGTGGGAAGACGCTGATCGGATCGTTCAGGTTTACACAGTGTGGGCTTCGGCCGTCACGAACAAGACTGCAGTCTGATGCCATCGCTCTCCATTCCGCCTGCTATGGACGGGCACATCTTTTCACATTCGGACGGACCTCAACTGGATGCCGGGGGGTTCATCCTTGCACCCCCTTCGGTAACTACCTCTCATTTAATTTAGCATCACATCTTAGCATCTAAAAGTGGAGCGTTTTTGGTCCCACCAGTCAAAAACGTTTGAAACTACAACCATTCGGTTACTAGCCTGTATTACTAACCACAATGCCTTTGGTATTGAATCACATTTCTTACCAGCACATGTTTAGTATAAATTCATAAAGTGTGCATATAGTGTTCGTTACTGGTTTCCTTTTTCGAAAACTCGGGTCATTCGCTCTGATATCTGGCGAAACCTCAAGACTTTGGTGTGTGTGGGTGATAGAATGACGTCTTTGTGGTCACAGAGTCATTTTAACAGTTGGTAGACGCAATTCCTGATAAGCCATGCAGCTTTTTCTCACCGTTTTGTTAAAATACTGTTATCGTGTATCTCGTATTGTGACAGGGTTCAGTAAAATTCAAAGAATAAGATGATTTAAAGTGGAAAAAGGAAGTGTTAAGGTAAATATTTGGGCGGTGATGAAGTACAGTGATGTCATCACGAGTGTAAATAGCACTTGTGCAAATGAAGGGAGTTTCCTGTAGACACAAATTTTAGATATAGACCAAATGACACACTATTTTTATGCAGGCAATACTCGGCTCTGGTCAAAGTTGTAATGGTTATAAATGTTATTTTTGGTTTAGTTCCTATTTTATGTTCAATGCGCCCACTGAATTTAGTTCTTTTTCACTTTGTGATTGTTAGTTTTTGCCATTTGTTGTTTTTGCAATTTCCTAAATGACTAATATATACTAGATATATATTATATAGATATATATAAATTCAGTTTTGTTTCCATTTTAGTCTCAATTTCTTGTTCCCCACTTAGGTTTTACTTTGGTGATTGTTTTAATGATTTGTAGTTTTGGAGTAAATTATTTACAAAATTGTTTTAGTCTTATATAGCCTATATTATATATATATATCGAAGAGAGAGAGATAGAGTTTTGTGTTTGTAGTAATTAAAAAAAAGTTTCTAATAGAAAACTATTATGACATAGTATAATCTATATATGCACTTGGTACGAAAGTATTTCAACCCCCTTAAATGTTTTCACTCTTTGTTATATTGCAGCCTTTGCTAAAATCATTTAAGTTAATTTATTTTCCTCATTTAATGTACACGCAGCACCCCATATTGACAGAAAACACAGAATTGTTGACATTTTTTGCAGATTTTATTAAAAAAAAAACCTGAAATATCACATGGTCCTAAGTCTTCAGACCCTTTGCTGTGACACTCATATCTTTAACTCAGGTGCTGTCCATTTCTTCTGATCATCTTTGAGATGGTTCTACACCTTCATTTGAGTCCAGCTGTGTTTTGATTATACTGATTGGACTTGATTAGGAAAGCCACACCCCTGTCTATATAAGACCTTACAGCTCACAGTGCATGTCAGAGCAAATGAGAATTATGAGGTCAAAGGAACTGCCTGAAGGGCTCAGAGACAGAATTGTGGAAAGGCATAGATCTGGCCAAGGTTACAAAAAAAAAAATTCTGCTGCACTTAAGATTCCTAAGAGCACAGCGGCCTCCATAATCCTTAAATGGAAGACGTTTTGGACGACCATAACCTTTCCTAGAGCTGGCCGTCCGGCCAAACTGAGCTATTTGGGGGAGAAGAGCCTTGGTGAGAGAGTAAAGAAGAACCCAAAGATCACTGTGGCTGAGCTCCAGAGATGGAGATGGGAGAAAGTTGTAGAAAGTTAACCATCACTGCAGCCCTTCACCAGTCTGGGTTTTATGGCAGAGTGGCCCGATGGAAGCTTCTCCTTAGTGCAAGACACATGAAAAACACCTGAAGGACTCCAAGATGGTGAGAAATAAGATTCTCTGATAGAACTTTAGATAGAACTTTTTGGCCTTAATTCTTTAGCGGTATGTGTGGAGAAAACCAGGCTCTGCTCATCACCTGTCCAATACAGTCCCCACAGTGAAGCATGGTGTGGGCAGCATCATGCTGTGGGGGTGTTTTTCAGCTGCAGGACAGGACGACTGGTTGCAATCGAGGGAAAGATTAATGCGGCCAAGCACAGGGATATCCTGGACGAAAACCTCCAGAGTGCTCAGGACCTCAGACTGGGCGAAGGTTTACCTTCCAACAAGACAATGACCCTAAGCGCACAGCTCAAATAACGAAGGGGTGGCTTCACAACAACTCTGTGACTGTTCTTTGTTCTTGAATGGCCCAGCCAGAGCCCTGTTTTAAACCCAATTGAGCATCTCTGGAGAGTCCTAAAAATGGCTGTCCACCAACGTTACCATCCAACCTGACAGAACTGGAGAGGATCTGCAAGGAGGAATGGCAGAGGATCCCCAAATCCAGGTGGTAAAAACTTGTTGCATCTTTCCCAAAAAAGACTCATGGCTGTATTAGATCAAAATGGTGCTTCTACTAAATACTGAGCAAAAAGTCTGAATACTTAGGACCATGTGATATTTCAGTTGTTCTTTTTTAATAAATCTGCAAAAATAATTCTGTGTTTTTCTGTCAATATGGGGTGCTGTGTGTACATTGAGGAAAAAATTTACTTAAATGATTTTAGCAAATGGATGCAATATTGTTAAGAGTGAAAATTTAAGGGGGTCTGAATACTTCCGTACCCACTGTCTATATATATATATATATATTTCTTATGCTTATTAAACTATTAAATATTATGGAAATATTTTGTGTGTGTATACCTATATATATATATATATATATATATATATAATATAATATTAATATTAATTATTATTATCTATAATATATATATATATAGAACCATTTCGTTTTTGTAATAAAATATGTAGATACTTTAATTTTTTATTTTGATATACTTTTAGTTTGCATTATAAATATTAATATTTACTTGGTTGAGCTTAGCACAAATTTAATGTAAATATTTAATTTTTCCATTTACTATTCAATGTCTCCACTTAGTTTTTACTTTATTTAGTTATTTGTAGTTTTTTGTAGTACATTTTATTTTAAAAATAGTTTTAGTCCTATATATATTTATATACAAATGTGTGTTATATATATAAGTGATTTGTTTCCACTTTGTTTTTAATCCTTTAATTTTATTTATTTTTTCATTTGAAGTTTTTCTAGTCAGTTTCCTTCGTTTGTGAATTATATGTTCAAAACTATTTTAAATAATATGTTATAATATTGCATACAATGCATTAAATGCATATAATGCATTTAATGTTAAACTTTCTTATCAGCCATTTATCATTCATCAGACGTATATATTAGTTTTACACTACTGTTTAGCCAGAACTTTAATAGCAGTACCTAATACCTAAAACCTTTCACTTCCTCACTTTCAGAGCCATGTGTTTGCCAACAACCCTTGGAGCTTCCCCCATCAGATCTACAGCTTGCCCTGTCCCGTGCAATCTGAAAACCAGTAAGTACCCAGACTTCTGTCTAATCACCATATCTGATACCTTCCACTGTTTTCCAAACCTAGAGGAAACCTAAAAGAAGTCAGAATGAATCCAAAAGTGACCCTTCTCAATTAACACGTGTTATCGTGCGTGTCATTCCAAAGAAAAAAAAACATGTTTGTCTTCATAATCTTCTGCCAAAATTTATCTAAAATGACTTTCGTTTTTAGTTGCCCATAGTGTCCTGTTTCACTCATGCATACATTTTTAAATGTCATTTGATGTTTACCTTAAGAAAAGCGTATTGCCATTGTATTATGTTGGCCGTTTCCACAGGGAAGCCACTTTTGTAAGTTGAAGCAGTGGTTTTCTTAGTTCTTTGACAATAAAAGACCGTATTGTGTTTGCAACCTCGATACAGGATGTCACAAGTCCCTTCATGTGTTCATGAACCGATGAGACGCAAGCAAAAACATCCCTGAATTTGACGTGACATATGACACGTACTCTGTCTGCAATTTTAGTCGACTTGGTGAAGCCCTTGGCACTCCATAATGATTTTTCATAAACATCTGCTTTGTTGCCACCCGGTTGCGCAAAAGACTGACTCAGCGGCTTTTGTTTAAAAAGATAGCATGGAAAAAAATTAAAGGGATAGGTCTCCAAAAGTTATACAGTGAAAGTCAATGGGGTCCAAACGATTTTATTTTTGGACCCCATTGACTTTCATTGTGTGGACAAAATGATCTTATTTTGTTACTTTCTCTATCAAAATGTCTGTTCATTCCATAGTTGTTGCTATGCGTGATCATTTCACGTCATCTTGTGATCAGGTGCCATCAGAGGTCATGTGAACGAATGGGTGTTTTGTTTACAGAGACTGGGAAGTCCTCTCTGTGTATTTATAGCACACAGTAGCGATTTATTGTAGCAATATTGCACAGGGAACCGAGGTGGATGAGATATATGTGTGCAAAGGTCAATGAGTTTGAAAACGCTGAAATAAGGGTCTCGGTATTAGAAAGAATAACAGTTTGTGGTTGCTGCTAGCGTCAGTGCTACATCCTCCACCCACTCCTTGGTGGAAAAACATCTCGATGCATTCACAGAATTTCATCGCTGGCAATGTGAAAACCTTTAATGCTGCTTTGACATTCATTAAAAAATATATATTCAGCATCAACTTATGCAGACAGACTAGGAAAACACCAACTTCACGCTTATTAGTTTATGCTTCGTATTACATTCTTCCACAGCAAGACACCAGATAGCAGTTTTCCCACTTTCATGAGTCATAGCCAAACAGATGATTCAAACCTCAAAAATGTTGTTCATTTAGACAAGATTGTTTTTTTCTATTCTTAAATTGAATTAAATATATTATCATTATTGTTTGTTAAATTATTATATTATGTTATAACATTTTAATGTAATATAATTCAAGTAATTAGTATTATATTACTAATAAACGTTATTTTCTAATAATTATAGAAATAAATAAAAAGAATAGTAATATACAATTATATGTTTATGAATTGTTACTACTATTAACATCAATAATTATATTCCTATTTTAATATATTTTTCTATCATAATTTGTGATATTCATAAATAAAATCCATTAGTAATCACATTATATACAATATTAACTACATATTTTTAGTACACAAAATAAATATTCTTATTATTCTTAACTTTAAAACAGAGTGTAAAAAAGATTATTTGTATTCAATCTATTAATATTTACTAATAATATATAATACACATAATAACGATAATTAACATTATTATTGCTGTATTATTATTAATAGTATTGGTATAAGTAATAATTATATTCCCGAATAAAAATAATGATAATACAGAACAACAATCAATAGTAATAATAAATGTAATATTAATTCAAAATTGCTGTTATTATATTAGTAGTAGCAGTGTAGCCGTTTAATTAATATAACAATAAAACTACATTAACATGTTTATTTAGGATTATTATTATTATTAATAGTATGCTATTAATTAACAATTTACTTGTATTTCCCAAATAAAAAATAATGCTAAAACAAGAACAACAACAGTAATTATAATATTTATTATTATTATTATTATAATAATAATAATAATAATACCTTTTAAATATGGACAAAATATTCAAATATGATTAATACTAATATTATCATTACATAATAACTAATAACATTATTATATTTCTTATTAGAATACTTCTTGCTATAATTCGCCAATTTATATTACCAAATAAAATAATTCTAAAACAAGGAAAACAATAGTAATAACAACAATAATGATGATAATATTAATTATTTATTAATATTGTTATTACTATTATTTTGAGTGAGCAGAGGTGCAAAAGAGTTACCACTGTAAAAATGAATGTCTACTTTTTAATTGTTAGTCTGTGTACAAATGTGTCATAATTTGTTTTCTCTTTTTTGTTTTTGGTGCTGTTGTTGTTGTTTTGTATGTTGATTCTGACACACACAAAAAAATGTTTCTGTCTTTTTTTTTCTTTTTTTTGGGGCACAGTTTGAATCAGTGATAGTGTCATCCAGATATGTTGGAATGTCACCGGTACAGTAGAAAAAAAGTGTCATGCAGACATGTAGGAATCTCAGCGCTACAGTAGAAAAAAATTGTTCTGGTGCCATATTTAATTTAACACAATGAAAACAAGCATTGAGAGAGAGGCATACAGTCTGTTCAACACGTTGTAATGTGTATCTGTGTGTTGATAAAGGTGTCTAGACTTGGCTAGTGAGTGTTATTTACCTGACCGCCACACTCTGTCTGAAAGCAATAAAAAGACTGGACAAAAACAGGTTGTTTCGAGAGACTATATACTTTATTAGTATTTATGTACTACCCTAAAAGTGACTTTATAATTCATTTTCCTGCACCGTTTGCTTCAGATATGAGTGATTTTTCTCAGAAGGATGAGATTACACAAGGCAGAGACAGGCATTATGGGATGCTTCAGTGTTCCAGAGTGAATTGTATTGTGTTGATGGAATGCGCCTGAATCGATGTGCCAAACCTGCGGTGCAATATCAGAAGAAGGGGATTTCCATATAACCTCAGAGTCTGAGGATGTTTAATATGGACAAGTTTATTTGAGGAACACAAATGCACTCTTCGGCAAATTTGCTGAAAATTTAAATGAATTATAATTTTTACTTTATTAATAAATGTCCCTGGTCTTATATTTCATGTTTAATAGTACATGGCATATTAATTTTTATAAAAAAAACAAAACAGAAACCTAAAAGCCTAGCTGTTTTATTTTAAAAAAATAAAATATAAACCAGAAGTTCATATACCTAGCCATTCAATGCAATCCTTCTTTGATCACTCTTCAATATTAATTGTCCAGCTTATATTCCATTTCATTCATTTCAGATTTTTCCATATACATTACCTTTTCTCGGTTCATCCAAAAATAACAATAACATTACTAATATTTTACGCTTTTTTTTACCATAATTGTCCTTGGTTTAGTATTGAACATCTGTACTTTCAAAAAGTGAGAAAAATTATGATATTATTAATAATATAATTTTGAATTAGAGTAAATATAACAGATTATAATTAATATAATAGAAAAATACAAAGAAATAAAAATAAACCCTTATCTATACATTATAAATTTGTTATTAATTATGGTAATTATAATATTGTTACTCTATCAATTTTAATTTGCATATTAACAAATAAAAATAATAATTACATAAAAATAACAAAATATTTAAAAAACGGATTTGAAAATCTATTTATAATACTACAAATTGTATTTACACAGTGTGGTTGGTGGTGTTTGTAATATATATAGGTATAGAATAATAGGTCGTACAGTGGGGAAAAAAAGTATTTAGTCAACCAATTGTGCAAGTTCTCCCACTAAAAAGATGAGAGAGGCCTGTAATTTTTCATCATAGGTATACCTCAACTATGAGAACAAAAGTAGAAAAAAACATTCCAGCAAATCACATTGTTAGGATTTTTTTAAATAATTTATTTTGCAAAATTATAGTGGAAAAATAGTAATTTTGAGTCACTACAAACAAGCCAGATTTCGGGTCTCTCACAGACCTGTAACCATGGACCCAGACCCTGTTTTTTCACACATGGCGCTGTTGTTTCGGAACCTGGCTCGTGTTCCCCCTTAGCACGGTTCGTTGTTTTGGGCCAATGTGTGGAACACGGCAATCGCACTCAGAATCCCGCGCCAAAAAAAATCGGGTCCGAGATCGCCTGAACGCGGTGTCCGCTCGATGAAAAACGAACGCTGGAGCGATTTTCTGTTGTATTGAGAAAGCAATCCGATTCCAACGACTCCACGAACCAGGCTATATCCAATGTATAATGGGTTAATTACACAAGTTTCGTGAAAAAGCCAGTAGCTGTTGTTTGTTTTTGCTGATACCTCAAATACCCTGTGATGTCTGTGTGTTTCCGGGTTTTAGGTATAGGATGTAGCTAGCGACTCAGTAGTGCAGAAAACTGGCTAAGTTTTATTAAAAGAAAACAAAACAAAACAACACAACTACCCCGTGGGGGAAAAACAGCTGCACGGCAAGGCCAGGCCAGGCAAGGCAGGCCAGGCCCCAAGTCAGGATCCTGGACCACAACATCCAGGATTCGCGATGACGACTGACGCACGCCGCAAATACAAGGAGAATAAATGGAGAGCAAATGAGGAGGGTAACGAGGGATCACATGTGGGACAAATTAACTAATAATCAGGTAACAAGATGGGAGGGGTCAAGACAATTGACATGAGCACATGGCACACCGAATCAAAGACAAAAAGCCATGTGCTCACACAAAACAAAACACAAGCACATGGCCAGCAAAACAAATCACAAGCAATGTGCTAGAACAAGAGACACGAACACGTAGCTAATGAGAAAACTCATAAGCCGCATGTTCACATAAGAAAAAAAGGAAAGCATGCGGCTGAACACAAACCGCGTGCCACTCAAAACACAACACACGTGGACAGAAGTGCGCACGGCCGAGCGAACTCGAGACCGTACGCTCCCACAACAGACAGAACATGGAGCGCGAGTGTCCGGACCCCGACACGAAACCGAAACTCAAGACATGAGTGCCGGGATCTGAACACCACGCTCCAACATGAAACAGTACACGCAGACGAGAACGCACGGCTCGAGCACACTCGAAGCCACACGCTCACATGAAAACAATGACATGAAGCGAGTGTCAGGGCTCTGTCACAAAAACATGAATTACACTAGACCGAAGTGACAAAACCCTGACACTAGCCCCCCTCAAAAGGGACACCACCTGGCATCCCTAACGAGGATAACCAAAAACAAAACAGGAACGTGACAAGACAAAACATGACAACACAAGAAACAGGCAACACAAGACAGGAAAAACTCTAAACACTTTTACAAATAGGGAGGTAGGTATGGAGGGTACCTACTCCAGGTGCCAGCATACAACCCAGAAAGTCCATTACAGAACCAGGAGGTGGCGGGAGGGTTATTTGTCCATGGAGGCTCAGGCGACCCAGGAATATGGGGGGAATCCAGGGCGGGACCAGGATGAATACCCCGTGATGCCCTCCCGTCCTAACAAAAACAGGCAACCAGGGAGGGGGGGGAGGGTTAGCCAGGAGGCTCAGGCAACCAGGAATCTGGTGGAGCCAGCGTGACCGTATGACCATACCAGGATGCCTCCTTCTAACAAGAACCAGGACCAGGAAGGGGTGGTAAGGGTTGAGCCGTGAGGCTCCGCGCAGACCAGGAATCCCGGGGAGCCAGGGCTGGACCGGGGGAACAGACCAGGGAGGCTCCGGCCTAACAAGAACACCAGTAGGCCACCAGGGCGGAGCCGGAGGGAGCCTAGGCGGGGCCGGCAGGGCAAGGAGCTTGGGCGGGGCCGGCAGTGCAAGGAGCTTGGGCGGGGCAAGGAGCTTGGGCGGGGCAAGGAGCTTGGGCGGGGCAAGGAGCCCGGGCGGGGCAAGGAGCCCGGGCGGGGCCGGCAGGGCAAAGAGCCCGGGCGGGGCCGGCAGGGCAAGGAGCCTGGGCGGGGCCGGCAGGGCAAGGTGCTTGGGCGGGGCCGGCATCAGGGCAAGGTGCTTGGGCGGGCCGGCAGGGCAAGGAGCCTGGGCAGGGCAAGGAGCCTGGGCAGGGAGCCTGGGCGGGGCCGGCAGGGCAAGCAGCCTGGGCTGGGCAGGAGGGCTTGGGGCGGGGCCCCGTCAGGGCAAATGAGCTTGGGCGGGGCCCTGCAGTGCAAGTATCGTGGCGGGGCCACGGAGCCTGGGCGGGCCGGCAGGGCAAGGAGTCCTTGTGAGGGGGCCGGCATGGCAAGAGCTTGTGATGGGCCGGCAGGGCAAGGAGCTGGGGGCGGGCCGCAGGCAAGAGCCTGGGAGGGCTGTGGGGACTGCCCTCCTGCATGTGGGAATTATGCAGCCCTTCTCCTCCTTCTCCTCCGCCTCCGAGAGCGGGGCACTGCCACTTCATCGGCCACCTCGTGGGGCGCAGCCAGCCTCTTTCGTCCGTCACTGAAAGGGCTTTTGGCAGCGTCGCCGGCCGTCACTGGGGCCGCTGCAGCCTCATCAGCCCCCCTCGGGGGCATTGCAGCCTCCTCGGCCGCCACACGGGAGCTGCAGCCTCATCAGCCACCTCTAGAGGCACAGCAGCCTCTTCAGCTGCCTCTAGGGGAGGTGAGGCGTACCCATTCCTCCTCCTACGTCTCCGAGAGCGGGGCACTGCCACATCATCGGCCACCTCTTGGGGCGCAGCAGCCTCTTCGGCCGTCACTGGGACCGCTGCAGCCTCTTCGGCCTCTCTTGGGCGCTACAGCCAGAGGATTCCCCTGTCGGGCTAGGAATTCGATGAACCCCTCAAACGACAGGTGGTCCAACCCTCTCATCCTCCACCAGTTGAGGGGCTCATCAAGGGCATAATTAAAGGGGTCCTTGAGGGCCGCATGATTGAACCCCAGTCCCTCTGCAGTTATGCTGAACTCCAGGGCGAACTCCCTCAGGTCAGCCCCCTGTTGACGGAGGGAGCGCAAGGTCCTAAATTGGAGCATGCGCTGGTAGTGGGGGCTGGAGAGAGTGGAGGCTGGTGGATGGCGCAAACCCTTCTGCCGCTGAGTCCTCATCTTGGTCAGTTCGTACTGTCAGGGTTTTATGTATAGTTATGTAGCGAAATACTCAAGTATTGGCAGAACAATGGCTTATTTATAAAATAAACAAACAAACAAAACAACACAAACTACCCCGTGGGGGGAACAAAACAGGCTGGCACGGCAAGCACGGCAAGGAGCAATGCAGCAAGGCAAGGCAGGATCTGGACACGACAAGACACATCCAGGGAGAGATGACGAACCGACGCAGGACTGCAAACACAAGGAGAAAAAATAGGGAGCAAATGAGGAGGGTAAAGAGGGAACACATGTGGGGCAAATTAACCAACAATCAGGTAACAAGATGGGAGGGGTCAAAACAATTGACATGAGCACATGGCACACAGAATCAAAGACAAAAAGCCATGTGCTAACACAAAACAAAACACAAGCACATGGACAGCAAAACAAATCACAAGCCATGTGCAAGAACAAAAGACACGAACACGCAGCTAAAACTCATAAGCCGCGTGTTCACACAAAACAACAAGAAAAACACGCGGCTGAACACAAACCGCGTGCATCACAAAACACAACACACGTGGACAGAAAAGCGCACGGCCGAGCGAACTCGAGACACACTCCCACAACAGACAGAACAATGAGCCTCGATTGTCCTGACCCTCGACACGAAACCTAAAATCAAGACATGATGCCGGGATCTGAACACCAGCTCCAACTGGAAAACATAAACAACTCAAAAACGAGAGCGCACGCCTCGACGCACACTGAAGCCCTCAACGCTCACATTAAAAACCATGACAGGACAACGAGTGGTCAGGGTCTCTGTCACAAAACTATAATTACACCAGACCGAAGTGACAGACCCTGACAGTGGGAGGAGCACTTCCTTTGCATTCAAAAATTAAAGCGCCCTTTTTTGTTTTATAAACTGCCTGCTTAATTGCTCTTCTTTGTAGTATTTGGCATTTTAAAAAGGTTTTCCCCAATCAATCCTGGACTCCGCCAAAATATAAAGGATTATAAGACAGCTACAAAAAACCGCAACAATAAGCCCTCAAAAGCTGTGATTGTTTCCATTCTGACAGATGACAGCTGTTGACAGCTAGTGGAATCCCGGAAGATAAACCGTGGAACTTTGACCAATGACAGAACAGTTTACTCTCGTGTGACTTGTATTAACAAATTTGGTTCGTTTAGAAACTTTGCCGTGTGAAAGTGAACCGCACAAAGAATAAAAAGCAATATTGTAATAATTTTAATCCCTGTTTCTGAACAAAGCAATCGATCTACAGGTGTAAAAACACCCTAAGAGCTCCCTCTGTCCTCCCCCCTCTTACCTGTACTTTAATGGCATCCTTGTTTGAACTCGTTATCCAGTAATAAAAGACACCTGTCCACAACCTCAAACAGTCACACTCCAAATTCCACCATGGCCAAGACCAAAGAGCTGTCAAAGGACACCATAAACAAAATTGTAGACCTGTACCAGGCTGGGAAGACTGAATCTGCATAGGTAAGCAGCTTGGTGTGAAGAAAATCAACTGTGGGAGCAACTATTAGAAAATGGAAGACATACAAGAACACTGATAATCTCCCTCGATCTGGGGCTCCACGTAAGATCTCACCCCTTGGGGTCAAAATGATCACAAGAACTGTTAGCAAAAATCCCAGAACCACACGGGGTGACCTAGTGAATGACCTGCAGTGAGCTGGGACCAAAGTAACAAAGGCTTCCATCAGTAACACACTGCGCCGCCAGTGACTCAAATCCTGCAGTGCCAGACGTGCCCCCCTGCTTAAGCCAATACATGTCCAGGCCCATCTGAAGTTTGCTAGAGAGCAATTGGATGATCCCGAAGAGGATTGGGAGAATGTCATATGGTCATATGAAACCAAAATATAACTTTTTGGTTAAAAACTCAACTTGTCGTGTTTGGAAAAGAAAGAATGCTGAGTTGCATCCAAAAAACACCATACCTACTGTAAAGCATGGGGGAAACATCATGCTTTGGGACTGTTTTTCTGCAAAGGGACCAGAACGACTAATCCGTGTAAACGAAAGAATGAATGGGGCCATGTATCTTGATATTTTGAGTGAAAACCTCCTTCCATCGGCAAGGGCATTGAAGATGAAACGTTGCTGGGTTTTTCAGCATGACAATGATCCCAAACAAACCGCCTGGGCAACGAAGGAGTGGCTTCTAAGAAGCATTTCAAGGTCCTGGAGTGGCCTAGCAGTCTCCAGATCTCAACCCCATAGAATATCTTTGGAGGGAGTTGAAAATCCGTTTTGCCCAGCGACAGCCCCAAAACATTACTGCTCTATAGGATATCTGCATGGAGGAATGGGCCAAAATACCAGCAACATGTGTGAAAACCTTGTGAAGACTTACAAAAAACGTTTTAGACCTCTGTCATTGCCAACAAAGGGTAAATAACAAAGTATTGAGATGAAATTTTGTTATTGGACCAAATACTTATTTTTCCACTATAATTTTGCAAAAAATTATTTGAAAAATCCTACAATGTGATTTTTCTGTTGTTTTTTTTTTTTTTTCTCATTTTTTTCCCTCATAGTTGAGGTATACCTATGATGAAAATTTACAGGCCTCTCTCATCTTTTTAAGTGTGAGAACTTGCACAATTGTTGGCTGACTAAATACTTTTTTTCCCCACTGGATATCTTTAGTCCAACAAAATAGTTAGAAACATATATATAAATAATTAAATTTTTTAAAAGTGTTGTGTTGTGTGAATATTATTAATTTGAATTTTATTTATAAATTTTCCATTAAATTTGTCCATCACACATTTTCTCATTATTACAATGTTGAAAACAATTGCCTGCTTGATATGTTTGTGAATGTTTTGGTTTTTTTCAGCATTAATTGATAAACAGAGCAGCTTTATTTTGAAAATAGAAATATTACTTAGCCTTATAAATGTCTTTACTGGTGACTTTGCTTTAAATAAAACGATTCCAATTTTGTTTACAAAAAATCTAAACTGACACTGAAAAACATTTGAACGACTGTATAAGCCAAAGTATTTATAATGGAGAACTAAAGCCTATTTTTTATTTGAATGTCCATAACTTTGACAACGTATTCTTTCTCTTGAACCTCCCAATACCTCCTTTTTTTTTACATTTTATTTAAGATTATCTGTCTTCGCTTCAAATCCACTACAAGACATATGTAGTAGTTTTTGTCCCCCACCCGCTCGTAGTAGACCTATAGAGCCTCACAAAGCAGCCGTCAATCATTTCTCTTCTCTGATCGTCAAAAGTCACATATGCTCAACGGCAGAATACTTTGCTCTCAAAGCAGTTCAACTGTATCATCCAAACTAGCAACACGACAAAAACATCCACCTCGGTGTGAGGCTTCCTGAAATGTACGGCGGTGATTTCCCGCAACGTTAAGTGAAGTGAAAGTGAACGTCACATGACAGACACTCAATGAATGAATGTCACATGACGAGAGGCGCTCTAACACTTCAACTCGCTGATATCTACAGTCTGTGTAGTTTATTATTTAAACAGTAAATATGAACATTTAGTCATTATTTGCTTACTTTTTAGGTATGATCTCTTTGTTTTAATGTTGCATTTATAAAGTAATTTTGTGGGTTTTATGTCCCACCCTGTTTTTCCGACACAAAACGGTGAATTTCCTTCTTCCTTTTTTTGCCCATCTGTTTACTCTACTCGTGATCCATCATGAAACTCTGAATGTCTTGTGTCTCGTTTCTCAGGCAGCAGCTTCTCAGCGGCCCGTCGGACATGCACACGGATTTGTTTCCCAACGGCCTCAGCGACTTTGACTTGCCGAGTCTGAATCTCGCTCAGAATGAAGACCTTCCTCTGGTAAGACCCTGCTGCTCGAGACCGTGGCATGTTTCGGAGGCTCTGATCCTCTTTGGGTTGCGTTCACGGCTGATGAAATGACGTCTGGATGGGATAAAGACTGCGTTTGTCATCTCACAGAGACTTGGTATTGATATGCGCAGTTTTTTTTTTTCAGGAAACTTTTTAGGAAGTTGTAAGTCTGTAAATAGCATCAGATTAGAGTGGCAAGAGAGTGTTTTAGTGCTAAATAACCTTTTTTAGGTTCTGTGAAGCAGTGGATGGGTTGTGATCATGGCCTGTTAGTAGGGCTGCTCGATTATGGCAAAAATCGAAATCATGATTCTTTTTTATTAGTATTGAGAGTATGATTATTTCACATGATTAGTTATTTTGACTCAACTCTCGGCCTTTTATTGGCTTAAAATATTTTAAAGTGGTGTTCCGCTTAGACTTGCAACAATAAAAAATGGTTTTAATGTGTGGATACAATTTGCGACTTTGTTAAGTTACATCATGATCAAAGTTAAACATAAAATACCACTAAAATCTACTAAATATTTATTCAATATATAAAACCAAAAAGATTAAAAATCAGTTGAACTAAAATCTTAAAATTAAATCTGATTAATCGCCCTGAATCATGATTAGTCATTGACCTTGAAATACCACTCATGTTTGGACTTACCAAAATATTTTACGAGTGAGTTTCCTTGAACTTAAAATAAAATTAATTAAACAAATAAATGTAACATTTTAAAAACAAAACAATAAATTGTATATAAATGTGCATATTTTTTAAATAAATATTATAAAAATGCTAAATAAAAAAACGACTATATATTTATTCACCATATAGTCATGAAATTGTTAATTAACATTGTTAAATTATTAGTCATTGACTTGGAAATATCATGCATTTATTGGACTTAAAATATATTTTAAGAGTGGGTTTCCTTGAACTTAAAAGTTAACTAATTAAACAAATGAATGTATAAACATTTTTGGAAAAAAATACATTGTATATGAATGTGCATATTTTTAAATAAATATTATAAAAATAAGACTAAAAAAACGACTAAATATTTATTCAACATATAGTCATGAAATTGTTAATTAAAGTTGTTAAATTGTTAGTCATTGACTTGGAAATATCATGCATTTATTGGACTTTTAACAGTGGGTTTATTTGAACTTGAAATGGTTTTAAATATAAAATGGGATTTCTGAACATTTCCCCCATCTGCCATTGTCCCACTCTGCCACGCTTCCACTTTCATTTCTACACAACAAATGATTTTTATAAGAAGAGCTGCCTCCCAAACAGGACAGCCGGTAAAAAGAAAACACGAACTGACTGACGTGATTCATTTCAGTGTTGTCACACCTTTTTCCCGTCATGTTTAGACCTGCGTCCCGCACCTATAAGTGCAACATAATGGCCATTAAATGTGGATCCACCCTTCTGACCCCTGCATGCTTATTTCATGGCCTACGGCTCTCTGCCATGTTCAGACACCAGCGACACATTTTCTGGCTCCGCTTTAATCGCTGTAACAAAATCACTCCAGCGCTGGTTTCGGGTTCCCGCCTCGCCGTGAGTGTTTGTAACGGGAACATTACCTCAGCAGCTAAATACATAAACCTATTTCTGTCTCAATGGGTTAAATGGGGGGAAAAGACAGAAATAAAGCTATATTAAGGCATAATGTCACCTGTTAAAGCGTGTGGGTTGATGGGAAGCTTATGAAGAAAAAACAATTATGTTGAACCTTTCAGACTGGATATAACCCAAAATAATTTTAATATTATAAATATATAATAATATAATATAGTATTTGTTCCGGCCGTTGATTTTCAGCATTCATATACTATATAAGTTCCATGACAACCGATATAGATTTTAAATATATTTTGAAAGAGTAAATAATTCATTTGGTATAAATAGTGCTGGTACTTAATTATCATTTATAACCATTATATAATTATCTATTAGATATATATATATATCGATATATATAATGATATAGATTGATTATGTGTATATTAGACAAATATTATTTAACATTATATAAGCGTAAACAGTCATAGAAAACCGGCAATATAGTTTTTAATATTAAGTTTGAACTTTTTTTTTGTTAATTAAATATATCAAGTATTCAATATACAACTATTTCAATTTTAAAAAAATTATTTCCTTCTGCTTATTTTTCCAGTAATTCACAAATATTCCATCATTATTAAAACAAGTAAATCCTACAAATTATTACTTTAATTTATTTACTAGCTAAAAATTATCCACTTTTATTCAACCATAGCCTTCATATATGTATATCTATATAGATAGAATATATAATATATATATAATATTATCTATAATATACATTTAAGGTAATAATCATACAAAAAAGTACAACTACTATATTTTTGTTTATTCATCACTGATAATTAGAAGATATTAATATTAATTGTATTGTCATATATCTGGCCGAATTTTCTTCAATATTAGATGAAAGCCTGACAAATTTTTTATGTTAAATATTATCATAAATTAACAATTATTATTATTATTATTGTGATCTCTTGAAATTTATATATTCATTTCCTATAAATGGGCTGTATGAGCTTCTCAGTGTCCTTATACAGAAAGTATTTAAGGGTTTATTTCAAATGGCACTGTTTGAAGATGCAGTTGAATTGTTAAAATCATTTATTGGAACAGAGGTTGGACATGTTTAAGTAGAGATGCTCTGAATAAATAAGAAGCGCATTTTCATTGGTGTCTGTCAAATGAAGTCTTCATCTGCTCTTGCTAGCGTCAGGCTTTTGGTCTAGTCAGTCAGATTTTAAGATGTCTGGGTGATTCAGACTCTAGAAAGGTGCATGCGAGTAAGACTCTGCTGTGGTTAATGCCATGCTTTCCTTCAGAAGATCACAGTCATGGCACACAGCTCTCCATCACACTGACACTGAGAAAATAGGACTAATAGAGCCCTCCACATCAGTCTTTCTGTGTCTCTTTCTGTCAATCTGAAAATAAATACTCAAAGCTGTGCGCTTGTTCAGGATGCTGTTCCTCCCTCATCATGTGAAGCTCTCTCAGGATTTCCTCTTTTTGTTTAGACACGAGTTGTTGTTTACAGGATGTACGAGAGTGCAATCAAAATAACGACAGACCACAAATCTTCTAGCTTGATGCTCTGTTGAAGATACTCTGATTACTGACGGGTCACTCATTTTTACAACTACTTTTTTTTTGTAGTATTATGATTCATGTATTTTAATTTTATATGATAAAACCTGACAAATATTAATTTATATATGATAATGATACATTTAAAAAAAAAATGTGCACATAATATAATTTATTTTACATATAATATCTCTTTTTCCTTTTTAAATAATAATAGTAATGCTGTTATTAATATTTATATATATATGTGTGTGTGGAGAGAGGAAGAGAGAGAGAATGTTGTGTGTGTGGGGTGTGGTGTGTTTGATAGAGAGATAGATTTGTTTGGTGTGTGGTGAAGAGAGGATATTTATGTGTGTGTGTGAGAGAGAGAGAGAGAGATATGTGTGTGTGAGAGAGAGAGAGAGAGAGATATGTGTGTGTGTGAGAGAGAGAGAGAGATAGATGTGTGTATGTGTGAGAGAGAGATAGAGATGTGTGGTTGATAGAGAAGAGAGAGAGAGAATTTGTGTGTGTCTAGAGAGAGAGAGAGACTGACTGAACTGGTCTATTACTACCACATTCTCCCATATCCACAAAATAACCATGATGCTATAGTAAAAGATGGAAAAGTCCCCTCCTGCCGCCCTGTCGAAGCCCTGGTCTGTATATCAATCAACGGTAGTATACGAGGAGACACTTTAGGGGAGAGTGTTCACATTTTGTTCACCTCTGGGGAATAGCACAGTTGATTTTATGATAACAGACATAGATCCTTCATCTCTCATATCATTCACTGTTAAAGAACTAACCCCTCTGTCTGATCACAGTCAAATCACTGTGCATCTCAAAAATACAGAAAACAGCATTAACACAAAGCCCAGTGAGCTGTACATCATCAGAAAGCCATACAGATGGGCTGAAAACAGCGCTGAGGAATATCAGAAAGCACTTAGCAGCCAAAAAAATACAAGCGCTGATAACTTTCTAAATAACACCTATGCTCACTCTATTGAGGGTGTCAATCTTGCGGTCAAAGATATAAATGACATATTTGAAAAATCAGCAAAACAATCCAAATTGAAAACAAAAATGGAAAAAATCAAATACCCAAAAATGACAAAAATTGGTTTGATCAGGACTGCCAAACTATTCGCAAAAAACTGAGAACTTTGTCAAATCAGAAACACAAAGATCCTAATAATGCAGAGCTCCGCCTTCTTTACAGTACAATAAACAATACAAACATACGCTCAGAACCAAAGAAGCACAATACACCCAAAAACAACTGACAATAATCGAGAAGTCAGTGAACAAACCAATTTTGGGAAAATTGGAACAATCTGAAAAAAACTGATCAGGAAGAATTGGCAATGCAAAATGGAGAAATATGGGAAAGTAATTTCCAAACATTGTTTAATAAAGTATAAACAGACACAAACTGTAAGCAAAATCAAACGGTCAACCAACTGGAAAAACTAGAATTAGCAATCAGAGATAACCAAAACCCATTAGATTTCCCAATAACTGATAAAGAACTTAAATAAAAAATCAGAAACCTCCAACTCAAAAAAGCGTCTGGACCTGATGGGATATTAAACGAAATGATAAAACACACAAGTAGTAAATTCCAATTGGCCATTCTAAAACTATTCAGTGTGCTTCTGAGTGTAGGTTACTTCCTTGACATCTGGAATCAAGGCTTGATAACGCCAATCTTTAAAAACTGAGATAAATTTGATCCTAACAATTACAGAGGCATCTGTGTGAGCAGCAACTTGGGAAAGTTATTCTGTAGCATAATAAATGCTCGACTTTTAGACTTCATCACCACACACAATGTACTGAGCAGAAGCCAAATCGGATTTTTACCAAGTTACCGTACATCTGATCACATCTATACATTACATACTCTAATTGAAAAACATGTTAACCAAGATAAAGGTAAAATATATGCATGCTTTATTGACTTTAAAAAAGCTTTTGACTCAATTTGGCACCAAGGACTATTCTACAAACTTATTGAAAGTGGCATAGGAGGTATAAAACCTATGACCTTATCAAATCAATGTACACTGAAAGTAAATGTGGCGTAAAAATCAGCACCAAACATACGAGGTATCTTTCCCAGGAGCGTGGAGCGAGACAGGACTGCTGCTTAAGCCCAATGTTATTTAACATCTACATCAATGAACTGGCGAACAGTCTGGAGCGATCTGCAGCCCCTGGCCTCACCCTACACAACTCACAGATCAGATGCCTGCTGTATGCAGACAATCTGCTTCTGCTGTCTCCCACTCAACACGCTTTACAGCACAACCTGGACCTGCTACAGCAATACTGCCAGACCTGGGCCCTGACAGTCAACCTGAAGAAAACCAGAATTATGATCTTTCAGAAAAGATCCAGATCCCAGGGAACACCACACACATTTACATTATGCACTAAGCAGATAACACACACATCACACTACAACTACATGGGTTTGAAAATCACATCCACAGGTAACTTTAACCCAGCAGTGAATGAGCTGAGAGATAACACATACAGGGCCTTTTATGCCATAAAATGACAATGCCCAGTAGAGATCCCTGTTAGAATTTGGCTGAAAATATTAGAAACAGTAATTGAGCCCATTGCCCTCTATGCCAGTGAGGTGTGGGGTCCACTGACAAATCCCAATCAAAATTTCACCAAATGGGAAAAACATCCCATCGAGTCCCTGCATGCAGAACTCTGTAAAAATATACTACACATGCACCGGCACACAACAAATAACGCATAAAGGGAAGAATTAGGCAAATATCCTCTAATCATAAAGATTGCAAAAGAGGGCCATTTTAAAATTCTGGAAACATCTGAAGCCTCAGTACCCCCATCGATCTTAATAAAGCCCTGGCACACCAATAGAGGACAAAGAAAGCGAAGCCCCTTCCCCTCAGCTGATCCAGAGCTTCTGTCCTGATGCTTCACTAACATCTACTGCTGCTCTGCATCACAGCATCAGAATCAGTCAGATTACTGCACAGATCAAACAGAGCTACATCACTCACTGGCAAACCCAAACACAAAAACAGAGTAAAGTGCAATGCTATTTGGCCATAAACAGAGAGTACAGTATGGCAGAGTATCTATACACAGTGTCAGATAAGAAACTGAGAAGCACATTGACCAGATACAGACTCAGCGCACACAAGCTGATGATAGAGACAGGCAGACACAGAAAAACATGGCTGCCACCGGAGCAGAGACAGTGTTCACACTGTGATCTGAATCAGATAGAAACAGAACTGCACTTCCTAACAGAATGCCCCAAATACACAAATATACGGACAGTGTTCTATGATAAAACACAGCAGATCCATCAGACATTTCAAACTCCTCCTCTCTCAGACCAAGTAGAAAACTGCCGTATCTGTTAGGAGAACAGAAGAACTGTTGTGTGTTTGCTGCTCAATATGTGTCTGCCTTTCACCACAGAAGAGAACACACTCAGCCTGCCCTGATCTGATGTTTCCAGCACAGCTACATTATATTACACCATATTACTCTATTATATTACTTAGATCTACATTCTGCTTCTGTAAATATGTCTAATCCCTTATTTTAATTGTATTTCTAGTTTATATACTTATACATTAGTACTTAATTTTTACACGACATGTTTAAATACGTTTTATAATATATTATTATTATTATTATTTTTCTTTCTGTTAATACATGTGCACTATTTGTAAGCAGTCCAGCTGCAATTGCTTTGGCAATACACATGTATAATTTTTGTCATGCCAATAAAAGCACTCTAAAATTGAATTTAAAAATTGAGAGAGAGAATAGAGAGATAGAGAGAGAGAGAGATATTTGTGGTGTCGAGAGAGATCTGTGTGTGAGAGAATATCTATGTGTTGAGAGTAGAGAAAGAGGATTATGTGTGTTGTGAGAGAGCGATTGAGAGAGAGAGAATATTTGTTTGTGTGTGGGTGTGAGAGAGAGAGAAATATTGTGTGGTGTGAGAGAGATGAGAGAAGAGAAGAGCGAGAAATAGGTGTGTTGTGAGAGAGAGAGAAAGAGATGTGTGTGAAGAGAGAGAGAGAGAGATGTTGTGTGTGTGTGTGTGTGTGAGAGAGAGTGTGTTTTTGTGTGTGTGTGAGAGAGAGAGAGATATGTGTGTGTGTGTGCGAGAAGAGAGTGAGAGAATAATAAATTAAACACATTGTTATCATTTTATTATGTTATACATGTATGTAATCATATATAATATTATATTAGATATTCAATTTATTATATAATGATTAAAAAAAATAATTATGAGATGTTATACAAGTTATTTTTTTACATATCTCACAATATTTCGATTTTGACTATCAAGCCACCTCTACATCATAATACACTATCTTTTGTTTTTCATCATCCTCGTGAAATGCTCACTATTCATATTTCTAATACATTTTTTCATTTTATTATAGATAGTATATATCGTCATCTCTATCTCGTATCTCACTTTTTAATTTTATGTGTGTGGGGGTCAGGAGACAAAAATAAATCATAATAACTAAACATTACATTTATTATGTGTATAATACCGTAAATCCTATTAATAATATTAATTTTATTATATATATAAAATATTATTATTTTGTTATTTTTTAATATTTTGTTTTATAGTTATTTTATCCATTTTATAAATGATGATATTATAAATTAAAAACTAAAGAAAATGATAATGATTATGCTCATATAAATTCTGGTAGATTTTAGTACCATTTTATTTCCTATAAATGTATATTAACCTATTAACAAAATAAAAGGAGATAGAATAACAGAAACAAATGAAAACTTATATACAGTGGGGAAAAAAAGTTTTTAGTCAGCCACCAATTGTGCAAGTGCTCCCACTTAAAAAGATGAGAGAGGCCTGTAATTTTCTCATAGTAATACCTCAACTATGAGAGCCAAAATGAGGGAAAAAAATCCAGAAAATCACATTGTTGGATTTTTAAAGAATTAATTGGTTAATTCCTTGGTAAAATAAGTATTTGGTCACTAACAAAATTTCATCTCAATACTTTGTTTATATACCCTTTGTTGGCAATGACAGTGGTCAAACGTTTTCTGTAAGTCTTCAAGGTTTTCACACACTGTTGCTGGTGTTTTGGCCCATTCCTCCATGCAGATCTCCTCTAGAGCGGTAATGTTTTGGGGCTGTCGCTGGGCAACTTGGATTTTCAACTCCCTCCAAAGATTTCTATGGGGTTGAGATCTGGAGACTGGCTAGGCCACTCCAGGACCTTGAAATGCTTCTTACGAAGCCACTCCTTCGTTGCCCGGGCGGTGTGTTTGGGATCATTGTCATGCTGAAAGACCCAGCCACGTTTCGTCTTCAATGCCCTTGCTGATGGAAGGAGTTTTCACTCAAAATCTCACGATACATGTCCCCATTCATTCTTTCGTTTACACGGTTCAGTCGTCCTGGTCCCTTTGCAGAAATCAGCCCCAAAGCATGATGTTTCCTCCCCCATGCTTCACAGTAGGTATGGTTCTTTGGATGCAACTCAGCATTCTGTCTCCTCCAAACACGACAAGTTTGAGTTTTTACCAAAAAGTTCTATTTTGGTTTCATCTGACCATATGACATTCTCCCAATCCTCTTCTGGATCATCCAAATGCTCTCTAGCAAACTTCAGACGGGCCTGGACATGTACTGGCTTAAGCAGGGGGACACGTCTGGCACTGCAGGATTTGAGTCCCTGCGGCGCAGTGTGTTACTGATGGTAAGCCCTGTTATTTACTTTGGTCCCAGCCCTCTCGCAGGTCATCACTATTCCCCCCGGTGGTTTCTGGGATTTTTTTGCCTCACGGTACAGTCTGTGATCTTTTGACCCCACGGGTTATATCCGTGCGTGGAGCCCCCAGATCGAGGGAGATTATAAGTGGTCTTGTATGTCTTCCATTTTCAAATAATTGCTCCCACAGTTGATTTCTACACACCAAGCTGCTTACCTATTGCAGATTCAAACTTCCCAGCCTGGTGCAGGTCTACAAATTTGTTTCTGGTGTCCTTTGACAGCTCTTTGGTCATGGCCATGGTGGAGTTTGGAGTGTGACTGTTTTGAGGTTGTGGACAGGTGTCTTTTTATACTGATAACGAGTTCAAACAGATGCAATTAATACAGGTAACGAGTGGAGGATAGAGGAGCCTCTTAAAGAAGTTGTTATAGGTCTGTGAGAGCCAGAAATCTTGCCTTGTTTTTGTATGTGACCAAATACTTATTTTACCGAGGAATTTTCCAATTAATTCTTTAAAAATCCCCCCAGATCCTACAATGTGATTTTCTGGATTTTTTTTTTTTCTCATTTTGTCTCTCATAGTTTAGGTATACCTATGATGAAAATTACACGCCTCTCTCATCTTTTTAAGTGGGAGAACTCGCACAATTAATGGCTGACTAAATACTTTTTTTCCCCACGATAACATATATTTTTAACAAAATAAAATATTTTTTTTTCTATTCGTATTTATTAATTATATATAAATATAAAAAATACTATTACTGGTTTTTTTTTTGTGGATATCTTTTAATCTAAAAAGCTTTTCGGCTACATGATGCCTGAAACACTTGCTATGTTTTTAGTTAAGTTTTTTGTTAGCATTAATTTATGTTTCTTTTCTGTTTCTTTTGGCTTAGTATGAAACCACAGGTAGGAGGTGTGAATGATTGCAGCGATCTTGCATCAGTTCTTTGTTCTTTCTGGGGATCTTGCATGCACACATGCTAATTGTCACCTGTCACATGTACTGTAGTCATGCACCTGGCCTGAGGTTGTTGATAAGTTTGCAGCTGCAAAAGCACAGAGCTTCACTGAAGCCAGCCGAGCGCTGCACTGGAAATGATTCTGTTCTCGCTCATGCATGCGCCTGCACTTACAAATAACAAGACATCTGGTAATAAATACAGGAACATTACAAGCTCATAGGGTGATTATTATTTCTGTTAGTTGTTTTCTCTCTCTTGTTTCTGATTGGCTACAGGAAGGAGGAAGGAGGTGTTTTCATGTGTTGGTCTGTTTCTCAAGCGCAAGCATTCCTCTTGGTTTATTTGCTTTGATGAGCACATAAGATGTTTCTCAAACTAAAGGAAAAGACAAGCTGAACTCTCCAACACCAGAGAATGAGAAACCGCAGGCCGACCACAAAGCTCACAGACCTGCATGCATTTGCGTACTCCTGTCACAGGCACGTTTTGTAGTGCATGCATCGTCATCCGTGGCTCTGGGAGGGTCTTTGGAAAGCTTTTAGTTTTTTTTCTTGATTTCTTAATTTAGATGATCAGACGGCTTTGGGTGGGAGGTTGCCGTAAGTGGATTTCAGAGGAAACATACAGTCGTTAGTTTAGCCTGCATCGTTTTGACTTTCTTCTTGGTTTTATCTTCCTCGTTGCATTTTTATCAATATTGTCTTGCTGTTTGCCATTTATTTTATGGTTTAAACATCCTATCACAATTTTTATGTATATTTTAGATATAATATTGTATATGAATACACACACACACACACACACGCTTTAAACTAAGACAAAATTATATACAGGAGACAATAATAATAAAAAATCAATAAAATATCATTTTAGTATCATTTATATATATAGTCTATATATATATATACCATATCCCATTCATAGATAAACAAAAATTACCTAAAAAGGTGTTATTGAGGAAAATATATTTATAGGTTATGGGTTATTTGTATTAATATCTACGAAAAATAAATAGAAATATATTTTTCCTCAATAAATACCTTTTTATGTAGGTAATTATGTATTATAGTAATATTTATTTTTGTTTTAAATTGTTTTTGATTTAATTATTTAATTTAAAATATTAAATTTAATTTAAAATAACTTTAAATACTAAATAATAAAATTAATAGTGAATAGAAATATTTTTTCTTCCATTACATGTATTATGCACTTATAGTGTTGTGTATCTATATATAGGTAATATATTATATAATATAGATATAATATACATACAACACACACATAAATAATATAAATATATTTTTTCTGAATACATGCATTTTATCATGCCTTTCCTATTATATATTTGTTTTTATATATTTAAATTGTGTTTTTTGTTATTATTAATTTAAATATTTTGGTTATAGTTTAATTTAAATTATTTAAATATAATAATAAAAATGCATGAATATAAAACTTTAAATTCTCATAACATCCACAATTGTATAATGCACGTTTTATATTATATGTAAAATACAAAATAATAATAAAGAAGAAAAAAATTCTCAATAACATACATTTTTATATGCTATTTTATATCTTTTGTTTTTTAATTTAAAATAGTTTATTTATTATTTAATAAAAATATTTGTTTTTCTTTAATTTATAATATTTTAAATATAAATATTATAAATAAATAAATAAATATAAATAATATGGTATATATTTTTTGTTTATATTTTGCGCTTTTTATTATATTTCATTTTTTTTTATATTTAAAAATAAAATATAATAAACAAACATTGTCTTATAACAAATTTTCCAGTGTAATTTATTTTTTATGTATTTTTATTGTAGGTTTTTTTTAAATATTTTTTGTATTTGTGTGTTTTTACATTTTTGAATTTTTTTTATAATATATTCATTTGATTTTGTAACATGATATTTCTTATTTTTTAATGTTTCTAGATGTGTTTCGCATGAGTTTTGCATTCAATTTTGCTTTTAGGAAGAGCGTTCTCACTACAAAGTGACGGCAACACTACAGTAATTGTGTGCGCATTATTAAAATACAGATATACATGTAAAACTTCGCATCGTTGAGGGCGATATTAAAATCTGCATCTTTTTTGCTGAGCAAATTAACGGCACATCTATCTTATCTTTCTCATCTTTCTTCACCACCCCCTCAGTGGAAGGATATTAACCATACTTTAGGCTAATAATCAGTGACTCATGTTTACTGATATCTGCGCACGTCAAGGCGCCGCTCTGTCGCCGGGGCCAGCAGTCACCGGCTACTTACAGCCATGATGTCCCTTCAAGACATCAATATCTATTACTAGCCATCGCGGGACTCCAAACTGATTAGACCCGCTTGGATGGGCTGACGTTTGTTTCTTTCGGTAAGAAGCCCAGGCAGGTGTTTATGCCAGTCTGATGTGTTTTGGGAAAGCGGCCAATTGCATCCGAATGAACTCGGCATCTAGCAAGTCATAAAAACGCCTCGGCCTGATTGTTTTCCATTCATAAGTGATGAACACCAAAGGCCAGAGCCCCGGACTGAAAGACATGCGCTCACCTGGGAGCCACTAAACGTAATAATCATTAAATAATGATCTGCCAGCGTTAAACAGATCCACAGCGCTCTGGAGAACTGTAGCGCTGTACTGTTTACACTACGAATGCGGTTGAGTTACACCATGTACTGTAAAGAGGGCCTGACTGCCAGTAACTCTAGTCACTTACCAACAAAAGCATCATTTCCTGAAAGCTCCTCCCCTCCCCCTCGCTCAGCTCCCCTCCCCTCTCAAGCACCTTTAGCATTGAGGAAATAAACCACAATCAATATGAGTGAACCTCCATGCACATACCTGTCAGTCCTCATTCACTAGGAAGGGCGCAGGAGTCTCTCACGTACCTGTTGTGCCGGCGGGAGAGCCGTCTTTCTTTTCCTCCGGGAATGTTGTTGCAGCTGCTGTGAGCTTGCACATGGAAAGGATCTGTTGTCTCCAGGAGGTGAATGACAGTGACTTGGACCCATGTCACTCATGCAGTTTTGGACTAAGTTTTATGCACAGCTGGGACGTCCTCCGCCCAAGGTAGAGCTTGTAAATCTCTTTAATGTGAGCATTTTAGGGGGTTGAAAATATGTTGTTGACGGGTGAGAAATTCAGGTTTGATTGCCCAAGGAAAGACGTTTCTTGTCTAGTGCTCTACTTTGTTGCTTTCCTTGAACAGATAAGAAAATGATTACTTAGAATCTCTTGTAGCTTCTGAAGTCTGCGATCGTCGCACAGCTGTCTGTTTTTTTGTTTTTTGGCATTTTTAATGATGGGTTTTTAATGCCTGCGTTTGTTTGCAGTCATCTTGTCAGAGTTGACTGCAAGTAACGAGACTTACTGTAAATAATACAGTAGGTTATTCTCTTACAGAGAAACTGTATATAATCAAGTTATTACAATTTATTCTAATTTTATATGGATTTATTTAATGAAAAAAAAAAAATTTCATGTACCAAATTAATATGCTAATTCTATATGTCTATATATTATATATTTATATAAGTAAAGAAATCATAATATAGGTGTTATTTTTTTCTCAGTAAAATCCTTTATTTTGTATTTTTTATGACATTTAAATGTATTATTTAATTGTTTCATTTTAATTACTTATGTAATAATATAATATTTCAATATGATAATGTATAACATAATACAAAGTAGCATATATATAAAATATATTTAAATATAAAAGATGTATTTATATGTATTTATTTTTACATTTATGTTTTTTTTAATTTACTTCTATAAATGGATTATAAATAGTCATAGTAGGTATGTATAATACAATAGTATTATATAAATATTAAATATAAAATATAATATTAAAATCGATAATTTTAAACTTAAAAGTCATTATTTAGCCAGTTTATTTGGTTTTTATTATATTTTATTTATTTTTTTAAGATGTAAAGTCAGATTGATATTTTGCATTACAACCATCATTCTGACTGGTAACAATAAGCATGACAAACACAAAAGCTGGTTTCCAGTAAGAGGTGGATGCAGGTGATTCTTGGATTTAACGCAATTTTGTATTATTGCTCTTTTTGCATGAGATCATTTCTGCATTAGAGTTTGCATTTTGAAATCTCCTTGCTGTTAAAAATCACTAATGATTGCATTAATCTCAGGAAGTGGATGAACCACAGCAAAGGTTTTGAAATTTTACATGATTTTTGCACTTTTTTTTTGTAGCGCACGCACAGATCTCTTCTAATTGTGGAAGGAATTTTCGATGAGAATGTCCTGTGTTGCATGAGTTTGTACTGGAGGGCACTTCCCTTTATTCCGCTCATCAGGATTTGTGCGTTATCTGAGGGGTTTGGGTCTCTATTTTGAGCCTGAGGCCGGGCGACGCTCATGTTTTACAGGAACAGTGTGATGTAAAGTGCTGTTAAGGCACAATGAGCCTTTCCTCCTTGAACTTTGTCTTTTTTCTTCACTTTTATGTTTGTTTGTTTCTTTTAGTTGTCTGTTCTTTCATTTGTCTGTTTTGTTTGTCCATCCTTTTTACCTGGTCTTTCTCTTCAGGTTTGCCAGTGTTCATCCGTTCTTTTGTTTGCCTTGTTTCTCCACTCTTTGTCTGCTCTTTCACTTGTTTATTTCTTCATTTGTCCATTCTTTTTTAATAGGTCTGTTCTCTCTTGCCATTGTTTTTCCATTCTTTAATTTGTCTGTTGTGTCACTTGTGTTTTATTCGTCCATTCTTTTTAAATTAGTCTCTTCTCTCTTTAGGAATAGCCATTGTTCAGCCGTTCTTTCATTTGTCCATTCTTTCATTTGTCTGTTTCGTTTGTCCATCCTTTTTTTATTGGTCTGTTCTCTCTGTCTTTAGGTTTGCCATTGTTCGTCCGTGCTTTTGTTTGCCTCGTTTGTCCACTCCTTAATTTGTCTGTTCTGTCGCTTGTCTATTCTTTTTCATTTGTCTCTTCTCTCTTTAGGGTAGCCATTGTTCATCCATTCTTTCATTTAATGTGTTTTGTTTGTTCATTCTTTCATTTGTATGTTTTCGTTTGTTCATTCTTTCATTCGTCTGTTTCGTTTGTCCATTCTTTCATTTGTCCGTTTCGTTTGTCCATTCTTTCATTTGTCCGTTTCGTTTGTCCATTCTTTCATTTGTCCGTTTCGTTTGTCCATTCTTTCATTTGTCCGTTTCGTTTGTCCATTCTTTCATTTTATTTGTTTTGTTTGTCCATTCTTTCATTTGTCTGTTTCGTTTCTTCATTCTTTCATTTGTCCGTTTCGTTTGTCCATTCTTTCATTTGTCCGTTTCGTTTGTCCATTCTTTCACTTGTCAGTTTTTTGATGCATGTTCTTTTTTTGTCCTTTGTCCATTCATCTGTTCTTTCTTCCTTTCTGTCTTCCATTGTTTGTTCGATCTTTTCGTTTGTTTTTCCATTCTTTTGGTTGATTGTCTACACTTTCATTCGATTGCCTTTTCTTTCTTTCTTTCTCTCTGTTTTTATCCATTTTCTTGTAGTTCATTTATTCTTATTTGTCAATTTCTCCGTTCTTTTCTTTCTGTGTGACATATTTTCTTTCTTTAGGCCATTTGCCTTCTTTATTCTTTCCACTTGCCTGTTTTTTTTTTCTTTCTGTTTGCCTGCTTCATTTCATACACTCGCTTGCCGTCTTTCTTTCAGTTGTTTGCCTTCTTTCTCTTAAGTTTGCCATTGTTTGTAGTTTTCATTTGTTTGGTCCTTTTTCCTGTTAGCCTTTTTTCTTCCTTGTAGCCATTAGCTTATATCTTTATCTCTTTTTTTATTACGTCTTTAATTTTATTTCTCCTCTCCTTTGCCATCTTTTTTTTTTAATCCCTGCCCTTGATTCTTATCTTCCTCCTGCCTAAACAAAACAAATAGGACATAAAACACATCAGGAAGCTTGCTGTGATAATCTAGCAGTGACGCTTCAGGCTCGTCGGCAGTTTTCCCGTCAGTGCTGGTAGGGAAGGTTCTATAAGTGTCATGCTGTGGTGTAATCTGACACATTGTCGTAATAATGAGGCTTTTTTTACAGTACGGGAGTGTCAGGAGATGTTTGTGTGTGGTTTTTTTCACTCGTACACACCAGCTTTACTCATCTTACACCAGAGTGCGGCCACCAGCTTGTCTTGCAGGTGCATCTTTTTCCTTATATTTCATACAGGAAACATTTGCGCAGGCTTACAGTAAATGATGCATTTCTGGTGGTCCCCACAGATGAGCGCTGCCACCTCATCTCTACCGGGTCTGTCTGTATTTCCCCCGGCAATGATTTACAAAACTCTTCTACAGTAAATCACTGGCACAGAGGATATATTTTGTTGTTTTCTTGTCACTCCCAGCTTTTGGTCGTTGAATGTTTATGCTTAAGATTAACTGTTTTTTTCCAAGGCATTGTTAGATGCCAGTGTTTCCTGTCATAGCTATGCAAAGATTTGATTTCAAAAACGGTATCATGACTATTAAACTTAAACTTAAATCTGTATTTAACCCCAGAATGATCTCAAAGTAAAAATACATGCTAAAGTCTGATTTTGAGGTGGTTGCAGTTTAAAATTAAATTTGAAAGATTTGAAAGATTCAAAAGTAATAATTTTGATAAGAATTATTGACCATGAAGTATTTAACAACAAAAGCAGCATTTAATCGGTCACTTGCTGCTGTCGCATTGTTTTGCATAATGCAAATAGTTGCATTATGAGGATATGAGTAAACGTTTGTCTTTATGGAAATTTTATCTTACATGGTGTGACACTGGTGAAGGTTTTATGTGCATAGTGCAAAGACTCGACTTAACCATGACTACATTTGTCGATTAGTTGTTGCAGACTTACACAAGTACAATGAAAGATCTAAGAAACCTCAGAACAATGATGGATTTCAATGGGACGATTGGAAAATGAGCCTCAAACCTTGAGGGTTAAACTCTCACTGTGCTTATTTGCAGGCATTTTACCTCGTGATCATGTAAAACGGCTCAATTTAGTCTGGCAAATATCCACCGTCTCGCTCAGGAACAAAAGATAGTCTCATTCGGTCAAGGTCAGTGAGTTCATGTGAGGTCGCTTGGTAGTGGGCAGAATTAATGTTTTTTTTGTTCATTTTTTTAATGTACATTTATTTTCACCTTTATCATAAATCTGTTAAAAGGAAAGAAATCTGCTTAAATGTTTCTCATTTATTAGTTATTTCTCAACATATTTTCTTTGCTAACAAATGTAAAAGTCAGCATTTTTTGCTTTGGCGTTCCGTTTAAGCAAACACATTTCCGGAAAAGTGAAATATTAATAACATTCATCAGTCCGATGCCACTCTGTCATCCTGAAGCGGGGGAATCCCTGTTTGCTGGCTCAGCAGCGGAGAAAAGGAGTGGAGAGAGAGGCGGCGGCCTGGCCTTCCAGGAAGTCTCGCCTTGTTCCTTGTGGTTTGCCCGAGAATGTACAAAGTCAAATTATGCCGTTGCCATTTGCTAAACCATATCCAAAGTCATTCCCCTTAGAGAACTGCAGTTTTAGGGTTTGTTTGTTCTCTTATTGGAATCAAGTTGACTTATGGGATTTCTTTGTTCCGTTTGGCAACGCTCTGCAAATGTGTCCTCAGAAGATCAAAGTAAGCATAAAATAAGTTACAACATGATTCTGACAGCAAATCGCGACCACAGCCGTTTGATCAGTGTAAATGGGCAGGTTGTGACCTCAGGTTTCAGAATCTCCCCAGCTGATGGTTTTGGCAGCACCTTCACTACTGAATCGAGTGCTTCTTTGGTTTTCAGTGGGAGTGAATCCAGTGCGGAGACGGTCTATATCAGGTCCCTGCTGGAATGTTGCCATTCTATATATGGGCATAAAAGTGTTTTTGTCCGTTGTCAAGTCATTCTGTGTCCCACAAGCACTTCATCCTTCCCAGCACAATGAAATCAATGAGCAACATCATTTGAATGCGGAAAGACAACTTAACCACTGCCTGGAGACAGGAACAGACTGTTGCTTAAAAACTCGACTTATTATAGTGTGATTTAAGCCTAGACTTTTAATAAACGCTGCTCCAATAAATGACATTTAAATTTTTAAAAGTTGGAAACAGTTGGAAATCTAGCATTTTCAAGGGTATTTATGTATGATTAGTATCTAATTTTAATGCTTATAATAAATTCATTACCATTATTTATATAAAATAAAAAAATTTAACTATTTTTTATAATGTATATTATATTATTTTTTTAGTGTTACAGTTTTTAAAAATTGTCTGGATTCGAGAGAAAAAAATGATGCATAATGTCCGCGTTTCTGGTGCAAGTTCGTGTAAATGTCAAAAAATTTTCATCGATATTCATAAAAAGTTGGTGTGTTCGTGTGTTTTTTTTTTTTTTTGTAAATATTAATATTTGGACCTAAATTAAATAGGTTATTCCAATTGACATATTTATATAAAATTAAAAATAAAAATATTATAGTGGTGTATAAATATATTTAAAAATATGGATCTTAATAAAATGTTTGGTAACACTTTATTTTAAGGTGTGCTTGTTACACACGTTACATGCACTTACTATTATAATAAAAATTAATTATGCATAATTACATGCAAGAAACCCTAATCCTAACCAATAGTAAGTGTGTGGGTGTGTATGTATGTCGGTTATGTTATGGGTGGGTGTGGTATGTATATACTATATGTACACTTACTCTTTGGTTAGATTAAGTTGGTTTAAGGTACATTGCCTGTAATTATGCATAAGTAATTTGTTAAATATATGTTATAATCCACATATTATATACATGCATTATATTGCATTTAGTATAAATGGTGTGTGGTCTAAATATAAATATATGGACATATTAAAGATTTTTGTTACAATTATATAATATAAAAGTGTGGTGGTGTATATATACATATACACACACACTATTATTTATATAATTGTATCATCTGTAACATTTTAATTTTATGATATAGATATATATATATATATATATTACAGTGTTAACCAGTTTTTTAATATGGAAAATGTAAAAAAAAAATGTATATGGATGAGATCTTGAGAATGATGCATGATGGCCGAGTTTTCCACTCTCGGTTTCATGTCGCTGCTTTTAATCTATGTTTTTAATCTCCATAATCAAGTATATATTTGTGGCTTCTAACAGAACTAGCATGCATTTGTTTTTAAACCTTTCACCTTTATAAAAGAGCACGCAGTCAAGCTCCGAGGTTCTCACGATACTGCTGTGACCCATCTAACATCACAAACATATACACACCTTCATTGCTGCAACAAAGTCATGTTTCGTAGCAGCTCTGATTCAGCTCTGAAACAGCTTCTATGCACATCCATGCACAAAGAATACAAGGATCTAAAGCATTGTGATATATGATTATATCAGTACAACCCATATTTTAGACTGTAAACAGCTCATTTTGAGGTCAGCCCTAATCTGACTCACACCGAAAAATTGTTCCTATTAATGAAATGGATCGAATACCACAGCCCCTGGCCACCCTCCAGTTCCTGGTTGTTTACCACTCGCTGGTTTTCCTCGAACAGTGAAGAGTTCTTGGAAAATCTTGGCTGTGCAAAGAGCGTCTCGAGTCCCTTCAGATCCCTCATACATTCCACTATCGCACACATGCACTCTTTTACTACAAAAGCCTCTGATTAGCTGAGTGCATTGTCCTTCACAACCAAAGCATAATGCAGTGTTGTTGCGTGTGACGTACCATCTGCACTTCATCTGTGCTGCCGCTTAATTAGATTGCAGGTTCAGGGTATATTCACTGTGTGTGGGTTTCACAGCTATCTTTAATCTGAACTCTCATGCGTACTGTTCTTTATGGTGAAACCGGATGAATTGCACCATTTAAACAGCAAAATGTGTCCCGCAATCTCCACCACATTCTGGTCTGCTATTAACATCCGTTTCATATCCAGATACTGTATCTTAAGAAGTTTCATTCTTAAAGTGTGCTCACATTTTCTGTTGCTTGTCGAAATTCTCATCAAAATCCAATCATTCCAATAGGAATCCGGAGTTTCACTGACGAACAGAAAGTGGCTTCTGTTTGAGCTGTGCTTCATATATCTCTGTTCTTCACGAACAATGGACATTTTTTGCAATTTCGTTACAGTTTCGCAATTGTAACTATTTTTTATTTATTTATTTATTTTCGCTAATTTATTTATTGTGTAATCTATTTAATTTATTGTATTTTTTTTATTTGTTGATTTATTTCATTAATTTATTGTTTTATTTTGAGGCTATTTACAAAGAATCTTTAAATTGTGTAGATCTTGCATTCATTTGTTGTTTTTTCGCTTATTTGTTTGTGTAATTTATTTTATTTATTGAAATTTTATTTGTTGATTCATTTGATTCATTTATTATTTTATTTTTAAGCTATTTACAAATACATATTTTTTAATTTACTTAGTTTTATTTTGTTTTGTTTTATTTATTGTATTATTCATTTATTGTTTCGTTTCATTATTTATTGTTTCATTTTAATTATCCTTCACAGTTGTTCTATAAACTTTACGTTCCATAAACTTCCCTCTGAGACTTTAATTAATGCTAAATATAATGTATTTCATGACATCTTCAAATGTTAATAATTTTGTGATTTTTGCTAATTTCGTGACCTCGCCTTTAGTTTCTCTGTAACCTTTTGCAGTACTTTGGATCAGGTCAGCAAGTAAAATAGCGATTGGTGAATTATTTTTGTTTTCTTTTCTCTCAGGACCTCCATTGTCTGGATGATCTGCCGATATTCTCCCCTCCGACCGACTCCTTAACCGAATACACCGTTAATAACTTAATTAATACTGACATGCCTCCCATCGTGCCCACGATATGGGACATCAAAACACCAGCATCAGTCCAAGAGGTGAGGCCAATTCCTGACACGCACTTATTCCAAATGCTGATGTTGAACTTAACCAATGGTTTTCAGTCGTTTTTGGCATTTATGCCGAATATTATTTCCGTAGTACGAGAAACCACACCTGTTATTGACACACCCATGAACTGAACCTTTGTTCCCACTCTGATAGTAAAGCATGTGATCTTTCTGTTGGCTTTAACGTTTTCTTTTGTTTCTCTTTTTCCTCTTCAGTTAAATTCTAACAGGTTTCAAGGTTTAAACTCGTTAGATGACATCAGTGCTATCATTAATACACCACCCATAGGAGGTTATCAGGTAATTGTATGTTATTAATAATGAATAATATATATTTTTAGAAAAACTGTAGTAGTAGTTGTAGTTAACACATTTTTATTATACATAAATTATTTTATATAACATAACTTAAATAAAAGCATAATAAAAAATGCTCAAGTAAAAAAATATTTTTATACAAATATAAAATATTTCTTTAACATGTAAATGAGATTTCAGTGCCTCTGTAAAGTCTTTCTCTTTCTGTTTTTCTTCTCAATCATATCACGTGTTTACACAGAGACCCCAAACACAGCCAGAAGAGGAAGAGGAAGTCGAGGTGGAGGAAGCAGAAGAGCTGGGTCATGTTGACACCTATGCAGACTACAGGCCCTCTAAATGTGAGCATTGATTTTTGGAATACCTTTTATGGCTATTCGTGTCCTTACTGGGAGGAGTATATGTTTTCGCGTTCGCTTTTGAGATCTAGCCAAGATGGAAGATCCAATCCAGACGAAGTGTGGTGGAGAACCAACACTTTGTCCAGCGTACCTCCTCCAGATATCACCTACACCCTGTCCATCCCAGAGACCACCATAAACAGCGGCCAGCTCTCTGCCTTGCAGCTGGAGGCCATTATCTACGCCTGCCAGGTACCCCGACCAGCTTTGCCTTTCATCTCTCACTTAGTTAAACAACATGCACAACAAAACCTTAAAAGAAAATAATGGACTGAACTCTTTCACGCAAAAAAAATATTATATATAATATTTTTTTTTTTTTATATATATATATATATAATATATAATATATATATATATATATATGTGATATATATATTAAGGCTCTTTACAATTTTTTTTTATAATTGTTTAGATCTTGATATTAAGTTATTTGTTATTTATTGCTTGATTGTTTGATTCCTGTATTATTTATATATTTTGTTTTATTTTATGTATGTTAACGCTGAAGCGATTATAAAAAACATTTTGAAATTGTCAGATCCTACTTTATTTATTTATTGTGTAATTTATTTATTTATGTATTATTTAAGTATTGTTTTTCTTTAGGCTATTTACAAGACATGTTTTAATGTTTAGTACTGATTTATATTTATTTTGAGGTATTCACAAAGAATTGTAAATGGTTAGGATCGGCATTATTTATCTATATATTGTATATTATTATTGTTTTGTTTTGAGGCTATTACAAGATTTTGATTGTTTAGATCCTGCATTTATTATTATTGTTTTATTGAGGCGATTTAAAATTATTTTTAAATTGTTTAGACCTCATGTATTTATCTATTATTTATTACTTTTTATGTTTTCTTGTGTCATTGTGTACTTTTGTATTCTTAATTCTTTTTTGTAATTATTATGTGGCATTTAAGTAAAAAAAAAATAATTATTATATAATAATAATATATAGGCTCCGGTAATATATACCCTGCACAGTTCATTAAGGCTGTATTCCCTAAACTTATATGTCTGTCAAAACTGTTTATGGACCGAACAGTATTTACTATAAACTTCCCTCTGAGAACTTTAATTGATGCTACATATAATGAATTTCATGACATTATCAAATTTTAATCATTTGGAATAATTAATTAAAACAATAAAACATTTAATTAAAACAAACTTTTTTAACTTAATTTTATATTGCATGTTAAATGTTATACAATTTTATTTAATTCAGCATTGGTATTTCTCTCATAATCTCACAAACGCCCCTGCAGTTCCATCATAAAGATATAGTAAACTCAGTATCAGACTGTTTGCAAATATTTTATTCTTTCTAATCATTGATATCGACTTCTTTATAACACTCTACAGCAACATGAAGTGATTCTGCAGAAGAACCAGCGGGCTGGCTTCCTCATAGGGGACGGCGCCGGAGTGGGCAAAGGCCGCACAGTGGCTGGCATCATTCTAGAAAACTACTTAAAGGGAAGGAAGAAATCACTATGGTAAGCGATCTCCAGATCCGTCAAGCCTTACAAAACTCGCACCGTTGACTCCACAACAAAGACCAACTCTAGATCCGATGCCTCATCCTCCTCATCTCTCCTCCAGGTTCAGCGTCTCCAATGACCTGAAATATGACGCAGAGAGAGATCTCCAAGACATCGGTGCATCCAATATACAAGTGCATGCCTTGAATAAGGTCACTATTACTGTGCGGCTCAATACGGCAGCCCTGTTAACGGAGATCACGTTTCCAGTGATGCACTTTCTCACAGAATTTCTCCATAGCTTTTCTCAACGCGTCTAACTGTAACTGTTTTCCATGCAGATAAAGTACGGAGACACAGCTACCTCAGAAGGGGTCCTGTTTGCGACCTACTCGGCGCTAATCGGGGAGAGTCAGGCGGGCGGCCAACTCCGAACGCGCCTGAAGCAGATCTTAGACTGGTGTGAGCCGGGTTTTGATGGAGTTGTATCCTTCACCTTCTATGTGCATAAAATTGATTTTGTTGGCAGGGGTTTGCTAACCTTAAACCTCTTGCAAAATACATGTTGTTTCCAAAAATTAAAGCTATATTAAAAATTCAGTGTTATCACAATAATACATATAATACAATATAAATATTTATTACAATTCTGGAAATTGAAAAATGAAAAAACTGAAGATGAAACACAAATCTGGAAAATATTCGTAATACTTTGCATTATTATTATTATTATTTATAATAATAATAAAAACATTAAATCATATAAAAAAATTATTACATTTTTTGTTGTTTTCTAAGCGGATTCAAATACAATTTCCATTGTCAATATTGTTTTCTTTGTATACCACTTTTTACTTTTTAAGCAACATGGTTTTTTTTTTTTTTTTAGTTTGTTAATGGTGCATTTTAGTGTCAAGTTAATTTACTTTACTTTATGTAATGTTGGTTTATTTATATATTATTTATAGTATAATATGTTATTTTGTTTAACACTTTATTTCTTACTGTTAAAATGCATTTTGTAAAATCTTTTTTTTTTCCTTTTAAGATATATGCAGGCCCCATTGCAACTTTTGTTTTGTTTTAACAATCCTCAGTAAAATATGTGGGTGATATGAGTGTGAAGAGTGAAGTTGGTTTTACCCTTGACCATAGACATAGATTATATTTGACGAATGCCACAAAGCCAAAAATGCAACATCCACAAAGATGGGCAAGGCCGTGCTGGATCTGCAGAACAAGTTGCCGTCAGCCAGAGTGGTATACGCCAGTGCCACAGGTGCCTCGGAGCCAAAGAACATGATCTACATGAGCCGCCTGGGGATCTGGGGAGAGGGAACGCCCTTCAGAACCTTTGAAGACTTCCTCCACACCATTGAGAAGAGGTTTGTAGAGGAGCACGAACTTGTTAGCTGGCAAGTATGAAAACAGTCCTTTTTGGATATGTAATCTGATTGCACTCTTCATTGATAGGGGCGTGGGGGCCATGGAGATTGTCGCAATGGATATGAAGGTCAGCGGGATGTACATCGCACGCCAGCTCAGCTTCTCAGGAGTCTCATTCCGCATAGAAGAGATCAGCTTGGATGATGATTTCAAACTTGTGTACAACAAAGCTGCTAAACTTGTGAGTTATGAGAAGAATCCCTGAAATCCGAGTCATTCCTCTTACTATTACTTTAAAGGGATAGTTCACTCAAAAATGAAAATTACCCCATGATTTACTCTCCATCAAGCCATACTAGGTGTATATGACCTTGTTCTTTCAGATGAATACAATCAGAGTTATATTAACCCATTCACACGTGGGTTTAAAATATACTAGCTGAGCCCACAGAGTGAGTTTTTTTTAGGCGACCGTTATTTTAGAATGTATCGTATCGCCTTATTGTTTCCATGGTGACGCGTCATGCTTGTCATGTGACAACGCAGCCGCAGTAGATCGCAGATCACAGTAGATGACACGGATCGCTTTTTTCTGTTTTATTATTAATATTCACAAACATGCTTACTATATTATGAAATATCTGATATTCCAATTCTGAAATATGTGCAAGTAAATGTATTTGGTAGTGTTAGTTCACGCTGAATCTGAGCTGTAGGATTTACAACATGCAAATTCATCCTCTACTCCCGAAAGACGTTAAAGTAAGTCTTCGGTAAACTGGGAGAAGAGCATAGTAAACTTTATAGTTACCTACACAATGTGTATATGATATCAATAAAACATGTCGTCAGATTATATTTGTAAGGATCATTATTGCCGCTTCCATAGACATCAGCATGTATTTTACAAACTATAAATGTATGGTTTTGCTAGTACGTATGTGTATTTAAATGTCTGAAACCTAAAATAAGCATTATATGGTTGAAAACACTGGATAATATGACAAGAGCTTAGCGTGTCCGATCTGGCTCCGCGCCAGCAAAAGTGCGAAAGCAGATTTGAATTCAGCAGTTGATCACGTGACGCGCTGAACATTCTAATCACACCGGTGTGATCGTACGCGTTAAAGGGTTAAAAAATGTTCTGGCTCTTCCAAGATTTATAATTGCAGTGAATGGGGGGGGTCGAGTTTTTGAAGCCCAAAAAAGTGCATCCATCCGTCATTAACAACTTCAACGGCTCCGGGGGGGGGGGGGGGGGGTTAATAAAGGCCTTCTGAAGTGATGTGTTTGTGTAAGAAAAATATCCATATTTAAAACTGTATAAACCGTAATCTCTAGCTTCGGCTAACTGTCATACTCGTTCACGAGAGAGTGGTGTTCCAGCGGATGACGTAGGTGTAGCGTAAGCCCCGGTGACAATATGCTAGTCTCGTGAGAACCAAGTTTTGTTTACAGTACAAACTTTGACTTATATTGAAATCTTCTGATATTTTTCTTTAAAAATAGAATGGGAGACTTTGACTAGGGCTGTCAAAAGTAGCCAATATCACTCAGACTGAATATTCAAAAGTTTTCTGAAGCCAATGTAAGACTAAAAATGTATCTGTTCACTGATTATCTTCCGCTGAAATTATGAAGTTGCAGCAGAGGAGAAGTGTGGCTTCAGAAGACATTGAATACAGTGCAATACTAATATGAACCATTATTACAATACTTTAAAGGGGCATTCTGGTCATTTTGAAGCTTAACATCTTCAGTCCCTGTTCACTTTCAGTATATGAAAAAGAGTGACCAGGGTGTATAGGTTTGGTGGCTAAATGATGACTGAATTGTCATTTTTGGGTTAACTGTCCCTTTAAATGAAGTACAGCAATACAAGTATCTAAATTGGTCTGTAAATGGGTCATTCTGCTGTGTACTAGGTTTTATTACCAGTACTAGATTGTTACTAGTTACTGACTGTCTGACAGCTTACAGCTTGTTCATTCGTTGTGTATCCATCCGCGGATTATCCTTATTAACATTATTGGCTAACATTACTGGTTTAAATAATTTTTGTTTATCTTAATGGTTTAAAAAAAATGTTTTCGGCCTGCCAGTATGTCAGTGAATTTAAACTGATGCTTGCATTCAGAGTATAGGTGTGTGGGTTGTGTGTGTGTGGTGTGTGTGTGTGTGTGGGTGTGTGTGTGTGTGTGTGTGGGTGAGAGTGTGCGTGGTGTTATTTGAAGGCCAAGTGCCACTATTGTTGTATTTTTCTAATGTTAAATAAAGGAGATAATGTTTAAGTATTATTGATATTTTTTCCCTGTGGTATCGACTTGATATCAAGTATCGTGTACTTTTAGTGGTATTGGTACCGACTACTAGATTTTTGGTATCGTGACATCCCTACTGTGTACACATATCTGACACATAAATCTAATATCTCATTTGCAGTGGGCGAAAGCTTTGGCCGAGTTCATGCAGGCCGCTGATGAGCTCTGCATGAGTTCCAGGAAGTCCCTGTGGGGTCAGTTTTGGTCATCCCACCAGCGGTTTTTTAAATACCTCTGCATCGCCGCCAAGGTTCGCTGCCTGGTGGAACTGGCCAAAAAGGAGCTGGAAGCAGGGAAGGTCAGTCAGATCAGTGACCCTGAACTTTCTCTAATGATTATGTGTGTTGCTATAGGATTTTTACACTTTTTTCTCCTCTCTCTAGTGTGTCGTGATAGGGCTACAGTCAACAGGTGAGGCTCGAACCAGAGAAGTCCTTGACGAAAACGACGGACACTTAGACAGATTTGTCTCTGCTGCTGAGTAAGTGAATTTTGGGCATCATTGAAACCTTTCTGAAATATATGGACACCTTATGACTGCTTCTTTCCAGAGTAGTGCTCTTGCAGTTTCACAATGATAGAAAGGTTTCTCAATATGTGGTCGTCTCACAGGCCATGCATCATTCTGAAACCCAGTGTCATCTGATAACCACTTCCTGAGGCCATCAGCTATTACACAAAACACTTTTTTGACACAATAATGTGTTTGTGTGTTCCTCAGGGGTGTTTTTCAGTCGCTGGTCCTCAAACACTTTCCGTCAGAGAAGCAGATGAGAGAAAAAGGAGCGGGGAACAAAAGGAAACGTGAGTCGTGTCGCGCTTTAGTATCACTGTCTATACATTGCTGGTCTTCGTTTATATCCTCATGGTTTAACTGAACGTTCTTCCGCAGGTAAGCCAGGGGGACGGCAGCCAAAGCTACCCCGACATGGCACTGATGTAGCGGGAGTGATCAACATCAGCGATGACAGTAGCACAGAGTCTGACGTCTTGGATAGCGACTCCAACTCCTCGCCAGACTCAGTCCAAGACAACAACGACGATGTCATCTTCGTCGATCAAACCAGCTACCAAATGGGTACGCTGACTGTGTATTTCATGGAGCAACTCACATTATCTCCACGCATCCTGATGATTTTCACTTACAGCACCTTTGAAGTAAGCAAAAGCAACTGATCTTCACTTTCATCCTTCCTTAGCATGGTTAGAGGAGAAGAAACAAGGGCTTCTCAACAAGATCGCTGAGCTGGGAAAAGAACTACCTCTTAACACACTGGATGAGCTCATTGATAAATTTGGAGGTCCAGAACACGTATCAGAGGTCATTATTTATGTATTCATATTCCTATACATAGCTACACCTCAAAAACAAGGTTGTGTCCAAGCGCTAAACATTCTTTGTGTCTGTGTGCCCAGATGACGGGACGCAAAGGCAGAGTGGTGCGTCGACCTGACGGCAGCGTCCGTTACGAATCCCGCGCTGAGCAGGCCCACACTATCGACCAAATCAACGTCAAAGAGAAAGATCGCTTCATGAATGGAGAGAAGGTAGAAAGGAATCTCAGAAAGGAAATCTCCAACCTTTCTGCTCTGATTCCTTTGGTGCATCCATTTAAGCCTTACTTTACTCCCTTCAGTTGGTAGCCATCATATCAGAAGCGGCCAGTTCTGGGATCTCACTTCAGGCTGACAGAAGGGTGAAGAATCAGCGTCGGAGGGTTCACATGACCCTGGAGCTGCCTTGGAGTGCAGACAGGGCCATCCAGCAGTTTGGTGAGTAGACAGCATTACCTAATGTCTACCTAGTAAATTTGTGGCCATGCACTAGTTATTTCATCTACTCTAAGTGGGTCAGTCTTCCAGCTCCAGGCTAGATCACAAGTACTGTTGAAAAGTGGTTACACTGTCAATACCCAAACACAGCGTCAATAATTCCACCTGCATCACCCAGCCACAACCTCTGTTATCAAAGCTCTCTTCCCATAAAGAGTGTCACTATACCACAACAACTAGCTGACAACACTTTCTGTTCTTCAGGTCGTACTCATCGTTCCAATCAGGTCACAGCACCGGAGTACATCTTCCTGATCTCCGAACTGGCAGGCGAGCGACGATTTGCATCCATCGTGGCAAAGAGGCTGGAGAGTTTGGTGCGTCCCTGACATGCTAACTCTTAGTTGGTTTCCATTTCTCAGTGATGTAAAAATTGTAATTACTTATATACAGTGGGTACGGAAAGTATTCAGACCCCCTTAAATTTTTCACTCTTTGTTATATTGCAGCCATTTGCTAAAATCATTTAAGTTAATTTTTTTTCCTCATTAATGTGTACACAGCACCCCATATTGACAGAAAAACACAGAATTGTTGACATTTTTGCAGATTTATTAAAAAAGAAAAACTGAAATATCACATGGTCCTAAGTATTCAGACCCTTTGCTCAGTATTTAGTAGAAGCACCCTTTTGATCTAATACAGCCTTGAGTCTTTTTGGGAAAGATGCAACAAGTTTTTCACACCTGGATTTGGGGATCCTCTGCCATTCCTCCTTGCAGATCCTCTCCAGTTCTGTCAGATTGGATGGTAAACGTTGGTGGACAGCCATTTTTAGGTCTCTCCAGAGATGCTCAATTGGGTTTAAGTCAGGGCTCTGGCTGGGCCATTCAAGAACAGTCACAGAGTTGTTGTGAAGCCACTCCTTCGTTATTTGAGCTGTGTGCTTAGGGTCATTGTCTTGTTGGAAGACAAACCTTCGGCCCAAGTCTGAGTCCTGAGCACTCTGGAGAAGGTTTTCGGCCAAGGATAGCCTGTACTGGGCCGCATTCATCTTTCCCTCGATTGAAACCATTCGTCCTGTCCCTGCAGCTGAAAAAAAAAAACACAGCATGATGCTGCCACCACCATGATTAACTGTTGGGACTGTATTGGACAGGTGAACAGCAGTGCCTGGTTTTCTCCACACATAAACCGCTTAGAATTAAGGCCAGAAAGTTCTATCTTGGTCTCATCAGACCAGAGAATCTTATTTCTCACCATTCTTGGAGTCCTTCAGGTGTTTTGTAGCAAACTCCATGCGGGCTTTCATGTGTCTTGCACGAGGAGAGGCTTCCGTCGGGCCACTCTGCCCTAAAGCCCCGACTGGCGGAGGGCTGCAGTGATGGTTGACTTTCTACAACTTTCCCATCTCCCGACTGCATCTCTGGAGCCCAGCCACAGTGATCTTTGGGTTCTTCATTACCTCTCTCACCAAGGCTCTTCTTCCCCGATAGCTCAGTTTGGCCGGACGGCCAGCTACAGGAAGGGTTCTGGTCGTCCCAAACGCTTTCCATTTAAGGATTATGGAGGCCACAGTGCTCTTAGGAACCTTAAGTGCAGAAGAATTTTTTTGTAACCTTGGCCAGATCTGTGCCTGGCCACAATTCTGTCTCTGACCTCTTCAGGCAGTTCCTTTGACCTCAATGATTCTCATTTGCTCTGACATGCAATGTGAACTGTAAGGTCTTATATAGACAGGTGTGTGTGGCTTTCCTAATCAAGTCCAATCAGTATAATCAAACCACAGCGGGACTAAAATGAAGGTGTAGAACCATCTCAAGAAAGATCAGAAGAAATGGACAGCACCTGAATTAAAAATATGAGTGTCACAGCAAAGGGTCTGAATACTTAGGACCATATGATATTTCAGTTGTTCTTTTTTAATAAATCTGCAAAAATGTCAACAATCCTGTGTTTTTCTGTCAATATGGGGTGCGGTGTGTACATAATGAGGGAAAAAAATTAACTTAAATGATTTTAGCAAATGGCTGCAATATAACAAAGAGTGCAAAATTTAAGGGGGTCTGAATAATTTACGTACCCAATGTATATATTATTTTCTCATTTGTTTAAATAATAATTGTATATAATTGTAATTAAAACCTTGCATTCAATTCACTACTTTGGTCCTGGCATTTCTAACCGACGTGTTTGCTTTTCACAGGGAGCTCTGACTCATGGTGACAGGAGGGCCACAGAGTCTAGAGACCTTAGCAAATACAACTTTGAAAATAAAGTGAGTAACTGACATAGAACAGTGACTGCTAAAAATACTCAGATAAATCATGGACTAACTCGTGGTCTGTTTTGGCTGTTCCTCATAGTATGGCACCAAAGCTCTAGATAAGATTACCAAAGCCATCCTTGGTCAGATCGAAAGCAAGGTACCCCCTCCACAGGACTATCCTGGTGGTGACGCCATGTTCTTCAGAGGTAAACAGGTTTTGTGCATTACTCTTACTTGCATTAAGATGTGGATCAGGTAGAACCGTTATCTCACCAAAGCCACCAATGCCTTCTAATCTTAGACATGAAGCACGGTATGATGGACGTAGGCATGCAATGCAGTCAATCACGCTTGGGCATCAACACTGAAAAAGGTAAGGTTTCCACAAGAGACATATCGCATTTGTTTTGTACACACCTGATGTATTTCCTCACATGCATACTCGTATCTCCCCACATCATGTGATTCCTCTTTGATTTAGACTGCAATATCACCAAGTTCCTCAACCGGATACTGGGCCTAGAGGTGCACAAACAGAACTCCCTCTTCCAGTACTTTACAGACAATTTCGACTACTTGATCGAAAAGGACAAGAAAGAGGGCAAATATGATATGGGAATACTGGGTAAGAAGCACTTCTTCTGTTGGTATGGTACTTTATGTTGGATTGATATGCTTAGATGACAACCAAGTATCTGCTTTCTCTCAGATCTGGCACCAGGCAATGATCAGATTTATGAAGAAACACAGGAGAAGTTTCTAACAGCGGGAAATCCTCAAGATGGTCAAGTTATCCTGTACAAGGTCAGTATTTTTTAAAAAGTGTGCATGATACACAAAGTTGCATAGATTCTTCCATACAGAGGTTCATAGAAAACAGCTCTTAAATGGTTGAGCTTAGAAAATATGCCTAAGGCACATGAGTTTCATGCTTGACACGCACTAAAAAACACGCTAATCATCCCTTCCACCAAGAGCAAAGTTTATTTTGAGAGCTTACTCAATGAGGACTGGTTTAACAGCTGTTACTGAAAGTGACTCCTTGACCGAGAATAAACCACACTGCAAGACCTTTCTCTTCGCATATATTTGGGATAGCCAGGACATGTTGGACATAAGGATGTAACGATTAACCGTGAGCCGGTTGAAAATCGATTCAAATATGTGACGATTAAAATCGATGGAGATGCCTAACAAATCGCGATACAATTGGAGTAGGAGTTTATATGAATGTATCTCTGAGTGGAACTGACTGTCTTTAGAAAAGTTTACTTGGTATTTTATTTTATTTGTGTAACTTGTTTGATTTGGGGTTTGTTTTAAAATTTCTATTTAGTTTTGATACATTTCAATTTCACAAAGAAGCATGCAGCAATAGCCTAATAAAAGGACACCTTTTCATTTACTGTATAATGTCTTCAATCTCATTTTGTTAAAAAATCGTGAGAAAATCTAATCGTGAGTTGAGTGAATCGTTACATCCCTAGTTGGACAGTAATGTGGACATGACTGACGAACATTATCTCTGACAGAACTGTTTGTTTTGTTGAACAGATAAGTGTAGATAGAGGTATGCCAATGGTTGGAGGCTCTCCAGAAGGCCCAAACTCTCAGCAACCCGGATGAAGGCTTCTATTTATCCTATAAAGTGAGTATATGAGCAAAAAAGTCTAATCTTTCCAAATTTGCATATAGTTTCCTTATAGTAACACAGAAAAGATTGTTCCTTGATAGAATCTTTCTCTTCAAGGGTAAAGGAGGGTTTATGTGTCATTAGAGTTCTTCAGTAGTTGACTCTGCCGTTGAACATGTTTGTGCCTGTCTTGTTTGCAGTTGAGAGGTAACTATCCATGCGTGCTGCTAGCCGTGCAAGGCCAGGAGCGCAACATGATCATCTACAAACCAAACATCGGCAAGCAGGCCCAAACGGAAAGCCTTGAGAATCTCCAACAAAAATACCGCAAGGTGTGTTCAAATGTACTGATCAGAGCAAAGGAGACCTTCCTGAAAATGACATGCAGAGCTGCTGTGGAAAACGTCTCTGCTGCCATCTAGTGAGCATTACAGGTTTAAGACACTGTTTAAGTGATGTTTTCTACCCTTGCTTCAGGTCACTCCGGAGGAGGCACAGGATAGCTGGGAAAACCAGTTCACTTTCTCCTTCAGGAAATGTAGCCATGCTAACTGGTGAGGAAAGAGACCTTCCCGACTTGGTACTAGCCAAACTGTGCCCAGAGATTCTAACATGTATGCATGTTTCCTGCAGGAACGGGAGGTGCAAAAAGGTAGAGGAGGGTCAGGAGTGCTTAATGGGCACTCGACTGCGTCAGTATCACATGTTGTGTGGTGCTCTGCTCCGCGTTTGGAAGCGCGTCTCCGATGTGGTCGCTGACGTCACCAGCTCCAGCATTCTCCAAATTGTCCGCCTCAAGACCAAGGACAGCAGCAAACAAGTTGGTGAGTTAACCCGTTAACCCCTTCCTGAGGAGTTCCTGACTAGCAGATTATGATGCTCTGGTCTGATATCCAAAAGTAGTAGGTTCAACGACACCACTACAGCCGTTTGAAGGAAATCAGCATCTTGAAATGGATGTTCTCTCTTTCTCCCAGGTATTAAGATCCCAGAGACCTGCATGTCAAAGGTGCGTCAGGAGTTGGTGAGGATGGATGCAGAGGTAAAGCAGCGACGTCGAGAGAAGGAGCAGCAAGCTCAGGAGCAGCGTCAGGTCGAGGAGCAACAGAGGCTGATGGCACAGCATCAGCTTCAAGAATTTTTCACCCCGAATTTGTTCACCACTTTGCCACCTCCCAACCTGGCCAGCTTACCCACCCCATACGTATCCTTCCCCTCATTCCCTTCCATTGAAACCCCTTTGGAAGAAATCCTGGACTTGACGGTTCCCAATTCCTCATCCTCCTCCCAAGTTAGCACTCAAGCTGACCTGGGTGTGGACAACCTCTCCAGGCAACCCGACCCTACGGTGGATGACTTCAACCTTGAAGAGTTTATTCAAGTGCAGCCGCAGCAGGAGAGCCAGGTCATACAGGAAAGCAATTCAGCACGAGACAAAGACCTGTTAGACATGTTATTGTCCTTGAACTCATTTATAACACCCCTTAGTCAGACTGTCCCTGCCTCTTCCTCCTCAGATGCACCTTCGTCGGTACCCATGGTATTTTCAAATTCCTTCTCTTCTTCCTTGTCCAATTACCAATCTTCCTCGTCGCTCGTCTCTCTCCCCCCTACGGACCAGCAGATGCTCCCGTTACCCAACAGCCACTGCAGCTCTGAAGCCAACATAAACGTACGAGAGGTGCTGAACAGCATGCTGCGAGGTGGAACAGAACCACGCCAGTCCATCATTAAGTACCAACAACCCGAGTGAGATCCTTCCAGTCGGACTCTCCTGTAAACGCGCACACACTCAGGGCTGTAGTCTGACCACTGCCGGCGTCCTTCTCCGCCATTGGTCTCGGTTCCACAAGCATGAGATTCTGCTTCACAAGATGGGAGGAAGTTTGGTGTTCGCTCTGTTCTCGAGTCGAATATGATCCCTACACAATTTGTCTCTGGAACTTCAGGATAGTTACCGAGGTGGTCATCCCTGTTTCAGCATCCTGAATTTTAGACACTGGGGTTTCAAAGAGTATTGATTTACCTGAAATAGTTCAAGTGCAAATCTTGGGTTTGGTTTCGGTTATATCATACCACATGGTACATTATATTTTGCTCAAGATGGAGCATGCAGGAGTGAAAAGACACTTGAGGTACTATTTTGGTTCCTCATTGGAGGAACCCTCTGGGGAAGCTCCAGGCACCTTTGAAGGTGCCTCAGATGTTCTTTTGAGTCCTGAATGATCTTCGATATATATTTGAAATCCCTCAAAGACTTGCTTTCATTAAGGGGTCACTAAAGCTGTAAGTTCCTTATAGAACATTACTGACTCTCTCCATTTGAAAGTGTGCCTAGAGGTTCTCCAAAGGGTTCTACCAAAGTGCCGACCAAAAGGAACCCCATAGGTACCTCATTTTTCTGTAGTATCATTTTATTGTGGCCACAGATTCCAAGTGGGCCTAGCTGAAGTTGTACGAGCCTCACATATGCAAGATGTACCGCAAGGAACCTAAGCTTTGTTTTGCGTCGAACAATCATCAGCTTTACATTTCCATGATGAACTTCTGTTAAACAAAACACTTTTCCTGAGGAGCAAGAGAATATGTGCCTTTGGAACAGACAGTGGAATGTAGACGTAAACACATACTCCTGTACCGTTCATGTGCAGATGTTTGTAACGTATTTATTGCCTTTATTTATCAGGCCTTGAAACAGTGTGCCAGTTGGAGAGCGTAACTACCTACAAATCACTTACCTGTGCAGCTGTCTCTCTGTTGTTCTAAAATAGAACAGTCTGTCCTGCTGTCCCCGGTCTCGCAATGTAACAAGACAGAACGGTAACGGTGTATTAGCTGATTGATTTATTGATCCCAAAAGGGCTTTCGTCGCACTTCGGCCCTGTCTTAGTACAATATTTTCATTGTGACCTAGAAACTAAAAAGTCCTTTCTCCCTCACAATCCAGTATGGATAAAAAAAATAAATAAAAAAAAAAGATCAGATTTCTTCGTTTGATGCAATGTGAAATGCATCCCTGGTACAGTCAAGAAGGGGCAATGAAACTTTTATCGAGTTTTTTAGCCCTTATTTAATAGAATCATTGTCAGATGTTTTAAATATTTGTATAACAATTACTTGATTATTCGTATTTAATTTTAAAGGGACATGTTTTAGATAATTTTTTATGTTTTCTTTTATTGATACTATGATATTTTGTAAACAAAACGACAAACAATTCAAAGCAAAATTAAATTTTGTTAGACATTGCTCTGCTGCACTGGGTGGTTGAATACTTTGTTCCTTTTTTTCTGTTTATCTTTATTCTTTATGCAATTGATACATTCTTATATATTTTCACAGCAATAGCCAGATATTAATATTGAACTGAAACCCAAATATTCCCTTCAACAGTTCATGGCATCTCAGGATGAAATTTATGTCCAATTAGTTAAAGATTTTTATTTAAATCTGATCAAATGTATCCAAATGTTTAATGTCTGCCTAAAGATAAGGTTTGTCTTGTCTTGTCATTGACGCATATGAAATATTATTTATTTAGCCATTATTGCATATTTACTGCAGTTTATTTTATTCTTTTCATTAAGGGAAATTCTTTCAGCCACATTTGCACAATTTTTTTTGTGAAATTACATGTAGTTTCTTTCTCCTGCATATAGTTGTTACATACTCGTACAAGAATTTGAATTGTTCCATAATTGTTCAGTGCATCACATTGTATCCATTTAGTTTTTTCAGTGCCTCCCCAAAAAGATGAACATGTGACTTAAGTTTCTGTTATGCATTCTAATAAAGCGTCTTATACAACGAAAGCACTATACGATGAGGCCATGAAACTGGGACAAAGTCAAATGAACCTGTTACTAAATAGAAATGCATTTGACTTGCTCTGTGTATGATTTGCACTAAAACAGCATAAATGAATTTCTGTCTGGTTTGTGATCCAGTGCTGCCATGTTTGTTTGCTCATAGCCCTTCGTGGGAATGTTCAATACTGTAAACGTCTCGATTCATTGGCTTCGCTTTTATATCAATATGGCATTTACGTAATTTATTGCTATGAAAAAAAACATGCTACTGACTATATGTATCTTGAACCATTTTATTCCTGTGTTCTTATGCTTTTGTCATTTTCTGTAGGCCTATTTATAATTTAGATCCAATTGTATATATTGTAAAAAACAAAAACAAAAAAAACAAATTGTGCCTTTCGACTGTTTCTTAAAGAAATTGTTTTCTACGTGTATCTAAAGAATGGAACATATTACAAACTTTGTTATTAACAAAGCAAAAAATAAATAAAATGTTCAGATTATAGAGTTTGTTGTGCGATTATTTTTGGTTAATTGCTGTTGCATTGTTATATGTTGCCAATACAAAAATTGTAGTTTACTGATGACATTTAAAGGGGTCATAGGATGCCCGTTTTCCACAAGTTGATATGATTCTTTAGGGTCTTAATAAAAGTTCGATAAATGTTTGGGTAAATTCCTCAGTGGTCATGTAAAACAACACCTTTTTACTTTGTCAAAAACAGCTCTTTTCAGAGCATGCCATTTTTGTAGCATTTTCCTTTAAAAGTTAATGAGCTCTGCTGACCCCGTCCCTCTCTTCTGAGCCGCTCTCTGAGAGATGGTACGCTTTAGCCGCATTCATCGTAAAACTCGCTAATTATCACATTATTAGGAAAGGCGATTTGCAAAGATTCATTACAAAACATACTCACTTCTTCTGTAGATGAGGCTGGATCATGAATGATTCGCGCGAACATAGACGCATTTATGTAGATCGGGGGCGCCTTCCCTTCAGAAGCAATGTAATCCACTGTGAGTTCAGCGGCTCAGATGTCGGGAGTAAAATGACGACTGCTACATTCATTATTACATCCAACAACAAAACAACTCAATCGCTTAGGAGTCATTCTTGTCTAAATCTGCTCCGGCGGTGAAACAATGGCAGACTGATGACAGTCACTCAGGGCGGGTCGAAGGTAAGAAGCGCCAGTCCAGTCGTGCTGAAATACTACTTTTCAATCAAACTATTGTGGGAGGGGCCTGTCTTTGTGACGTCACACAGACAGGCATCTGAGATCAGCTTGATTTGAGAAAGGGGAAAACATTTAACCAGATTTTTAAAAAAACACTGGGTGGATTTTTATCATTATAGGGTGGTTGTGTACACACACTGCCAGCACACATTTCAGTTCAAACAACTTGTAAAAGTGCACGTAGCATCCTATGACCCCTTTAAAATAATTTTATTGTATATATTTTAATTTCAGAGTGCTTAGCTGATGTTTCTCTTGATTTTTCTCTAGAAGTATGTAAATATGTTGGTTTGTGCGTTGAACCGGTTAGTGGCTTTGATCTCTTTGGCTCTTTGGAAGTTTACTAAGTGGTCACCTGTCCTCTGGTTAACAACAATTGATCTTAATAATTCTGTAAGGTACTTCTTCAAATGATGCCATATTACCATCACAGTATCATAGTTTTGGTACCAGTGTCAAGAATCATGGTAACACCATACCTTTTGTAAATGTATGAAATGCCATAATTCAATAATATTATATACCATTTTGTATTACACTTGACACCATGGTCCATTAAGCTAAGTTTATTCGTTCCTGTTTGAAATGTAAACTTGCAAATGCAGTGGCACAAAAAAGCATTTCATGGTAGCCTGCTATTTTGCTTAATATATGTACTCTTCCTATTATTTTAAAGAATCTTACCTTATTTTTGGTTTGGAATCTTATTTAGTTGAGGGACAGAAGCTAGCAGCAGCTACGCGTTTCAGGCCCAGGGTTGCCAGATTTTTACAACAAAACACGCTCAAGTGCTACTCAAAACTAGCCCAATCTAGGGTTCGTGTCACGAGGGGTAAAATACATGTTTTAGTTTAGTTTTTGTGTGTGTGTGTGTGTGTGTAGAGGTTCCCCTGGTAAAATTCCCATTCCAGGGTCTTAATATCACGTTATTGGGGTCGTTTCAACTCGTGGCCATGATGATACAGTGTTAGAGTAGCCCAATTCCCCAAGTACCGCGGTAAAATCGCGAACTTGGCAACACATAGCGCACTTTCCTGATGAGGGCGCTATAGCGTAGGGGAAACAATTATTTTACACTAAAATGAAAAATATTTTCTCAAAGACATCTGAAAGTATTTTTTGACAAAATAACAAAGGGGGGAAAAAATCTAAAAAAAAATGTTATAGCACAGTAGATAATACTATAAAAACAATTTAAACCTCAAATTATCTTGTCTTATTTGAACACAAAGACTTACTTTTACAATTTAACCTATTTTATTTTGACACTATGCATTCCACAATTATTTGGTGGGACATAATGGAAAATAAGATGAAAAAGTCACTGTGTTTGGTATAGAAACTAGCTTCATGACCAAACTGCCCAACCCACCTGTATTAAACTCCTCCCCCTGCTTACAGGTACACGATCAGGTGCTGTATAGATAGATGCTGGGAAATATAACCAAACCTTATTAGAAAACTGCAGGTGCCAGGCCCTGTAAGGCCTCCAATACGGAATTACCTGTGAATTTTAGTATTCGTTTTTAAAGCGGACACATAGCCTAATAAGGTGAGTCTAGTGTTTTTCTGTTCTGCTTTGTTGTGTTTATCGATTGTTTGTGTTGGCCTGAGTCATGGTTCACATTTTGCTGAAATGTAAGCTGTTTGACTGGAAATTACGGCGAAATTGTAAATAATTGGTGATATTATGTAAACATAACCGGCTTCGTGTGGTCTCTGAATTTAGGTATAGCTCGTAGTTTAGATCATATTTTAGATTATACATTATTCTTCTATTCTGCTTCTCTATGTTGAGTTAGCTGTTCGTGTAGTATGTGTTGCCAGATTGTTTTGCGCAAAAAGACACTTTATTGGTCCTCAGTTTTGAGCATTTTCTGTTCTGTGTCGAGTTCCCCGTAAAATTATGTTTGTAGCAAACTTCAGATTTGTTGACAGCTAAATGTGAATAGCCTAATGTTGATGCACTTTAATATCATTCATAAGAGAAACCGTGTTAATTGTTGTAAGTCTTTTAAGTAAACATACGTCGCGACATGTCCTCAATTTTAAACCACTGTCTTGTGAACATACAGTGGTTTCCTTTAGAAACGAACAGTAAAATTGCTTAATTTTAGTCATTTAAAAGTCAAACTCATTGACAGCTATGTGAATGTCTTATGAGAACCGTTGTTCATTTAAAAAAATGTCTTAAACTAGGCGATAGCAATGTTCTTTTGAATCTTTTTAATGAACAAGTCGAGCCAGTTCACAAATCCAGTCTGAAGGAATCGTACGAAATGAATCAGTGTACTGAAAAAGTGATTCTCGAGTGAACTGAACCGAACAGAGAACCGTTTGTAGGACTTATTGGTCATTTTCTGACTCCCAATGAACCGAGAACCAGTGAGTTTTAGAGTAAACCAAGAACATCACTGATAGGCCGACAAGCAAGTTCAACAGCAATGTTTAGCGCGTTTGCAGTGAGGAGGTACTTTAATCGGTTCCTTGAAGTTCTGTTCAAAAGAACCGATTCGCAAAAAGAGACAAATGATTGAAATAGTGCTGCAGTAAACTCGGCCTTATCTGCAGTAGCCCCTCACTGCAGAACAAAGATCCAGGGGGTGGGGTTGGATCCACATCTAGGGGGTGGAGATGGGTGGGTTTAGGGATCAGGGGGTGGAGACGGGTAGGTTTAGGTATATGTAAGGTGGGAGGAGTTGGATCTTGATCCAACCTCGCCCCCTGGATCTTGTGTTCTGCAGTGAGGACCATCTCCTAATCTGGCTCTACTGGTTCTGCCACTCATTCGAGTCAATACGTGCATTGTAGTTTCACTGTGATTTTGAGAAACAGCTTTCCCATATATCCACATTTCTCTTCAGTAATGCTATTCACATGTCTGAGCCAAAGATACAATAGGTTTGAAGGAGGGTTTTTGCGTATTGTGTTAGTACCACTAGTGTGTATTCCCGATCAACTGTATGTTCAATTGTGCAATATGTATAGCTTGATGAGGTTTTAGCAACGTCATGAAACGGAAGGTGTTCCTTAGTAGAGCAGTTTGTGTGAGGCTGTAATGGTTTTTGGCGGAGCCGAGATCAGTAGCCGGCCTTACTAACAAAAGTAGTCCGTAGTGCAGGTTTAAGAACATTTTGCCTAACATTCCGTTGAGTTATTGATGTTAAGGCAGTGAAAGAGGTTTCTAATGCCAAGTGGTTGTTGGGTTATGGGCGTAAGGGAACATTAGAGCGGGAGCATTAAGTCTGCTGCAGTTACGGGTATTGTCAAGATTCTATGGGAATGTTTATTAGAAGACTGAACTCTTGGATGATATTCTGTTGTAAATGAATGTTCATTCATGACTTTGGTGGACCTTTGCCAGAGCGTTGTTCTACCAAAGTTCTGGGTGAAAGTTCCCAATGGTCTGGCGGGATGTGTAGGCAACATTGATAGTTCTTTGTTCCTGTAGGGTTTCTGGGCGCAAGATGCAGAACACACAAATGTAAATAGTTTCTGAAGGAACTGGGCTGGGACACATCAGAATACCGTATGGCTGATCGGAGATTATGCAAGTGTTGGATGGGGCTGGTAGGCGTTAGACGCGACTGTCAGGCAAGCGAAAGCACCTCCTGACATTTGGAGCATTCCTCCCTACGTATGCTGTCAAGGACGTTGCGTGCTATCTGAGGGTGTACAACATTGCTTGGTCTCTCAGTAGTAGGAGCGAATCATGTGGTGTTTGGAAACGAGTGTGTTTAGTGCTTGGAGCACTTCATAATTAGTTTATGGTTACTACAGGATGGACAGACCTAGTCTCTTGATATGGGAAGGTCCAAGTCGGTTGTTACATTGGTAATTAAGAGCTCGTTGTGCGTTGCTATGCTGTTGCTAATGTTGGTCAGAGGTGTGGTTTTTGTAGTATTGTGTTATGTTTGCATAGGAGAGTGACTTAAAGGGACAGGTCACCATAAGAAATGAAAGATTTCGGTCATCATTTCTCCCCCGTGTTGGTTCCAAACCTGATGATTTTTTTCTTCGGGCAGACTATATACGTGTGATGGAGAAACATTATTGTTACGAATGCCGATTGAAGTTAGTTAGAGAGAGAAGACAACCACCACATGACATTTCTGCAGAGACTTTAGGTTGCACAGTAAGAAAGTGGAAGTGGATGGACAAATACAGGCTTAATGCCTCGTGGTTTTGTAGATACGAGAAATATACTTGTTATGGAACATGTATTGATATCCATCCGAGGTGTGCGATTACTCTAATTTCAGAAATCAAGTTTCGATGTTTAAAAGGATGTTGTATTATGAAATAATTTACGAAGAGAGCAGAAGCTTTGAATATGAAATGATATTTTGGTGTAAATATTGTTTAAAAAATGAGGTGTATAACATCAGAGTGGGGGTAGGGGGTGCAACGGTTTGAGAAATATGTTTTGTTCGAGTTTAATGGTAAAGCGACTCTTGTGAAAGATGATATAGAAGTTCTTCAGAACCCCTATGAAACCAAAGGCTATGACTACAAGATATACATTTCAGATTGAACCATGTTATGGAACAATATTATATATTTGTTTTTTTTAATTGTAAATTTTGCTGGGTTGAATAAAGATGACATAATATAAAGTTATAACTATTAAAAAAAATAAACCTAAAAAAACAATTGGATGGAGATTTAGAGCATTGTTCCGGTTGGCATACTTACGGAATATTATACTACTATAAAAACTGAAATAAATTATTTAAGGAGCTAAATAAAAATATTTAAAAAAACTAATACAACTGACAAAAGCACATAACCAAATTACTAAAACTAAAAACTGGAAATATAAAATAAAACCTAATTCAAGATAGTAAAAATACTGTTGTATTATATAAATAATACTAAAACAACCCTGATTGTGGACACTTGTACTAAATGTCACTGACCCACATGCTACAGTTTAATACTAAGCGTTAATCTTCGTGTTCTGCTTCCTCAAGCCCAATATATGCAGAAACCTTCACTAGGCCAGTGTGCAGATTAAACATTAACAGGCCGGTGTAATGATTGCCAGTGTAACCTCATCAGCTTCCTTTAGCAACTCGACGGCTTGTTATCAGAGCAAAAGCTACTGTAGTGTTTTCTTAATCCCAAAATGTTCGGGAAAAAGACATATTTTGTGGTTTTCAATGCCTTGGATACCAAATCTGGATTATGAAACCTTAAGTAAGCCATTCTATCCATCACTAGTCTTCATAAGGTTTCATTGTCTCAGTGAATGGAGACGGTCCCACCTAGAGATAGATCCCAGTTCCTCCTTAATTCCTTGAGGGATAGTAAATATCAGAAAGTACCAAAGGATTTATTGAACTAGTGGGTGGAGCGTTCCTTGGGCTCAGGTGGGGGTTCGTACACAGTTTGTTTTTGTCCTCATTAACCATATGTGTTCATATTTCCTGTGGGCTACAGGAAGTGAACTGCTTGTCAAGTGCATCACTAAAAATGGAGATACTATATTGATTCCAATATTTCGGATGCCCTGCTTTGTTTACGTTCCTATATGCTAATAAGGTAGACGACCTTGTTTAGTTCTGGAAATGGAAGTGAGATTTAAAGAGACGGTAAGTAGTAGTTGTTTACGCTAGTACTTGAATGTCCTAACATGAGATGTCTTAAGTTTACTAAACAGCGGGATGTGTCATCTGAACCGTGTAATGACAGCTTTACCCAGACGGGACTGTAAATACTGACTTGTGCCTGTTGTACTTGTAGTGTGAGACTTTTGTTACTGTTATAGGCTTACGGAAGAGTAAAATAGCCTTAATTATGTACAGATTGTGTACGATAAATTGGCAAATAGCGTACTTATTTGTAATACACTAATTGCAGGAGTCATGTGCTTTCCTCATGGGCAGGGTTGTGATTTTAGTCATTTTCTAGATGCTTGCGCACTTTTTTACTACACGTTGGACAGTTTTATTACTGTACGCTATCATGTGACTTACATAGCTATGACCCTTAAAGGGACTGCTCACCCAGAAATGAAATTTCTGTGCTCATTTATTCACCATCATGTCATTGCAAACTCATATGACTCATATATTTTTTTCCTGTAAAGCACAAAGGAGATATTATTATGAGGAATGTCCTGGGTGCTCTTTTCAATATAATGAAGTGAATGGGGCCTCGGGCGGTTAATCTCTAAAATGACAAAAACTCATAATAAAAGTTATCCATATGATTCATTCGAGGATTGTGCTGGTTAGGTTTATGCTATTTCACGTAAATGAATGGAGTCTGGTGACCCATTAGCTTTGTGTCTGTAAGGCTTTGTGCAGTGATGTGTTTCATATAATCATAAACTACAGCATAGTCAGACTCGGTAGTATGTGAGAACAGGTGTAGGAACACCAGACTGTTAGAGTCTAACATATTCCATGAAGGGAGTTTCCTAGAAAAGAGTAGTTCTGATGTTTGCATCCCTGCTCTCCTCAGTGTGAGCCACTTCCTTTATGACTATTTTTGCTGTCATCAACAGTAGTCATAGTCATTTCATATCAGAAATCTACGCAATTTCAAAGTAATATATAGTGTCCTGTGTAGTCATAGTTTTTTAAATATATATACCGTATATAGTACCGTTCAAAGGTTTGGGTAATTTATGTTTTTGAAAGAAGTCTCTTATGCTCACCAAGGCTGCATTTATTTGATCAAACATACAGTAATATTGTGAAATATTATTATGGTTTAATAACTGTTCTCAATTTGAATATATGTAAAAATCTAATTTATTCCTGTGATGGCAAAGCTGAATTTTCAATCACATATTAAAGAGAAATCAATCTAATATGCTGATTTGGTGATCGAAAAAACATTTCTTATTATTCTCAAGGTTGTGAAAACAGTTGTGCTGGCAAACTGTTACTTTTTCAGGCTTCGTAATAATAGCAAAATCTAAAGACCAGATTTATTTTGAATGCAGCCTTTTTAACATTACAAGTCTTTGTTGTCACTTTTAATCCATTTAAAGGGATAGTTCGCCCAAAAATGAAAAATACCCCATGATTACTCACCCTAAAGCATCCTAGCTGTATATGGATTTCATTCTTTCAGACCAAAGACAATCAGAGTTATATTAATAAAAATGTCATGGCTCTTTCAAGTTTATATGGCAGTGAGATGGTGATTGAGATTTGAAGTCCAATAAAGTGCATAAATCTATCATAAAAAGTGCTCCACATGGCTCCGGGGGCTTTAATAATGGCCTTCTGAAAGCGATTCGAAGTGTCGCTTTGTGTAAGAAAAATCGTAGGGCTGCACGAACATCGCAGCGATATTTAACGCGCATCTTGTCGAAACGCCCGGGTTCTGTAATCAGCGTAAATATCTAGCCACTGCGGGCTTTCACATGAGCAGCATTATACTAACAGAGGCCGTGTTCATGACAAGTTGTGCAACAAACCCAGTTCAGATTGTGAGATTTTTTTTTTTTGCCCGTCGTAGTGAAACACACGGTCTCTGTGTAGTAATGGTGTCAAGGTGAAAAAGCACGCAGGTGATGAGATTAACCGCTTAAATATCGCATGCAGTTTATCGTGCAGCCCTAAAAAATATCCATATTTAAAACTTGATAAATGTCATCTATAGAAATTCTATAGATAGGTTGAGCGTAAGATCCGGTGAGCGTGAACGACAATGCGGAGATGGCAAAGAAATGCGCAGAGAAGAGAGCAAAAAAAACGGTCACTAATTAGAAGTACAAACGAGGATTTGTAAAGAAAAAATATCTGAAGCCAAGCCATTTGGATATGAGCCAAGAGGAGACTGGTTTTCCTTTGATGTAAACAAAACTTGGTTCTTGCGAGACTAGCATATTTTCACCAGAGCTTACACTACACCTACATCCTCCATCATCCGCTGGAACACCACTCTCTCTTGAACGACAGTTAGTGAAAGCTAGAAATTATGGTTATAAAGTTTTTAATATGGATATCTTTCTTACACAAATGCATCGACTCACTTCAGGAGGCATTATTAACCACCCCCCCCCCCCCCCCCCCCACCCCCCCCCCCCCCCCCCCACCCACCACCCCCACCCCCACCACCGAGCCGTGTGGAGCCCTTTTTATGATGGATCGATTGCACTTATTGGAACTTCTAAATCTCAACCAACCCATTCATGTCATTATAAAGCTTGGAAGAGCCAGGACATTTTTTATATAACTCCGATTGATCGCCTGAAAGAAGAAAGTCACACAAATCTGAACTATCACTTTTAATGCTTCCTTGGTGAATAAAAGTATTTTTTATATAATAGTTTAATATAATATGTATAGGTTTATATAATACAGTATGTTCATTAGTTTATATAAAATGTGTTAGTTTTTTAGGGGACTTTCTGAAGAAAATGAGTGGTATTTGTAGATGTGTTCATTTTGCTATGGTTGATCAGCTTTGTGAACAGAGACTCTGTGTGACCTTTGCTTGCCAACAGTGGCCAATAAAAACATGGGACACATTCCAGGAATTCTCTAGTCCAATAGAAACCGCTCTCAAAGTATATCGTGGTGATTGCAGGTCTTTGTTTGGGGACACGTAAAACAATCAAATGTTAGGTATTAAAATTCAGCAAATTTTAGAAAGCATTCATTGCTCATTATTTACAATAAAGAAACTAATTTGTATCAGCCGTGCTAAACATGAACTTTGGAAAAGGGTATGGTACTGATAATGGCTGGACCAGTCACAACTGGCTAGTATTTGTAATTTAGGTCATCGTATGTTGGCAAGTTTCCAGTGGTCAGTTTCAAAACCAAATGGCATGCCAGAGATTTTAGCTACTGTGAGAGATGTGTATTGCCAGACTGTGTATTGGTTTGGTGAGCCGTTGGTGAGGAAGTGTCGGGTATCGCTGATGTCATGCGCTGGCTCCGCCCCCATGTACCTGTACAGCAGGAATTCAGCAGGTGGGAGCATGCTCAGCTAGAGCCATTCCTTCTCGTGCTCAGCCGAGCTGACAAACAACAGCCGAGTGCTGGACCTTCAAAAAGAAGTGAGGCCCTCAAAAACTGGTGCTTTCGTCTGAACAGATCTTTGTTTGGTAGCTTTGTAAACAATGTATATTCGTTGTTGTTTGTTTGATGTTGCACATATGAATGTAGCTGTTTCTTTTTCATTTCAGAAAGCAGACATGGAGGAGATGACAATATGGGAGCAGCACACGGTCACGTTATCGAAAGTAAGTTGCGAATTAAGGGTTTAGTTCGCTTTAGCCACACCTTTATCGAGCTCTGTACAGGTGTGTCAGAGAACAAGACACCAGGTGTAGAGTTTCCCTAACAATTGAAAGTCGAGACGGAAAAGTTTAGTGAGCAACTGTGATACCAAGATTGTCATAAGAGTTGTTTCCACCTGTCACTAGGACACCTGAAATTTTGGAATGTCAAGTTTGGGGTCGTGTGGTGCATTTCAGTATAGAAAGAAGTTGCCTTCACTCGATCTTTTTATTCTTTTTTTTTTCGCTCTTTTGTCTTTTGAAATTACTTTATTCATCCATTTGATTTTTTCTTTTCCCTTTTCTTTTTTTATTCTTTCATCATTTATCTTTGTTGTTTGTTTGTTTGTTTGTTTTTTGGTTCATTTTTGTTTGTTCTTTTGAACTTTTTTGTTTGTGTGTTTGTTTATTTTTTTCTCTTGTGGTTGTTGGTTCTTTTATTTTGAACACGTTTTCGTTTGTTTTCAAATTTTTTTTGTTAAACAATTGTTTGTTAAATCTTGTTTTATTTCATTCTTTTTTTGCTTCTTTCTGTTTTATTTTTCATTCTTTCATTTATTTTTCACTCATTTGTTCTATTTTTTTCTGTTGTTTTTCTTTTGTTCATTTGATCTTTCTTTCTTTCTTTTGTCCATTTCATTCTGTTTCTTTGCTTCTCTTATTCTTTCATTCTTTTTTTTGCTTGTTCTGTCATTCTGTCATTTTTTGTTTGACCGTTCATTCTTTTGTTTATTTATTCTTTCGTTTGCAGGATTCCAAGGTCGGCTTTGGTTTTGCAGTCTCAGGTGGGCTTGACAAGCCAGTAAACGGGGACACAGCAGTGGTGGTCTCTGACGTGCTTCCCAGCGGGCCCGCCATGGGTCGACTTCAGTGAGTACACATCCAGACGAACACAACTTCCTCCCACACATCCTGTCTAATCCTGTCCGACCTGTCATGTTTGTGTGCAAGACGGAAAAACTAACTCAAAACATATTTGGCAGATTATTTATGTGATAGAGAATCACGTGATTTATTGCCCACAGGACACGGGATCAGATAGTTATGGTGAATGGCGTTTCGATGGAGAAGGTCACCTCACTTTACACTATTCAAAATCTGAGGAACTGCGGGAAAACGGCAAACATCGTAAGAGAAAACATTGCCAAATCATCATCTCAGTAAAACATTCATAAAGTAAACACTCATATAAAATGTTTGCATTTGAACTGAATTCAATAAATTTACAAATAAAAAATGTTCAATTGTTTGTTCATTTTGTAGACCGTGAAGAGGCCACGCACAATTCAGATCCCTGCGAGCAACAGACCTACTCGTTCTGTCTCGCAGTCCAACATACTAGACGACGATATGCCACAGGGGAGGGGTCAGCGCAACACTGACACCAGCCGTAACCGACGAACTCGAAGCGTGACACCTGACCGCAACGGTCACGACCTTCCCATCATGTCCGGCTTCAAGAGACTTCCCAATCAGGATGTGCAAGACAAACCCGTCAGAACAACCCTTATCAAGAAAAAACCCACAGATGGTCAGAATCTCAACGGCTTTGCATTGCGCCAATATTAGTGGTTCTTGCCAAGATTTTAACGTCTTTCTCTCTAGAGTACGGGATGAAGTTGGGGAGCCAGATTTTCATCAAACACATGACCCCCACTGGTCTGGCTGCCAAAGAGGGCAGCCTTCAAGAAGGAGATCTTGTTTTAAAGGTGAAGAACTGCTTCTTTAGAAACCGTTCCAACGCATGTGGATGTTGTGTAACCTTTTTGAAAATTCTGGTTTAGATTAACGGCCTGACGACAGAAAATCTGTCCTTACTGGAGACCAAGCACCTGGTGGAGAAGTCTAGAGGTAAATTGACCATGTTGGTGTTGAGGGATGACAGAAAGTTCCTTGTCAGCATTCCTGAAGTGGAGGACAGTCCTCAACACAGTGCCGACGAGAGGCGGCAAGACAGTAGCTCAGAGCTGGAGGGTGAGCATAGATGTTTTTACAGCACACAGCTGATCTGTGCCATATAGAGCGCTGACATGATGACGCATTTTTGTAATCCAACCCGGATGGCATCACACTAGTTCCCTCAAAAAACCCCAATAGGATTATTTTCCAAAAATGATGAGTAGATTCTGTTGCAAAATACAAAAAGATCCACATCCTGGCACTCGCATAGTAAGCAAAGTAAAAAGCCTTTATTCTAAGACAGAATTTTTGACATTTTGTTCCCTCTCTGGAGCACCCATAGTTTTGCTTGCTTCAACGTCACTGCCATTAACCTTAGCTTTCGACAACTCTTTCAGTCTATTTAAAAACAATATGAGTAGATGAGTTTACCTGTTCGCCATTGAATTCAGAACGGTGGAGCCAGAAATACAAAAAAATTTACATGTTTTGGCCTACAACAATACATCATCCCTGCAGCACTCTAATAAGGTGGGTTTTAATATTAACATTTCAATTTTTGCCCAAAGAAATCTCAGACCTGGATTCTGACCTCCCCACAAACCGAACATCCCGTCCAAGAGACCGTCGCTCTCGCAGGTGAACATCTCAACTTTGACTTAATCTCTTTTAGTTAAATGATCTTTGCCCTAACAGCTCATTAATCCACAGAAATCGTGCCAATCCTGTGTCAAAACCACGAGAATCTTTGGGCTCTACACTCACAAGACCACCCGCTCAATCAATTCCCCTTCGCAGAGGTGAGTCTTAGTAACAAAACTCATTGGGACTCGTTTATGAATTTGACAATCATAGATCGTCAAAATGACCGAGAAGTTTTGACCTCAATACTTTGTCCATTGTTGTATATGTAAGTGGCTGAATGATGCTTTGGCTCTTGTGCAGTTCCCTCAGAGTCTGAATCAGACCGCAGTAACTCACCTCCAGCGTCAAGACATGGCACTCTTGATAACAGAGACCGATACAAGTAAATATGGCTTCATGTGAATTTATTGGCCCCATGTGCATATAGACAATTATGACTCTGCAGCACCATAGTTATACTGTATATTATGTTGTATTTAGTTTTTGTTCAGGAAATTATGATGAAACTGCACTAATTAATGCCTTATAAAATTACTTATGAAATTAAATGTTTTTTTTGTCTGGGTTTGTTTGGTTGTCTTTTGTTTTGTTTTTGTTTTTTTCGGACTTTTGCTGTTTTTATTTTTTAAGTGTTGTTGTCTTTGTTTTTTTCTGTCCAGATGTTTTGTGTTTTGTTTGTTTTGTTTTGCAGGGAGGTTCTGTCTGTTTTGTTTTGCTGTTTTATTTTCCTTTTTCTGTTTTGCTTGTTTTGTTTTGCTAGTCTTTTAATGTTGGTGTTTGTTTGGGTGAGATGCATGGCTCACATGTTTGTTTGTTTGTTTGTTTGTCTGTTTCAGGGTTCTCTCTGGGATCTCTGCGTTGCCAAACCCTCGAGCCTCACCTGTCACCCAGAACTGGAACTCATCCACTGCCTCTCAACCTCGCAGAGGTCTGCCTCAAAAGTGCTCTGACACAGCATCGCTGATTTTTCCATATTACATATATACCAACTCTGGAATTGAAGACTGATGATTCAGTTAATGATATGCATAAATGTTGTTATTGATATAATCTCAATAACTTAATGGCCATTTGTTTTGTGTGACCAGCCATTTCTGAGTCCGATTCAGACCGAAGCGCCTCTCCTCCCCAAAGGCGTGAGAGTCCCAAACCAGAAAATCGCTCCAGATACAAGTATGAATTCACAACATGAGCAGCAAACACCCAATCCAAATGAAATCTTAAGCACATTTTCAATATCGATAAGTCACTGAATTGTCTAAAAGACTGGTCTGTCTCAAGTATGATTGGAAACAGAGAAACCTGTTTTTATTCCCAACCAGTTTCTTTAAACAATTATCAAACCGGATGATGTTTATGAAGTTAAGTAAAGCACAGGGGTGTCCAATCCTGCTACTGGAGGGCCAACATCCTGTAGAGTTTAGCTCCAAAACACTTGCTTCTAGTGAGTCTAAGGACCTTGTTTAGCTGGTTTAGGTGTGTTTAATTAGGGTTGGAGCTAAACTCTACAGGATAGTGGCCCTTCAGGAACAGGTTTGGACACCCTTGGTTTAACAGTTCTCAAACATGCATGTCACCTTTTGTTAATTCACAAGTTTTAATGATATATCAACTACTGAACTAGAAATGTCTTCATTGCCTCATCATATCTGTTTTCCCAGGGTGCTTCCCGATCTTCCTCCTCCGGGTATGAAGTCCTCCTCTCTTAGCATGTCTCAGGATTTCCCTCGCCGCATGGCGTCTCCTTACAGGCCTCCACCCAGAGGTGATTTTCACCCCACAGCAGACTTATTTGTCCCATTTTTGTGGCCATTCTAGTAGACTCATTCAAGAGCATGTCTTTTCCATACAGCTGCATCAGAGTCTGAATCGGACGATAGTACCGGACCTCAGCGCAGCCTGGAGTCGCGCAATAGATACAGGTACACATGAGGGAGGCCTCGCAACGGGCTCTTTCAGTAGGGCCGATCATCTATCTGCTCACGATGAGAAAACAGTTTGTTCTATTGTTTTTTTTTATTTGCTTTTTTTTGTTGCATTATGTTGCTTGTATACATTTATGTAATTTTGTTTCATTGTGATATCTGAAAATGTGATATGTGTGATCTTTTAAAATAAAAGACACCGAATCAACCTGACTTTTCTCTTGTAGTATGTTAATTTATGTCACTGAAAAAGAAAATATTGCTTCTAAGATGTAGATAATCTTGGATCTAAGATCAAAATGTATAAGTATACAATCACATTATCCAAATAATACCAACAATAAACAACACATATAGTGTTAATATTCTGCACATCCAGAGGTGCAATGGAGATGGAGGTATCATAGATATGGATCTAATTAGTTTACTGTAGTATTTTCTGCTTGTCCTTATGAATCATTGATTTTTGGGACTTAAATTTGACCATATAATCACTTATGGATATGGATAGCCCACCCCTGTCAATGAGAGAGAGTCCCCCAGAAACCCTGAGGTGAATATCTCCCTCTGTTCCTAATCATCAATGATTTTACATTAGTTCCCACTTCCTTCATGGACGAGCATTATTAAGTATCCCCCATCCTCCTTTTTTCTCTCATCCTCCCATCTGCCCTCTTTCTCTTGCAGGGCGACACCTGAGGTCATGTCAGTCCCTGTAATGGATCCCCCAAAATGGGCAAAACCCTCAACACCTATACAAAGAGGTACGAGCCAATCATAAACCGAATAGTCCAGGTTAAATATTAAATACTGATGGCATGAAAATTAGGTTTCTTTCATTTTTCTTTTGTATGTCACTTTTAAATGAAAATGTTATTGTGTAAATAATAAATATTGATATGAAATGACATTATTTTCTAAATATTAATGTGTAAATTACACAAAATTCGGTTAGTGTTCATACACATTAAATATTCATATTTACACATTCTTTTTTCACAATATAAAACATTTTAAATTCTGAGGGTATGAAAATATATCATTTTTCGCACCTTAATTTTAAATATGAAAAATATTTTTAAATGCTGAAGTGTAAATATTAAATTTCAATCTTAAATATTTAAAAAGGAATGTGTATATTATTATACATTATTTTCGGAATATTATTGTGTAAATTTACATTACACATTAATATTTACGCATTCATTTTCCAAGAATTTATAGATTTCATTTAAATGCATAAATGTAAAATGTATATGTATGCATTTAAATGAAATTTATAAATTCTTGGAAAATTAATGTGTAAATATTTTTTTGTTATTTAACTTTATATAGTAATGTATATATTTAAAGCTGCAGTCCGTAACCGATCCGAAATCAATATTTGAGCAAGTACATAACCAGCCAGTGTTCAAAACTATCGCCTTACTTTAGCCCGATTCACAACGGTTAGCTTATAATAATGTTTTCTAATTTGAGTGACACGGGTAGGTTTTCGTGGGAAATTCGAGCATGGCACTGCGTCATAACGTCAGGTCTGTAAACATAAAGAAGTTGTTCCGGCTTATAGGCTATCGCATGTGCAGATCCTGCAGGTGGCCGATCGTTTATAGCCTTTTCTCACAGCAGCTGGGATAATTAAATGTATAATTTTGATGGCGGATTGTAATCCATAAAGGATTATGTGTTTATGAAACACATGTGAATGAAATTAAATTATATTCCAGTTATAAATGTGCTTCTGATTACAGATAGCCTGGGATTACAAAGATTTGTATTTTAAAGACAACCAGTTTGAAGGGAGCATAATTTGCTTTTTGGGTTAAAAGAATTCTTTATATGAAATTTGAGTGGTATGACAATTAGAGATTAGACTGTACAGAAATTGCAATCTACACACTAATACACACTATACTAATAGTCACCAATGCTGATGTTGTTAACATTAATCATTTGAGAATAAAGTATAACAATAATGAAAATTTGCATGGTTTGATGTGATATGAGCTCATTTAGATTTAATCACCATTGGTAGTGCAATTTATGGTAATGCTTTTGTCCTCAGTTGGTCAGAACAAACGCGGCAGACATGTAACTACTTACTTGTTCAGATGACAATATACGGTGAAAATTCTTATTTGAGTCATATATTCCAAGACGTAGGCTAGAATCTGTGAGTGCAAAGTACAATATCCACACCGATGCAGTGACTGACTGCCACACATACTCCTCAAAACATTAGATTCATCTGCGCTGGAGCCGTGCCGACTCACATCCCAGCAAGGAAGATAATTCCGCACACAGCTGCAATTGCAGGTTTTCAAACAGAGATGGCGACAAAGAGGCAAAACGTACGGACTGCAGCTTTAAATATCAGAGTAAATATTACATATTTAAATATTCATGTGTACATTAAAAATGTATTATTTAAATAAATTCTATTTAAGTATATTTTCTAATTGTTCATACACATTTCACTTTAATATTTGCACATTAATTTTCCATAAATGTATAAATTACATATCAGTACATGCATATACATTTTTAATTTTGATGACGTAAAAAAAAAAATCCCCTTTTTTTCCCTCAATCTCAAGCATGAAAAGTATTTATTTAAATATGAATCTGTAAATATTGATTATTCATGTGTACATTAAATATTAATGTATAAATATTCACTTGGAAATTACTGTAACCTTTCATATACATTATACAATATTTATAAACACAATACTCATCACATTAATTTCTTTAAATCATATGAAATATGTCATTAGCTATTTATTTGAGTTTGAAATAGTTCCAATTGCATTTTAAATTACCTTCAAATTGCTATCTTCAAAACACATAATGCACTGTAATTGTCATATTTAATCAGTTCCCTCAGAATCTGAATCAGATGTAAGTTACAACTCTCCTCCGAGAACACAGTCTCCAATCAGTAAAAACTCCAGAAGCAGACCAGGGTAAGAGATACTAGAGCGCTTTCATTTATTTTATATTATCATTGTGCATGTAAAGGTGACGCATATAGTTTTGTACTATTGTTTTGTCAGAGCTGAAATGCAAGTGCCGGTCATCAACAGCCGACAGGATTCTTCACTCAGAGCCGCTCCTGCCAGACCACCCTCTGAAGGTCTGAATAATGCACTTGTTACCTTCGTGTTCCTGAATATTTCTGCATCTGTGCATCTTTGTAATAATGTGGTTTTGGTTTGTCCACCAGATTCCTCTGAATCAGAAAGAGCCCCATCGCCTGTCAGGAGATCTGAGAGTCCCAGCCACAACAGCGATCACAGGTCAGAAACGCCTCCTCAGACTTATATTTATATAATCCACACTTATAATAGCTAATTATGTCATATTGAAACAGGCTTTGGGAAAGTATGAGTCAATTTCCTTTTGGGTTAAGAACAACAGGTTAATGCCTGTTGTAAGTCAATAAACACCTTTGTTGCTGCTAAACCATTCCTTAAGACATTATACATGATCATAGTGACTCACTGTGTGAATGTGAATATGGACTCTTTCTTTCAGTTTCTCTCTCCGCTCTAACATGTCTGTTCCCAACCACACCATTTTGAGTTGTGAGTATCAGCAGCCTAAAAGCATGCCCCCATAATGCATTGCAAATTATTGAGTGGCTATTGGGTACTAAATTGTAACTGTTTTATCTCAGCGAAAACTGTAGAGGAGCCACTTTATTCACTTCCTCCAGACGCAGTGCCAACACCAAACCTGGGGTGAGAAATGTAATGCTTCTTTGTGTGCAGATCAAAGACAAGACATGAGAGGGTCATTTTTCACCCCAAAATTAAAAGGAAAAAATAATAATTAATATTTTGCATAAAGAAAAGGCTTTTGTTTATTATTTTTCTTATGACAGCACAAATAAGTGTAAATCAAAGTCACAACAATGATGTAAAATACCTTATTTTTACTTATTTATTATATTTTTACTAAATTAATATATATTATAATCGATAAATGTTTTATTATATTTTTTTAGATTGTTGTTTATTTTTATATTTATTAGTTCATTTTAAATAAGCGTAAATTAATTTATGGTTGAACATATCTTTCTTTAATATTTTTTGTTTTTTAAAATATGGTATAAATAGTTATAAGTACTAATACGATTGTCAAATACTTTCTATTTTGTTAGTTTTTTAATATGTATCATTAAATCAGCCAACAACAAATACTATTATGTCCTTGTACACATAGTTTGTAGTTAATTGAAGAATATTATGACTATATATTTTATAATCTTGGTAATATTTTTAGTGCTGTCAAACGATTATCGTGATTACTCGCATCCAAAATAAAAGTTTATGTTGTGCATAATATTGTGTGTTCTGTGTGGTTATTTAGTATGTTATATAAATACAAACCATCATGTAATCTATTCTAAAATATGTTACATGTATTTACATGTCTATATTATATTCATATCCTTTTATATTATCAATTAATATTAGTGCTGTCAAATGATTAATCGCATCCAAAATAAGTTTTTGTTTGCATAATATATGTGTGTGTACTGTGTACTGTGTATATTTATTATGTGTTTATAAATAATACACACACATGCATGTATATATTTAAAAAAATATGTTATGTTTATATATTAAATACATTTATATATTATATTTATATATACATAATAAATATAAACAGAACACACACATATATTCTGCAAACAAAAACTTTTATTTGGATGTGAAACTATCACAATTATCTTTTGGCAGTACTAAAATAAATTTGATAGGTAACATAACATATTTTTCTGAATATACAGTATACATGCATTTGGTGTGCATTTACCATATACATAAATATACACCGTACCCAATATTATCTATTCTGTAAACAACAATTTTTTATGTTGGTGTATAATCGCAATTAATCTTTGCACACTAAATGTTTATATTTTTAATAATATAATCTAATTTAAAATGCATACGACAGACAACCAAATACAGTTCTCTATTTTAATTAGTATATTTTCTTTTTTTTATATTTATATTTAATAAACCTTAAAGACATAAAATATTCCCATAATGTTTAAATACTTCATATGTATTAATTAAGACTGGTTCTTTTTTTTATTTATATTTATATTTAATTAAACCGATTAAACTTTTAATTAACAAATTAAAAATTTGATTAACCAATTAAACCTTTTTTTTTTTTTTAAATGATTACTTCCTCTATATCAGTACACTTCTGATCAGAACCACGTCAGCTTTGTGAAGGAGGGCAATGTTGGGTTGAGGTTGGTGGGAGGAAATGATGTTGGCATCTTTGTTGGTGGTGTCCAGCCCAACAGTCCAGCCCAGAGACAAGGCATGCAAGAGGGTGATCAGATACTGGAGGTAGGACCAAAGAATCACGTACATGTCATACATGATCAGACCTTTCAGTGGTACCTTTCTTCAAGACTCTTATTTTGGTAGGTGAATGGTGTGGACTTCAATCACTTCACCAGAGAGGAGGCAGCTATGTATTTCATGAACATCCGCGCTGGGGACCGTATAGATATCCGGACTCAGAACAAAATGGACAGTGAGTGCCTTTGTGTCTACTTATTAGGATTAAGAAGTCAACATGAAATCAAAATTGACCCAATTTAGTTTTTATAATACTAAATAGACAATAGGTTCCTTGTCTTATTGTGAACATAAACCCATTGGGAAAGTAAAATGGGTTACGAATAACATATCCAAATTAATCTTGACATCTTAGTCTATAAGAAGATTTTGAAGTCCAGCCTTGGTGACTCTTTCTACATCCGTACACACTTTGACCACATGACTGAGAGCAGTATTGGCTTGAGCTTCACCAGAGGCGAGGTGTTCAGAGTGGTGGACACTATGCACCGCGGGAAGCTGGGAACCTGGCTAGCTGTGCGCATGGGCAATGATCTACACGAGCTGGACAAAGGCACCATTCCTAACCAGACCAGGTATGTTAGTAGTAGTTTTCAGTTTTCCTTCCAAAGCTGTGGTAAGTTTGTATGCTTGTTAAGTATGTTCCATTATAGTTCCTGCTTGTACTCTAGGTGTCTGATTCTCTTTCTCTATCTCAGGGCTGAAACTTTGGCCAATTTAGAGCAGGCACAGAGAATTAGTGCGGCTGAACGCCAGGCCTCCGGCCCCAGAGCCGAATTCTGGAAGTTACGGGGTCTCAGAGGGGCCAAAAAGAATGTCAGAAGAACCCGCGATGACCTCCTACAGTTGACGATTCAAGGCAAATTTCCAGCATATGAGAAAGTCGTTCTGAGAGAGGGTTAGTGAGTTTTGTTTTTTTAAAAAGACCATTATTTCTGACAGAATCTTTGGTTGTAACATATGTATGCTTGCTCATTTGCAGCCAATTTCAAACGGCCTATCGTCATTTTGGGTCCTCTGAATGACATTGCAAATGAGAAGCTGGCCCGAGAGCTGCCAGATGAATTTGAAGTTGCAGGTATGAAAAATTGGATGTGGGTTTTGAAATCAATATTTCTTAACATTTCTACTGAAGGTTATTCACTTTCAAACATTTAAAGGGATAGTTCACCCAAAAATGGAAATTCTGTCATTAATTACTCACCCTCATGTCGTTCCAAACCCGTAAGACCTTCGTTCATCTTCGGAACACAAATTAAGATTTTTGATTAAATCCGAGAGCTCTCTGACCCTGCATAGACAGCAGCACAACTGTCTCCATGTGACAGTGGTTCAACCTTAATTTTATGAAGCTCCGAGAATACTTTTTGTGTGCAAAGAAAACAAAAATAATGACTTTATTCAAAAATTTCTTCTCTTCCATGTCAGTCTTTCTCGAGAGTACCACACGCATGTTTTCTTTGCGCACAAAATTATTCTCGTAGCTTTATCAAATTACGGTTGAACCACTGATGTCACATGGACTATTTTAACAATGTTCTTACTACGTTTCTGGGCCTTGAATGTGTCAGTTGTGTTGCTGTTTATGCAGGGTCAGAAATATCTTAATTTGTGTTCAGAAGATGAACAAAGTTCTTAGGGGTTTGGAACGACATGAGGATGAGTAATGAATGACATAATTTTGATATTTGGGTGAACTAACCCTTTATCTCTTATTTTATTGGTTATAGAAATGGTACCCAGAAGTGGAAGTGAAAGTTCATCCAGTGTTATCAAACTGGACGCAGTGAGGCGAATAGCAGAGCAGGTAAACTTTTTATTATCATACAGAGTAATGCTGTCAAAAAAAACAACATTACCTAAACCAAACACTTGTAACTTGCTCTCACTTGCAGGAAAAGCATCCCTTGCTGGACATTACACCCACTGCAGTAGAAAGATTGAATTATATCCAGTACCATCCCATGGTGCTCTTCTTGGATCCTCATAGTCGAAAAGACGTGAAGTCAATGAGGCAAAAATACATGCCAGGCTCCAACAAGAGCTCTCGTCGCCTATATGCTCAGGCCTTAAAGCTGAGGAAACACTATAGTCATCTATTTTCCGGTACACCTTTGAAGCCTGTCTTGAATTCCCCGTTTGAATCTTATTTGAAGATACCTTCAGAAAGTTTTAATGTGCTCTAAAAGACAATCTCTGGTTTTTCGGTTTCCTTCACAGCACGTATTGATCTTCAGCCTAATACAAACATGTGGTATGATGTTTTGAAAGACAAGATTCGGCAGCAGCAATCTAAACCGGTCTGGGTTTCTGAAGTTGCGGTAAGAACTCTAGAGAGAATTATGGTGCTAAATGGTGCACTCACATCATGCAGAATTAATGTAATTATACGTTTTCAACTTTAAAAACCTTACTTGTCTTTGTTGAACTCAAAACTTTATGAAAGCTCCAACTTGATCATTGTGGCATAGCCAACAACTCTAAATCAAATCTCTAAGATCTCTTGATTATGATAATTCCAACAAGATGTGAATGTAGAATTGGTTTAGAGCCTGCATTTCATATTTGAGTTGGTTAACAAGTACTTGGTGTATGTCCAGTTGGAGGGAGGCGGCGATGAAGACCTTGACGCATTCAACCGTGAAAATAACTCTGACTACCTCAGTGGTGCCAGCGACTATGAGGACACCGACGGTGAGGCAATTACGGATGGTGAAGCCTACACAGACAACGAGGACCTGGAAGAGCCCTCTGTAGGCATCGCCAGAAACCGCGGCACTGCACTGGCCCGCTCCTCGGAGCCTGCCACTGGACAGAATCATAGTCCTGAACCTTCCTATGACCCAGAGCCATACTTGGAGGAAGAGCCCGAGTACACCCTAACTCCCGGGGAAATACCTCCCATCCTCCATGTTCCAGAGCCCCGATCTCCACGCTTCGTCCCTGGCAGTCCCCAACAACAAGACGATGTCCCATCACAGCGGAGTTTCTCAGATTCAGACTTTAGCGCTGGTGACTTGGCTGCACCACCAGCACCTTCAGATGTTCCGCCCAACTTTAGGGCACCAGATCCCAAAGAAGTCCAATCAGAGACCCCTCCACTGTCAGCCATAGAAGAGAAACTACAACAGGTACCATATATACCTATTTCCCATGCGACTGGCCTATCGAGCAATCAGACACAACATGATTTAGTCAATTAGGACATGTTCGTGGATCTACATCAGGGATAGGCAACTTCGATCCTGGAGGGACCCTTTCCAACAGAGTTTAGCTCCAACTTTAATCAAACACACATGCCTGTAGTTTTTTTTAGTGATCTTGAAGACATTGATTGGCTTGTTCAGGTGTGTTTGATTAGGGTTTGAGCTAAACTCTGCAAGACAGTGGAGACTATAAGACTGCCAGGACCGAAGCTGCCCATCTCTGATCCTTAGTGGGACAAAACTTACCATAACCAACCTTTTAAAAACCGAGGGAAATGATAAGTTGAAAATGTTCTATACACCAGAGATCCCAGATGTGACCCTAACCCTGACCCTAAAATCTGATTGATTGGTAGATCCACACGGTTTGAGTAGTACAGCATAATTTAGTCAAGCAGGACATGTTCCTGGATCGATATCCTTAGTAGGATCAACAAAGGACAACTTACACTAACCATAACCTACCTTAAAAAACAGAGGGAAATGATTGAAGTTGATAATGTTCTTCAATCCACTAATTGCAAGGTAACCCTAACCTTGACCCTAAAATCTGATTAGTTGATGAATCCACCTTAATTCAAATTTGAGGAGCACAACATTATTAAGTAGTACATTCTCCTGGATCAACATCCCTATTAGGACCAACAAAGACTAAACTTACCCTAATCTTAACCTACCTTTAAAATCAGAGGAAACTGGTAAGTCAATAATGTTCTTCATCCCAGTGATCCCAGAGTTTAACATAATCATGACCCTAAAATCTGACTGGTTGATAGATCCACCAAATTACAGACTGAATAGCACAGCATTATTAATTCAAGTATAGGACATGTTCCTTGATCAACACCCTTGGCCAACAAAGACTTACCCTAACCACAACCTACCTTTAAAGCAGAGGGAAATAAATTGACAATGTTCTTCATGCCTCTAATCCCAAGGAAACCCTAACCTTGATCCTAAAATCTGATAATTTGATGATTCAACCTTAATTTAAGTTTGAGTATCACAACATCGTTAAGTCAAGTAGGACAGATTCCTGGATCTACATCCTTAGTAGTTCCGGCAAAGGACCTTTCCTAATACTCACACTTGTGGTCTTGGCTACTTGAAGTGCACATGACTGTCCCATGTCTGAAAAATGTTACTAGTCGTAGAAGTTTACTAGTAAAGTACAAGTAATTGCAATCTTACAACACTATGTTGTAAGTGTGTCCCATTAGGTAATCAAAAGTTCTGTGGCATTCACAGCCATTTGAAAGTCTGGGCCAAATACACAAAATAAATCATGCATGTGTGGGTATTGGGACAGACCAAAAGGCTAAACCCTTACCCTAACCATAACCTACCTCTACAAGAAGAGGAAAATTATGGTTGGCAGTGTTCTTCATGCCCCTAATCCCAAAGGTAATCCTAACCCTGACCCTAATATCTGATTGATTGGCAGATCCACTGATTTACACCGAGTAGTATGGCATGATTTAGTCAAGTAGGGCATGTTCCTGAATTGAAATACATATTAGGACCAACCCCTTTCCCTTACCCTAACCATAACCTGCCCCTAAAAGCCCCTGTTCTTCACATCATTAATCCCAGAGGTAAATGTAACCTTGACCCTAAATTTTGATTGGTTGATAGTGGTGTTGTTCTAAGACCAACAAGGATGGTGATCCAGAAACATGCTCTACTTGACTAAGTCATGTTAAGATGTTTGGATGCATTCGATATTAAATATTTCTTAAATACTTGATGTAGAAATTGATGTGAAACACATTCCCATGTGTTTTATTGTTTCAGGCCCGTATGGCAGAACCAGAAAGGAAACCCTCCCCTTCATTTATAGTGTAAGTCTTTATGCATGGTCTGTCAAGTTTAGCTCAGAAGAATAAAGTACTAAATGCATTTGTTTTTCATTTTTAAATGTATTTATAAATCTTTTCTTTTAGACTGGCACATCACGAAGCCATGCAAATGCGGAGAACACAGATCAGAGGAAGCGACAGTGACAGCGATGAAGACGACAGAGATGATTATTTTAGTGTAGATGATGATGAAACTGATGACATTGAATGGGGACCTGCAACAGAGCTGTAATACACATGGATCGTACTAACATGGACCTCTCATGTCTTAGTGTGGACATGTACATTTAAGCAAATGGAATTGCAACAACAATAACTTTTTTTTATATATAGTTTTTCACACAATTGAGGTATTCGGCCAATCACAACGCGCTGGATGCTGGCCAATCAGAGCACACCTCGCTTTTTCAGACCGATGAGCTTTGTAAAAATCGATGCGTTTCAGAAAGGCGGGGCATAGAGGAGAAACAATAATGTACAGTATGTGGAAAATAATGTGTTTTTTGAACCTTAAACCGCATAAACACATTTCATTACACCAAATACACCACAAATAATGTTCTTTTTAGCAACATCATATGACCCTTTTAACATTCCCCTTTCTCTTAAAGCATTGATCAGGAAGTCAGTCATTTTAAGTGCGGTCTCAAACAAAGTCCTTTTTTAGTGAACTGGAATGTTCTTTCCCTAAAAAAAAAAAAAAAAAATCCCCAAAACCAGGAAGATTCTATGCTCGCTATGTTCCCTTACTGGAAAATGTCACATTTTCTGAAGTGCAAAACATAAATCACACAGGAGGCTTACTAGTGCCCAAATGTGTGTACATGATATACTGAGTCACTACCTAGGATGCTAGAGAGCAGACTGAGACACACTCCTCTGGAATTTCCTAAATACAGACATGTCAAGTAAAAAAATTGACATTGTTAGAATTGTCGCCATTCCAAATCACAAATGTTGATTATGTCATTGCATTTTTGCCATTGGTCTGTTTTCTTGTATTTATTTGCATATTGAATGCTGGCCTTACCAGTGCCTGAATTTGTGTACATGAGACTCACTACCTAGGGTGCAAGGGAGCAGATTAAGACGCACTCCTAGGAAATTTCATATATATACTCTTGAAAATAAAGGTGCTTCACGATGCCATAGAACAACCTTTTTTTGTTTAAATGGTTCAATAAAGAAGCTTTAACATCTGAAGAACCTTTCTGTTTCACAAAAGGTTCTTTGTGGTGAAAGAAGGTTCTTCAGATTATAAAAAGGTAAGAAAGAGATGGTTCTTTAAAGAACCTTTGACTGAATGCTTCTTTGTGGAACCAAAAATGGTTCTTCTATGCCATCGCTGTGAAGAACCTTTTAAACACCTTTATTTGTGTGTATGTGTGTGTGTGTGTGTGTGTTTTACAGTTAAAAAAATCGAAAAGTTGAAACTGTCACAATTCCAAATCTAACCAATGGTGAAGATGTCATTGCATTTTGCGATTGGTTTTCTTGTATTTTTTTTGCATAAGACTGCTATGCTCATTTATTTCAAGACCGATACAATATTGCTTTAGCACAGATAGGCCTATTTCATTCTGTAAATAAAATAAAGGTGTAGTTAAAATGATGTTTCGTCAAACAAAAAGATTTCAAGACATGTTTTGTCACGAAAGTGGGCGGTGTTTTAATATTTAATTAAACCAGCAGGTGACAGACATTAACAACAACGTGTGGGGCCGGGGCCAAAGCTTATTTTTGTCGTAAAATGATGTAACTCAATGCATAAACGCCGTTTTAAAAGTCTCAGCGACAATGCATGATGTTATCCAGCCCTCATGTTTCTACATGGCAGCGCAGTTTCACTTGTCACAGCGAGAGAGAGAAAGCGGATGCGCCTCAGACTGATCTGATGAGTGTCAGTAGATTCAGTCAATGTGCGATCATATTAGAGGTGTGAGACACAAGCTCGAGCTCGGAGTGTGGAAACCTCGCATCAGCGCTTTGAAATGGGGAGCCGGGGGGTGGGCTGGGGGGTTATATCGTAAATTAAAAGAAATACGCGTCGGAAAGAAACCCCTAAAGCTTAAAATGTTCTCTAAAAGGACAAGGGAACTGATAAAGACGCACTCGATGTCAAAGAAGAGCCGAACAGGAAGCAGTCCATCGCCTCTCAACTCTCCATCAGTAAGTCTCTCAGCATCTCTCGCCTTTCCCTCCTGCCAATCAACTTGAGTGACATTTCACTCTCGCGCTCATGTTTTCGACGTTGCTGAAAAATGTACGAACGTTATCAGTGTCTTCAAACACAAAGTAGAATTCAAGATGTGTATGTAAAAAAAAAAACAATATTAAGAAAAGGACGGACTAAACTTCCTCAGTGTGATATGGCGTAGCAAGGGGCAAGTTCATGTTTTGCCTTAGCCTACTTTGAATATTTTTCTCCTGGTTTCGGGACTTAATTGATTTACTTTCAGGCGCTTTTTAAGGTTCAGTTGCATGTATTAAATTGAAAGGATGAGATATGATGGCTAACAGTGTCCAAAGTTGCTTCAGTAAAGTACAGGTAGCTCAGTAGCTGGAAATGTTGAAGCGTGGTGGATCAAGTAGCAAAAGCTACAGTCCTTACGCGACTAGTCAGAGAGTGAAAAAAACAAACGGCAAAACTAAATTGGACATCTTACCAAATAGACCCAACGTCTGGCTCAAACAGGTGGGTTGTATTTAAAAAGTACTTTTTTGTTGTTGTTGTTGTCAATATACCTATTTTAAGTAGCCTAGTAAATATCTGTATCTTACTGTTTAAAATATGCATTTGTGTATGATATATGCGTACTGATAAGCATTTACCGTTTTTGTCAAGTGGTGTAACCAGTTGTAAAACTATTATACATGTTATCTTAGGACCTCATATTGAAAGTCTGCACGAAATATTTGTTCTTCTAAAAAATTAATTAGATCAAAGTGAACTGCAAAACGTTAAATGTATATATTTAAACTTTTTAAAATGTCTTGCTGTAATATTCCAAGTATTATGAAGAGTTGTCAATTTAGTTTTCATAATTTTTATTTAAATTAATTATATGTAAATAATATATAGGGAAAGTGTGTGTGTGTGTGTGTGGTGTGTGTGTGTGTGTGTATGTATATGAGAGAGAGAGGAAAAAAAGTGAGAAATTCTTCTTTTTAAATGAATCTTCTTTAAAAGTGACCTGGATTTTTGAGATATCACTCTGTTAACACTTACAGGTTTGCGTATCATATTTCACCATTTGTTCAGTCGTTTGTTGACTAAAATGAGGCAGAAATGAGTCGTCATTGATGGGATTTTCGGTAACTTTGCTTTATATTCATGTTTGCTCGCGTGGGAGTGTTTTTAGGCCTCAGCGAGGCCAGTTAGTGTGGCATCAGCTCTTCAGGGTGTGACAGGAAGTAGGCCAGGATTACACAATTGCTCTTGTGAAAGAAGTTCTGTTTACTAACAGCCGTCTGTTGTAGTCGGGCACACATCTTGTGCTCCAGCCACAAAACTTTCTACCTTAAAACTTGTCGTGTTTATCAGTTTGCCCACACTATATCCTTGTTTTCCTCTTTATCAAACAGCTCTCTGCTCTTCAAGAACAGCCTCGGAAAGATGCAGTCGATGCCATCACCTCTTCGTCCCATACTTCCTCCAATCTGTCTCCCCCTGTCCTAGAAGTCCCGTCTTCCTGTCCAGGTACCCCTTTGGCCCAGCACACTAAGCTGGTTGGCAGCCCGTCCCCAATGGGCACCCTAAAGCGGCCGACTTCCCTGAGTCGTAATCAAAGCGCCGCGGGCTTCCCGATACAGTCTTGGGTCTTCAGTAAGGGAGCAGGAAAATCCGTCATCGCGCAGAGTCCCTCGCCGGAGACGCCCGAGACTACAGTGGCTATCGAGGTGGAAGACATCCCGTCGTTGTTGCGCATAGTGGAGCGGTTTGCCAAAGCGGTGGAGAAACTGAAAGATGTTGTGCTTGAAGGTAAGATAATGGTTTTCTTGGAGAAGAACCACAAAAACCTGAGATTTATTTATTTTTGTTGGTAAAAACCAGCAGCTGTGGTTGCCAGAATTTTACCGTAAAAAATATGGTAGAAACATTTTAGGTTTTACGAACTGAACTTAAGTTTACAGTAAAACATTTCATTAACTAATATAATGTTGGCGTACCAAAGTGTACAATAGTATACCTAAAATGTGTTTTGTACACTTACAATATACTTACAACCACCATAAAAATAAAAAAAGCAATGTTAGTAAAAATTCTAACTTCATCACAAACAAGGTTATAATAGTCAACAAAAATGTGAAAGTAAAACCATATGAAATAAATGTTAACTAATAATAAAATAAAATCTTAAGACTTATTTAAAACTTATTTAAAACTGTTTATTAATTATATAAATTATTGAACTCCATGAAAACCGTAGACACATTAAAAAATAACAAACAAAATTAATAAATAAATTATAAACACAGAAAAATTACTAAAATTAACAAATGAAAATGGAAAAGAGGGGAAAACTGTAACATGACACTTAAATAATCTGTCATACTCTGATTTTTAGATTTTTTTTTTTTTTTTTTTTTTTTTTTTTTTTTTAAATCACACCTGAAATAGAATTTTGGGAATGTCTGTATTTTACTGTAACATTACATAGTGCCGTTAGATTTATTAGTTTTTCACCTTATATAGTAAGAAATTACCGTTAACCAATTAACAGGTTTTTAACATGGCATTTTTAGTCGTTTACCGTTATAATTACAATAAAGTTTTTTACAGTGTAGTTGACATGGATGAAATGTTTCCGAAACGTTTCCTGGTATTTATTTTCACGTTAGAAACTCACAACAGTGCTCAATACTTGTCTGCCACATGACTATTTGCACGTCCTGCCGCAAACATCACCTTCCGCTGAGGATCATGTGATCGTGGAGCAGAGAAGGGGCGGGGCTGAGTTTGCCCAAGAGGCCCTGAGCTTCCTGTATCTGCAGTGAGGCTGAGTTCCTGTGGTGCACCACACTGGTGCAGGAAATGGTTCTCTCAGAAAACACCCCCTTCCGCTCTCAGGACTCGTAGAGCAACGTCATTCAGCATCAAGCATGTAGTCCTACCCATAAATAACCAAATCAGTTATTATAGCGGAGTTTTCCGATATTTCACTATAGACAAAACTATCTTTTCCACAAGAGGATCCTTATAAGAAAGCACTGTGATGGTTCCGTGATACACTGATGGTAAAACCATGGTGTATATATATTTTGGAAAATATTTAGTGCGCATTAAGTTGATAATTTTCAGTTAAATCTGAAGGGAAATAATTTTAATTTTAATATTAATGCAACATTTATTCGTATAGATCTTTACTCAATTCTTCCAAACCAAAAAATCCCCTAAAAAAAGACAACAAAGGCACTATTCTTGAAAGTTGTTGTTGTTGCAAGGAATTTTATATTGTATTTCATCATATTTTATAGAAATTATATTTAAATAATGTATTTCTATTATGTTCCTTTTTGCTGGTCCAGTTTGAAAACTTCTATATTAATGTAGTAAAGATTACTATGATCTTGTATCTGTCCGAAAAATAAAAAAGTTAATTCCTAATTAATACGCTAATAATAATAATAGTATATTGATAACATCTTTTTAGTCATTTGAACCCTATTAAATATGGCTTTGGTTTTGGTGGTTGACTCATGCCACAATTTCTTCCATTTTTTTTTTATTGTTTATATTTATATTGAACACAAATAGCCTACTTATCTGATTGGGGGAAAAAGCCAGTTGTTCTGCTTCGCATATTACTGTATATCGGGTATTTCAACAGAACAAAGAGAAACTAAAGTAACAGTTGTAGGTGTTTTTTGCTTCGAGTTAGTTAAGACAGGAGGAAGTGGCTTGTAAACATGTCACAGCAGACGAGAAAGCACTGCAACACAGTGTCTCGACTCTTTTAGGATCACTGCAGATATTTCTCAGCATGACAGACACTGACTTGTCGGTTAAAGGGTTACTGGGTTCACAAAGAAATATCCAGGTCATATTGTGCCCTATAACTAGAAGAAAAATGTTGAGATGATAAAGTGAAAACTTTAAGTTAATTTATTTTTTTTTTATTTTTTTTGTATATTTTTTCTATTTATTGACAAGATGAACAAATGAACATAATTAACTCTTTATTTATTTATTTATAATTTTTTGCATCATGTAGGGTGAAATATGACCCAGGTATTTATTTTATTTATTTTTGGCATTTATTTTCTTATGGTTTTGAAATATGACCATATTTGTTTCTCAGTTGTATTTAATTTTGTGTTTTATTTTTGGTTTTAACGTTGTGGCATTTATTTGATGATTTATTTATTTTAAGATGTTTATTATTTTTCTTAATTTATTTCATTTATTTTAATTATTTAATCTTTCTTTGTTTCTTTTTTCTTGATGAAATATGACCCAGATATTCAATTATAGTTTTGCTTATTTGATAACACGGTGTGAAGAGTTATAATTTGACACAAAAATCCAAGTTTAATCAGCTTTTAATGTACAGGGAAAACTCTTTTATGAAGTGAAACTCCCCTTACATGTGACATATCATGAAACTCGGACTTTTCCAGGTTTTAAGTGCTATAATCAGGTCCCCGGTGCATCTGCCAACCAAGTAAACGTGAAAAAGATTAACCCAGTAATGTTTTGTTTTAGTAAGCCTTTTTCTGCAAGCGTCTGAGAAAATGAGCGCATCAGATATGGCTCCCTTGGTGACGTGGCAAAAGGATCTCATTATAATTTTACCTCCCCTTCATCTGTAAGTTTCCACCCGCAGCGCCATCATTTGATTTCGCAAGTGACAACGGCGTACAGTTCTAATGCCATGGCAAAGGTTTGAGCAAAACATGCTAACTGTTATTTGGCTGCACAGACGATCACAAACACTATTTAGGTCCCAGCCTCATAGCAGACAAGAGCAGGTGGATTTATTGATTTATTTAAATATAGATTGCTGCTAGCCACAGATCTAATATAAACGTGCAATTTCTTTCCTAGCTGTTTACTTTCACAGACATAACCCACTGTTTTTGTAACTCATGTGTTTTTAACGTAAACTTGTGTGTGAATGAGAACTTTAGGACTTGAGTTTAGTTCTCACATGCTGTGACAGCCGCTTTCTGAACGTGTGCGCTCAGAAAACCGTATATCAGAAGTTTAAACCCATATGGTTTAAAACGCATTATTTCAGCGCGATAAACATGATAATCAGAACCAAAACGGATGTTTTTAGCAGGTCCGAGCTGTAATGGCGCAGCTCTATTCTGGAAAAGGGGGCGGGGAGCAGCAGCTCATTTGCATTTAAAGAGACGGGCCTGAAAAACAGCATGTTTCTGCTTCCGCTCAAAATAGGCATTTTCAAAATCTGTGGAGTATTTTGAGCTGAAACTTCACAGACACATTCTGGGGACACCAGAGACTTATATTACATGTTGTAAAAAGGGGCATAATATGTCTCCTTTAAAAGAGTTTAGTCAAATTTTGGCAGGAAAAGTTTTTCAATTTTTATCATGTTAATGTAAAAAATCTTGTGTGACTAACTTGTCTTTGTTTGTTTGCTGGTTTTTATTGTATTTGTTATACTTGTATTTTCTAAATAGTTTTTGCCATGAAAATAGCCTTTGATGCTGACTTGGCATTAAATAAATATATACTATACTTAATCAGAAGTCTTAATTTGAGTTTGTGAGCTTGTGCGGCTGTAATCTAGATGTTTATTTTCAGCTGTTAAGAGTCTGATGATAATGTTGTTTATGGTTTTTGGCAGACAAACAGGAGAACCGGCGTCCATTGGCCCATGAGTGTTTGGGGGAAGTTCTGCGCATCCTGCGGCAGGTCATCAGCATGTACCCTCTCCTCAACACGGTGGAGACGCTCACCGCTGCCGGCAAGCTCATCTCGCAGGTCAAAGGTTAGAGTAGCCATTTACAGTCGTTTTACAGCACTAATGTGTTTCTGTCATTTTAAGCAATTTACTAACAATTTTTTTTTCTTTGACTTTAGGATACCACTATGAAGTGTGCAATGAAGCAGACAAGAAAGATTTTGAGAAGGCCATCGAGACCATAGCTGTAGCCTTTAGCAGCAAGTGAGTATTAAGCGCTCGTCAGCGGCTCTGGGGGAAAAGTAGTTGTGACTGTAGATCTCATAATTGTGAGTTTTGCTTCTTGCAATTGCATATCAGAGTAAAAAAATAAAGAAAATCATGAGAAAGTTTGCAAACAGGCTTATTTTGCAGTATGCATACGGTGCACCACTTTGCTGTATGAATAGATTACTTGGATTGAATAGTACATTTACCAAAATGTGCAGTATGCAACCAGAGAGCAATATTGTATTTATTGAATACTGTATCCAACAATGCAGTGTGCTCTACTTGATTTTCTATTTCAGATGTGATTAAATGAACGTAAATGGAACGTAATGAAAATGAAAGTAATTTCACCCAATTTTTTTTAGCATATATTCTTTGAAATATTTATTTATACACCATCAACCTACCAATGGTGATTTACTAAAATTGTTATATTATAACCTTTTTTTGGAAATGCATATATGTAGTGTGACGTCTGATCTTTGAGAAAATATAAAGGATTCAATTCTTTCACTGCTTTTTTAAACATTTTTACTGAACTGTACCATAAATTTGTCCTATGGTGTGACATAGCAAAAATTAAGAAAAAAAAAACCCTCTTAATATATAAATAGCATGAGAGAGATTTATCTTCATTGTTAGATGCTTATTTTCACATAGTGCTATTTATTTAAAATGAAATTATAATTAAAATAATTTTTTCCCCATGACTTGTTGGACAATTTCAGAAACTTTGACAACAAGACAAACTTTGCTGTCATCCATTCAAAACTGCTGAAAATTATACCATTTTAAGTTGATATTTGTATGTCCCCTATTACAATACTCAAGTGTTTTTGAGATAAAAACAAATCTGTGGTTCTTTTGTGTGTCACACCAAAGGACATTACGTCACACTAAAGGACAGAAATGGTAGTTATTAAATAATTTCTATTTAATTTTTAACATGTTAAAGGGGAAAGAAAGTTTAATTGATACAAACAATATCAACATGTATTTTTTTTTTAAAAACTAAATTTAATCGGTATGTTACTGAAACTCTTCTAGCCCCTGCTGCATGTGTGGCACAGCTAAATATGATTGATATTCAAACTATATTCATTAAGATGTGAATGAGTTTTTTTTTTTTTTTTTTAAACTATATGGCTACTCTTTTTAAGGCATCATTTTGATTCTATTTACTTTCTGCATTGTTCTCTTAGGATCTCCTCCTTTCTGCGTGGATCCCTGTTAATTTTCTCTATATATTTCCGTGTCCTTTCTCTTCCACTAATTTCTCTACCTCAATTCTTTCTGTTTCAAAAACAAAGTATCATATTTTATGCTTATTTTCATGACACTTTATAGCAGTACAAGTTTTCTGCAAAAACATCATAAAATAGTTTAATTAATGTAATTATTGCATTTAAGAACACTGAAAATGATCAAAAAAATTATAAAAAGGAGTTAAACAAATCTTATTTAAAATGCTTTTTTTTAAAGAGACCTTGTCCTCTGGTGTGACATCTTTGTCCTGTGCTGTGACAGTACAGGCGTCACACCGGAGGACATTTTCTGTCACACCAAAGGACGTTTCAGCCTTTTGTGTCAATTAATGACCTTGCTAATCCAAGCTAACCAGTTATTAGCGGTAAGCAAGACACATTTGCATAATTTCCCATGATTATGTAGTTTAACATGCAGTTTTTAATTAAAAAAACGTAACACTTTTGTAGTGGTTCCAAAAAAGGTGAAGAAAAAAATTGACCATGTGCATATGTCATGGGCTTCACAGGGGCCTTCAGTAACATGATCATGAATGGGGTCCTTCAACTAATTAGTTTTCTCTGGAATTGGCCGATTTAAAATCAGGATATGGTGTCACACCAGAGGACATGGTTTTCACATACAAAATGTGTAAAGTTCCTACGTTTTCAGAAATGTATGGATGGAAAAAAATTATTGCCATTTATTAAAATAGACACTTGTACAATTATGCTGGAGGTATTTATTAAAATTTTTATGTTTTTATTTTTCATTTATAAATGTTGTAATTTATTGAACCATGCTTGAGACAGTCACATAATAGGACAAGTTTGAGATTTGACTCAAAAATTTAAATCTAGCACTGCAGCTTTTATAACAGGTCCATGTAGGACAAAAATGTTTAACCATTTACTGTATTTTAAATAACGACAATATTAATTATATTCAATTTTTATCTTGTGGGACAGTGAAGCCATGTCACGTCAACAACCCATATAGTATATATATATTATATATATATATATATATATATATATATATATATATAATATATATATAGATATATATATATATATAATATATATATATAAATTATATATATATAATATAGTTATATTTAGACACACACAACACATATGAAGAGTTATTTGCAAAACAGTCATGTTTTTATTGTGTTAGTTAGCTGTATTTTTTTAGTTATTTTTTTACTTAATCAAAATAACCCAATTGCAGTTTGATTGAGATAAATTGGAATGTACAATGAAAAAACATGATTTTTGAAAATTGTAAAAATGATTCTCGTTTGCAATGAACTCTGGATGGATGGATAGTGAGGTCATGCGACAACATTCTTGCATACTATTTTTTTTTTTTATGATTTATATCTATTTCTTTTTGATTCCTTCCGGGAAATAGCACATTATTTTGGAATGTATTTATCTATATACATTTAAATCAATCAATAAATATTTTTTTTTAAATAAGTAATTTCCAAAGGAAAAATTTCCCCTTGAATGAACGGAAAGGTTTGTCTGTTTGTTTACTTTTTAGATTAATTCTGGGAGATAGCACATTCTTTTGCAATGTATTTATTTATATACATTAAAGTAAAGCAAAAAAATTCCCCTTGAATGAATGGAACTATTTATTGATTGTGCTTATTATATTATTAAATTAATTCAAGAGGGGAAAAGCACTGTTCCTTTTGAAATGTTTTAGTTTATTGTTTATCGATTGTTAATTTTATTTTTACCAGTCTAAATTAAGCGTTCGCAAGACTGCAGTGCCATACAGCATACTTTGTGTACATTATGAAATCATCTCTCTCAAAATGCTCTGTTAGATCATTGACATATTAATCGTAGCTCGACCGAAATAACAGGAAGTTGATCTGCGGCTTCTGCTCTTATGCGAACAGCCCCAAACCCTCAAGGATCTGTTTTTGAGTTCGAGCTGATAATTATCATTGCTGTTGTTGTCACTTCAACTTTTTATAATCGTATCAATACATTTTTTTGAATGGCAGCGCAAAATGTTGCTCAAACGATCTTGTTCATGTCTTGCATTAATTTCCTGTGACCAAAACTTTAAATCATGCAGCAGTGCAATGTGACTGTGTTTGAGGAAGTTGAGAGCTGGCATCTAATCATTTGCTGCAGTTGAGTTTTTCAGATGTTATTGTTTGTGTGTTTTGTCAGTGTGTCTGAGCTGCTGATGGGAGAGGTGGACAGCAGCACGCTGTTGTCAGTGTTGCCGTCTGAGAAGAGCAGGGTGAGTGTGTGTCAGTCTCTGTACAGAGCGGATGTTGGCAGCAGGGTTTGATTTCCTGAAAGTGGCGTTCTGTGATTAGAGTCACTGCTCTGACGCAGTCGTCCTCCTCTGAAATAAGACTCACATGAACACACATGACTGATGTATATGTGACAATGTGTGTGATAAATATTTGTGTGTGTTTGTTCTCTTTGAATGTTCAGTCTATGGAGAACCTCTCGGGTCATGAGTCTTCACACACATGGAGTGATTCATCTGAGCTGGGTACATTGTTTTGACAAATTCAGAAATACAGAAAAGCAAGTAGGAATGCGATGATCTATAGTTGGGGTTTTGTTTTGTTTTTTGTGATGAAGATATCATTTTAAGTCTTCAATATAATTGTATATATAAATTGTTTTAAAACATAAAATTATTTTTATTGTATTAATTTATTTCGCCGATTATAATGATACTATGTTGTTCTAATAAAAAGACTTGTGCAGAACATTACAATAATATTTATTAAACGAACAGGGTTCTGCAGAATTTCGGAAGAATTAGAGAATAATAGTATTTATTTATTTATATTACTTTGTATAAAATCTCCTGCAGAACATTTTTTTAAAAATTATGAATAAAAATGCATTACATTTTATTATTAAAATAATATTGATTATTAGTATATGTTGTGTTGTGTTGTTAAATAATAATAATAAATAATAATGTATTATAATTTTAAATATGTTCTGCAGGAGGATTTTGTGAAGATTCAAATAAATAATGATGCATGCAGGAATGAATGAACATATTTATGTATGAGATCTTTACAAACCTCCTGCCAGAAACAATATTTAAATATGAATATATTAAAAAATTACATAAAATATATTAACAATTTTATTATAAAATTTGTTTAAATAAATCTGCTAAACTTAGTGTTAATGCAGAAAGTATTTAAACACATTTTAAAATGATTTATTTTTAAATATATTTATTAGTGGTAGTATTGTTATGAATAATATTCAAATTATTATTATAATTTTTAATCTGTTCTCCAGGACATTAAGATCTCTTATACATGCATACAAAAATAAATATTAATATTTGATTATTAATTTTGATTACTTGTTTTTATTGTTATTAACAACTTGTCTCCCGCTAAACAAATAAATCTTTTTTTTTTTTTTTTTTTCTCCTGTATTTTTGTCATTAAATGAACAACTATATGCTCACATAATTATATTCCTATGCGTGCTGGCAGCGATGAGCGCTGAAGAGGTGGACATTATCCTGCAGCGCAGTGAAGGAGGAGTGGACTCGGCTCTGACGTACGCTAAAACCATCTCCAAATACATCAAGGATATGATCGGCTACATTGAGAGGAAGCTTGCATTAGGTAGGATCACGTGTGGCTTCAGTTATATGATGGTTTGATGTAAAATTAGTTTTTAAGTATTATGTAAGAGACTGAAATAAAGTGTAGTTCTGTATAAAACTTAGTTCTGATTGTAAATCCTGACTGGTTGAGCCACGTCCTGTTGCTACTTGTATTTTGCTTGTTGATTTTTGCTTTTTTTTTTTTTACTTAATATTTGACATCTTAAATTGCAATGGATATTTAGTCATTGTTTGTACAGAGCTGGAGTTCTCCAAGGGCTTACAAAGGATCTATCAGACTTGTAAACAGACCATCACACAGGTGAGAACTAACCTCGCTCAGATTCCTTGAAGTCTTCAGGATTGGTTTGTTTTCTTCCTCATGCGTCTGTTTTTGTGTCCATCAGCCACACATGCCCTTCTTCTCCATCTACTCTCTGGCTCTGGAGCAGGACCTGGAGCAGAGCTCTGGGATGCATCAGGCGGCCTCCACCCTACAGAACCAGACCTTCATCATGGTACAGCATCAACATGTCCACCTTTTGTCCTTTTATTATTATGGCAACCCTATGAACCATAAGAAGGAATATGATGAAAATTGGCACACTTGTAGTGATGGTCATGAATAGTGAACTGACCAACTCTATAGCACTACCAGCAGTTCAAAAATTCACTTTTCAAATAGTTATAACTTTTGAACCCTTTGTTGTAGAAAAATGAAACTTGGTACACCTGATTACACTCTTCTTGCTGATTCTGTTCTATAGGTTACATTAAGACTCTGCCCATTACAGTAGCTACCATTTTGAAAAGGACAGTATTCCACTTTTACAAAATTTGTCCAATTCTTCTGAAAATTGGGTTAGATAATCTTTGGACAAGCCGCACAGAAATGACGGAACAGAAATTTGATATTCATCTTTGTTCAAAAGTTATGATGTCGTGAACTTAAAGGGATAGTTCACCCCAAAATGAAAATTCTGTCATTAATTACTCGCCCTCATGTCGTTACAAACCTGTAAGACCTTCGCTGTTTACTTTCAGTGGATATTCTCCAAAATAGCGCTACAGGGTGACACGGAGGAGACGAATTGTTGAATAAAGTCGTTATTTTGGTTTTCTTTGCGCACTGAGTATTCTCGTAGTTTCCTAAAATTACGGTTGAACCCCTGATGTCACATGGATTATTTTAACGATATCCTTTACTACCTTTCTGACTTTGACCGCGTTAGGATCCTTGCTGTCTATGGGAGGTTCAGAGAACTCTCGGATTTAATCAAAAATATCTTAATTTGTGCTCTGAAAATGAACGAAGGTCTTACGAGTTTGGAACGACATGAGGGTGAGTAATTAATGACAGAATTTTCATTTTTGGGTGAACTATCCCTTTAACGATATTGACCCAAAATTGGTTCAGAGGCTGTATTTTGGCCAAACTTTGATCAATCGAAACGAAACTGTTTGCTTCATCAACACTGTTCTGAGGCTACGTGCTAAAGTTGGAAACAGCACCACCTACAGGTCTTGAGATATGAAATAGACATGTTTGCTTATAACTTTTGAACAATTTGTCAGAAAATCATAATCTTGGTGTCTATGGATTGCTTGTGTCATGGCGAATCCAGGAATACTGATTGGCCGCCATTTTGAATTTTGTCATAAATTGCAATATCTTTTGAACGATTTGACATTGGCACAAAATTCGATAGTTATCACTATCAACATGTCCTGAAGGTACCTGAGAAGATTGAACACAGTGCCACCTAGTATTCCAGAGATATAAGAGTTTTTGCAAATGTTTATAACTTTTGAAAACAAGTTTGTTTGTATTCTTTGTGACATTACTTTCATTGGATTATGCAGATTCTGACTTTGTGTTTATTATTTTACAACAATGACTCTCCACCATATTGAAGCAAATTAAACTTTTTTTTTTTTTTTTCGCTGCTACTCTTACAAATTGTCACATTTTTTTCCATAATTGGCTCATATGATCTTTGGACCAAGCAAGACAGAAATGACCAGATTTTTTTGGAAAAAAAACCTCAGAAATTCACCGTGCCGGTGTTTGTTGGCTTATGCTAGTTAGCTTATGCTAGTTAGCAATAAATTAGATTAGTGTGCTAATCTGGGCCCGTATTCACAAAACATTTTATCTTAACACTAAGAGTTCTCCTAAATGGCAGTAAAAGTTTTTAGCTAAGAGTTTTCTCTTAAAACCTATTCACAAAGCTGCTGAGACAAACTTTTACTAAGGAATAGAGAGAAGTCAAAGGGCGGGGTTGACCTTGTTGCTATGAATGATGTCAGCATGCTTATTAACTATGCACACAGTGATTGGCTGATAGTCTCTGTCAGAGATTTATTCATAGAAATATTGTAGAGCACAATGTTGCTATATATAAAGATTAAAAATGTTGCCACATTCAAATAAAGATTTTAAAATGCAGGTTAAGTGTCACTAAACAAGTATATGTTCAGCTTATTGTCAGCCTCTTACATGTATGCTTCTCATAATTAGCGGATATGCATATAAACAGCTTTTAATTAACAGTAGAATAATCATGGCTGATAGTAAGACATGCAAACAAAAAAGAAAAATTGGATGCAAGAACAGCTGTTACTTCTTGCCCAACTGGTTAATGAAAACAAGGATATAATCTAAAGGACAATTTAGAGTTGGGATAACCTTCAAAACCAAAGGCGATACCTTTTTAAAAGGTCATTATCAAATGTTTCTAAAATGTTTACATTCTGAGGCAGATTGCCGGCAACAGCCATTTTAGGAATAGTTTGTGGTTTGGTCTTAGTGACTTAGGAGTCCTCTTCACTACTCCTAACCTTTCACAGATTTAGGAGCTAGTTTTAGCGCTAAAACTCTTTGTGAAATACTCTTAGAGCGGAAATTTAGGAGTCCTAAATTTAGGACTGACACGCCCATTATTTTTAAGATTTTCTCCTAAATCGGCGAGTTATGAGTTAATTTTAGCCTTAAGATGTTTTGTGAATACGGGCCCAGGTCAACATGTTTATTAGTAGTAATAGTAGTTACTGTTAAATGTACTATTGTACTGCATGTATGTAGTCGTAGTAGTAGTATTAAATTACATTTTGTTCTAATTGTTCATTCATAGTTTTAATATCTTGAAATCTGGAACATGAAGTATTTTGCTGTGGAGAATCATGTGCTTTGTGTTCATCCACAGCCTCTGCTGCTCCGCAAACAAGAGCATGAGAAGAAGCGCAAGGAGATCAAGGAACAGTGGCTGAAGGCCAAGAGAAAACTGGTAACGTTTACATTTCTCCATCTTATGAGCTACCAGAACACTTTAAAACTCCAGCCGGGATGTGTCTACATACACTAAACCATACGAGACGTTAGCAGCGCAGGTCTGTAAGGGTTGTTGTGGGTTTGAACACAGATGGAGTGTGAGGCCAACCTGCGCAGGGCCAAGCAGGTTTACATGACCCGCTGCGAGGAGTACGACAAGGCCAGGACGGCGGCTAACAGGGCCGAGGAGGAGGGCGGCAGTTCTACCACCAAAACAGTAGACAAGAAGAAACGGCTGGAGGAAGAGGCCCGCAACAAGGTCAGACTCAGCACTCCCACAATGCATCTCTCTTATGCCACCGTAGGAAGAGTTTTGCAGGAACAGATGTTCAGTGGTTTAGCAGGTTGTGTTTTTGTGTTGGTCTCAGGCTGAGGAGGCCGAGGCCACGTACCGGACATGTATCGCAGATGCCACCACACAACACCAGGAGCTGGAGCACATGAAGGTCACCGTCCTGCGGCAGATCCAGGAGGTCATCAAACAGAGTGACCAGACCATCCGCTCGGTAAACATTCACAAACACTTTACACTCACTAGATCAATATAAACAGATTTGATTCATTTCTTATTAGTCTTTACGTCTCCATTAAAAATAACAATTTCACAAATAAAATTGAGGAGTAACATCACAATTTTTTCTGAAGGTATTTCACACAAGACTGTGACCCAAAAATCAATGAAAGTGCATATTATAAAATACTATATATATATAAAACAGCAAATTGTATATTTTAAAATAGTGTTAAATATCTCTTCAATATAGAAAATATATCAAGAACATATAAAAAAAAGTTTAATGGCTGGTAATAAATATTTATGGCTAGTCAATTTTCTCAAGGCATAAAGTTCATTTTAAACTCTGATCAAGACATTTGTAAAGCTAAATATGTTATGAATGAGACTTTTTAAGGTTGTGTTTTTCAGTAGTATTGTGTGTATACTTGATCAATGGCCCAGTCATGCATTACTCGGATTAACAGGAACAAATAAATTCTGAAAAAACACCAAGAAAACTTCAAATCCAAATCCAGCTTGAGCGGTTTTAACTGTGTGAAACTCTTTCCAGGCCACCATCTCCTACTACCAGATCATGCACATGCAGACGGTAGTGCTGCCGGTGCACTATCAGACGCTGTGTGAGAGCAGTAAACTGTACGACCCGGGACAGCAGTACGCCACGCACGTCAAAGACCTTCAGATGAGCGAAGAGCCCGAGACGCATTACGAGTTTGAGGCCTACTCTGCCTCCTCCAGCCAGTAACCAACACTCCTCTTGCTTTCAAACATGGAATAGCATGGAAGTGAATGTGAATATTACAGTGAGGTGTTGTCTTGTCTTGAATTCAGGCCGTCAGTCAGAGCTCGTGCTGACAGCGCTAACACTGATGCTCACAGCAGTGCTGAAGCGCCGCCCACCGCTGGAGAAACCGGAGATACCAAAGATGAACAGAAGAGAGGTATGTGCAATGATTTGTTTGTTCTACTTATTATCAAATGCAATATAAAAACATGTAAGCAAGTAGGTTTGTGTGAACCCACAAAAATGCACATCTAACAAAGTATATTATTTACAAAAAATAAGTGTAATGTAACTAATTTATTAAGAAATGTAATGTTTATACATTTTGTAAATTAACGAATTAAATATCAATTTAGTTGCATAATGTTAATAGAATGCGATAAATAATAATAAGTTTATAACGTTTTATATATTTTATTTATATCCTAGAATTAAATTAATGCACATCTCACAAAAAAAACAGCTTTGTTTATTATTAAGTTAATAAACTCTTTACGCATTTAATGTTTATACCATGTAAATTTATTTAAAATTCAGTTACATCATTACTTGTAAACTAATTTAATACTATAATATAATTACCTTTATAGAATAAAATGTTATAAAAATTCTCTATCTATCTATCTATAAACCATTTTATATCTTTTTATTTTCTTAGTTAATGATATTACAAGTAAAAGTGTATTTTTTCTAGTAAATCTAAAATGTTTCCCAAGTACTATATTAATCAAAGTAAAATAATTAAGTAATCATTTAATAAAGGAAAGAAAAATTTGGTAATTTTTTATATCTTATGACTCTGACTAAAATCAATTTATTTATGAATACATAGAACAATTTAGTGTAATAAACTTTTAGGGTCCAAATAACTATTTCTTATATTTAGTTTGAACTGTGTAATTTATATTCATTTGTCTAATAATCAATTAATTGAAGTGTTTCTATAATAATATTCTATTATATTAAAATAAATTATATTAATCATATGATTGATTGATATAAAAACACAATTTGTATTTTAATTTCATTTAAAAATATAATGGAATTGCATTTCATGCAAATGTAGATCTTAATATTTATTTTAAATATACGTAAGAACAAAAGAAGTACTTTCAAATTATTTGTTTATTAAATTGTCAAATGTGTATAAGATTATATAGATGCTGGTGCTTTTTTGGTTTTTTTAGATTTTTTATTTTTTTTTTTGGGGGGGGGTAGTTTATGAATATATCTGACATAGTGACGCAAATGGTTCTGAATTGTATTTCCTTTGTGTCAGCTCGAGGTTACAATGACCCACAAATCCTGGGGGCCTCCACAGTGAGCGAGCACAGACGTGTGGGGAGGAGGAAGTGGCCTTGATCCCCAACGACCAGCACAGGTCACTTCCTGCCATGACTATTAAAAGAAATACAAGTTTTTATATATATATTATAATATATATGATATATATATATAGATCTATATTATGGGTTAACGGTACACAAACCTTATGGTTCGGTACATACCTCGGTTTTTGCATCCGCAGGAGGAAAAAACTAAACACAAATTGCTTTTTTTTTTTAACAATGGTTTACTGAACAAATTGCTCTTTCTTTAAACAAACTCAGTTATAATACATTTTCTTAGGGATAAAAATCTACCTAAGCTTATGCTCTAAACTACAGTGAGCCCTTTTACATTAGACCTACTATAAGGTTACAGTTAACAACAGAGCCCAAACATAAATGTAATTACTATTTATTTTTTAAATATAACAAGCAACACTCAAATTAAAAAATTGTATGCAAACATGTAAATTGTTTTTAAATTAACTTCTAAATTATACCTATTTGTTGAAATATAATAATTTCTAAATAAAGTCATAATAGTTTAATGCATATGTTTAAATAAATATTTTATGAAACCAGTTAAGACATCACTAACAGGTAAAATAATATACTGAATAGGCCTAAAGTGTAAGATTTGATTAAATGCTAGACTTCGCTAAGACTTATTCTCTCTCTGGTGAATTAACGAGCGGTGGACACTGATGACTTGCCTGAGTTAAATGAAATGCTACGTGACATTTTGCTTACAAGCTGTTTTAATTCTTTCCGTGGTTGAAACACTGATAGGCTTATTGAGCGATTACACGAGGGGTGAGATGTTCGTTCATGTTTATTTTGTGTTAAAACTAGTAATAAAGACGAAGGGATGATCGTGCTCTGCGCTTCCGTTAGAACTAAGGCGTTAGTTTACGGCAGGCCTGTCCAAACTTTGTCCTGGAGGGCCAGTGTCCTGCAGAGTTTAGCTCCAACTTGCCTCAACACACCTGACTGGAAGTTTCTATGCCTAGTAAGAGCTTTATTAGCTGGTTTAGGTGTGTTTAATTAGCGTTGGAGCTAAACTCTGCAGGACACTGGCCCACCAGGACTGAGTTTGGACAGCCCTGGTTTACGGCAATGTTGCGCCACATCAAAGACCGTCAAAACTGCATTTATTGACTGAATTTCCTGAAAAAATTGCACGATGCGTACCAAACCGAAAGACCCATACCGAAAATTTTCGGTACGAATACGTGAACCATTATACCCCTAATAAAAAAAAATATGTATATATGTATATGTCAAATATTACATTTGCAATTTGCATTAAATGTTTTTATTTCATAGATTTTTTTTTTTTTCTAGGTGACATAAGTAAAATGGCCCGAACGTCATCGACAGGAACCATGTCATCAAACGAAGACCCAGATGAGAAAGACTCCAATGTTACTTCCTTTGAAACGCCAAGTGAGAGAAAATAGTGCACAAGTGTTTTCCTTTCTAAACTGTGCCTGTTATCCAGTTTCTCACTGTCCGCTCAACGTTTTCCAGATTTAAACGGCATCGAGCCTGAGATTGTGGTGCCCACCGGGCCGTTCAGGAACGTGGGTCTGTCGAAAGCCGCTCAGACGCACAAACTGCGCAAACTGCGCTCCCCGTCCAAATGCAGAGAATGTGACAGCTACGTTTATTTCCAGGGAGCCGAGTGCGAGGAGGTGAGGTCACGCCGGCTGCGCTTGGGCCTCGTGTTTGAAATAAGCCAGGCTTATTAAAGGAATAGTTCACCCAAAAATTAGAATTCTGTTATTAATTACTCACCCTCATGTCGGTCCAAACCCGTAAGACCTTCGTTCATCTTCTTAAGATTTTTTTTTATGCATTCCGAGAGCTCTCTGACCCTCCATAGACAGCAAGGATCCTTACACGATCAAGGTCACATATTTGGAGAGTTTCCAATATGTAAACAACGTATGCAACGATTGTACGCCGATGCATTGTATACGTTTAACAGCGTATCCACGTACGGTGCTGCTGACACAGAACCGCATACGTTGTTTATGTATGTGATAGGCTACTCTCCAAAATGGCACTATAGGGTGACACGACGGAGACGAATTGAATAGTCATTATTTTTGTTTTCTTTGCGCACAAAGTATTCTCGTAGCTTCATAAAAGTACGGTTGAACTGATGTCACGTGGTTTATTTTAACGATGTCCTTACTAAGTTTCTGGACTTTGATCGTGTTAGGATCCTTGCTGTCTATGGGAGGTTCAGAGAACTCTCGGATTAATCAAAAATATCTTAATTTGTGTTCTGAAGATGAACGAAGGTCTTCTGGGATGACATGAGGGTGCGTAATTAATGACAGAATTTTCATTATTGGGTGAACTAACCCTTTAAAAGTCTGATTTGCTCTTGGCAGTGTTTCCTGGCCTGTCACAAGCGCTGCTTGGAGACTTTGGCCATGCAGTGCGGCCACAAGAAGCTCCAGGGTCGCCTTCAGCTGTTTGGGCAGGATTTCTCGCAGGTGTCCGGCAACAGTCCCGACAGCATCCCCTTCATCATCAAGAAGTGCATCGGCGAGATCGAGAGAAGAGCGTTGAGAATGAAGGTACGTTCAGATCCAGCAGGTCTCGGCCAATGGAAATGCAGGATTGTGCTGATGGTCCTCCCCTCTGTCAGGGTATTTATCGCGTGAATGGGGTGAAGACGCGGGTGGAGAAGCTGTGCCAGGCGTTTGAGAACGGCAAAGAGCTGGTGGAGCTGTCACAGTCCTCGCCACACGACATCAGCAACGTACTGAAGCTTTACCTGCGGCAGGTGAGCCACCACTGCATCAGGACATATATGAAAAATCAGTTATATAATATTGTGGAAATGGCATTTTTGGGTTTTGTGTGTGTATATGTGTGTGTATATGTGTGTGTATATGTGTGTATATGTGTTGAGTGTGTTTATAGGTGTGTGGTTTATTGTATGTGTATATGTGTATATATAGATGTGTATATATATAATGTGTAATTATATATATATAATAGAATATATTTATATATTATATATTAATATAATATATATATATATTAGTAATTGACAATTTAACGTTTGCATTTTTGCCACGTACCATGTACTATTTATTACTTTAGTGTATTGTTCGATTAAATCACACTTAAAAATCTAATTGAATTGTATTAAAAAACCCTCATTTGATGGTTCACCCTCAAATACCCAAATAATGTATTCATATATCATTTTTTAAAAAAAGTTACTATAATACAATCAATAAAATATATATATCTATTATTTATCTAATGATTTATTAATAACTTAATTTTATTTTTATATATTGGCATTCAATTACATAAAATTACATTATTCATAAAAATTTAAGCATTTTTGATTCCAAATTTGACAATTTTTAATATTTGTATGTATATATTTGTTTAAATTTTCAGTTATAATTCTTAATACATATTTTATAATTATTAATCACATTTTTGGGGGATTTTTGCATTCACCCAAATTATAAATATATTTATATTAAAAATTACATTTTCAGTTTTTAATAATATATTACAACACTGCATTTTTGGTGAACAAATCCTTTAACTGTAACAATAAGCTGCCTTCATTGTTAGCAGTGGCTTTCATATCCTCATATGTTCACCAAAGTCAGTTGTTACATCCTTATTTTGTATTTCGGTCTCTTCCTCAGCTTCCAGAGCCCATCATGCCCTTCCGTCTCTACAATAGTCTGATGGGTCTAGCGAAGGAAAGCCTGGCTGTAGTGGGTCCAGAGGGAGCCGAGACGGGCAAAGGGCCCGACCTGGTGGACCTCGGCCCTGAGACGGACCCTGAACTCTTGGCCCTCGTGGACAGACTCAAGAATCTCCTCAAAGAGCTGCCCAAACCAAATACCGCCACTCTGCGCTACATAGCGCGTCACCTGAGAAGGTGCAAAGCCTAGAATGGACTTCCTCTCACATTTCAGGGTTTATAGACTGACTCTGCCTAACTCTGTTTATTAAACACTGATTATTTGGTTACTGTCCCTCTGTTTTCAGGATTGCAGAACTGGAAAATGACAATAAGATGAGCCCGAGTAATCTGGGCATCGTGTTTGGCCCCTCACTGATGCGGCCCCGGCCCTCAGGGGCCACGGTGTCTCTGTCGTCTCTGGTGGATTACCCATATCAGGCTCGCATAGTGGAGACCCTCATTGTGTTTTATCCCGCCGTTTTCCATTCGGACTCCAATCGGCCTGCATGCGCCAGCACCCCCCGCACACAGTCTCTACAGCAGGTTTGAGATTCATACACGGTAGATCAAATCTCTCATGTTGTGCAAACGGTGCGTTTTAATGGGAGGTTAACTGGTTAAACCGTTAATGCAGCACAGATGTGATGTTTTGGTCTGTGCAGGAAAGCAGCATTGATGGAGAAGAACACTGTTCGAATGATGAACAAGGAGTCGCAGATGAACCCGGCGCTGCAGAGTCCGACAAGTTAGAGGGCCATGGTATTACAGACTTTTATTCCTAATATTATTGGTTTACATTCTTCAGATGCATTGTGTGTGTATAAATTTAGATTTATTATCTTTTGATATTTTAACGGTTTTAAATGTTATATATTTCATGTTTTATTTGAATTAATTCATATCAATTTATTCTTATTTAATATACATTTTATATAAATATTGTCCATTTCGAAATACCTTTATACTCAGTTTTACTGAGTATAAAGGTAGTTTTTCACTTTATTTTATTTTGTTTGCGCCTTATTACACACGCACACATAAAATATATTTTGTGAGACTTGTTATAGCACTTGTGTATCATTGCTCTTTTGTTGATTTTGATTGCTTCCATTGTCCATTTGTAAGTTGCTTTGGATACAGCACTGCTAAATGCTGTGTATATATTTCAAATATTTAAAAAAAAAAATTGTACTCATTTAGGTTTTTCATTTTATTTTATTAGCCTTTCATATTAAATGTATTTAAAATGCATATTAATTTATATGAATATATTTATAATAATAATTAACCATTATTTTTAATATTTTGAAATATTAGAATTTTGTAGTTTGTATGTTTTTCATTTTATTTTTCCCTTTTATATTCATATTTTTATCATACAAATCTCACCTTTATTTTAATCTTTAAAAACAAAATTATTTAAACTTTACATTTATTTTGTATTCAATACTTAGTTTTTCATTTACCTTTCATGTTAGTTTTATTTAATGTACATACCAATATATTCATATCAATGTAAAATGAATATTTATTTAAATATATCACCATTATTTTTAAAACATTTTAAATTTATTTTGTATTTTTATACTCCTTTAAGTAGGTGTTTAGTTTTATTTATTTGACTTTCTAATTTTTTTCTTATAATTCATATATTTAAAAACAAATTCTGAGCAGTTTTGCGTTCAATCAAATAATAATAGTAAATAAAAAATATACAATGATCTGTCGTGTGTCAGCAGAGAGTTCAACGGGAACGCCTGCTTCTCTGGAACACAGTCTGGACTCAGATTCAGAAGCAGACGAGGAACGGTCCAGAGGTGAACTTCAGCCCCCCAGTCCTACAGAGCAGGCACTTGACTCTACCAACGAAACCCAAATGAGACCACCCATCCTCCTCGTGAACCTGCAGTGTCCCTCCAGCTCAAACAACACCAGTGACCCCCCTGCCCTCCCTGAGAGCGAGCCGCCCGCGTTAGAGGAAGCGCCAGCAAGCTCGCTGGCAGCGTTGAATCTCAATCAGAGTAACAACACCACCACAACACTCACTCTCTGAGTTCAGACAGCCAGGGTTTGTGACGTTCCAATGCGGGTTTTTTTTTTTAAAGATTTTTTAAAAGTTTTTAATATTTAAAGTACTTCAGCTTAGAATCCTGCAAAAATTTGCAGATTTTTAAAAATGGTTTAGCTTTATTTTACATAAACAGCGGGACGCTTCCGGTGTCGTCATGCATCGTGTCTTATGAAATCATCTTATACTCAAGTGTTGATGAATATCTCTGTTGTTAAATTTGATATGTTTGTGCTTGTCTTTTAATAATAAAAAAAAATGAGTGATTTCAAAATAATCAGTATTAGTTTACAGCCAATGCAAACTAATGTCATGGTTACATGCAAATCAGATTTAAGTGCATGTTATCAGACATGGTAGGCAATGAGGAAGAAGTTAACTAGAGTTGTTGCTGTATACGGTGTTTGGTTGGTTCGTGTGCATTTGCAACCAACACGCGGTTCCATCTTCCTGTTTTTTTTTTTTTTTTTTTTTTCCCCCCCATCACAACAATGGCTTTCAGAAAGAAAAAGGTGAGTGCTTACGCTTTATTTACTTTCAGGTTTTGAGGCTTGTTCACAGCTCATTTGGGACCAAACTAACAGCGTTTTTAATATGTTGTCAAATAAAATGACAAGGAGAGACAATAGCAAAATCATATTTATTAGTTAAAAAAACGTTAAGACAAAATTCAGCCCATGTTCACTTTCAGCAGTTGGAGAAAATTTCAAATCTGTCAAACAAAAGATGAAACAAATATCATTAATTCCTTAAAAATATTAACATGAAAGAATACAGAAAAACCTTTTATTAAAAAATTGTGACGGCACTAAAATAACACAAACTAAATAGGCCTTAAGAAACAAACTATTCAAAACTATGTACTAAAGACAATGTGACACTGGACCACAAAACCAGTCTTAAGTGTCAATTTTTCAAAATTGAGATGTATACATCATCTGAAAGGTGAATAAATAATCTTTCCATTGGTGTATGGTTTGTTAGGACAGGACAATATTTGGTCCGAGATACAACTATTTGAAAATCTGGAATCTGAGGCTGTGAGAAAATCGCCTTTAAAGTTGTCCAGATGAAGTTCTTAGGAATGCATATTACTAATAAAAAATTAACTTTTGTTATATTTACAGTAGGGAATTTACAAAATATATTTATGGAACATTATCTTTACTTAATATCTTAATGATTTTTTGGCATAAAAGAAAAAAATCTATAATTTTGACCCATACCATGTATTTTTGGCTATTGCTACAAATACCCCCAGCGACTTAAGACTGCTTTTTTGCTCCAGGGTCACATAGAGTAAGGATACTTGAGTAACACTGCTTCACTCATATTGCATCTTTGGAATTATGAATATTGTTGTTGATATCACAAATCCTCCGTGAACACAACAGAAATACTGACTTCATAGATTAACTGGACCAGTCTGTATGTTGATGTCCCGTCCACATTTTCACGCTCGGTCCTGATGATTCTTAACAACCTGAAGAACATCCCAAGTTAACTTGTAACACTCATGCTCAAACTAAGATTTTTAGAGCTGTCCAATAAGAAGAAAAGACACTCAGTTCCTACCCTGGCCTCGTCTTTAAGCCCAAGTAACGGGCACAGGATCCCGGCGTGAATTCTTGGAAGCTGCTTCTTTAGTTTACTGGAGTCAGCTGGTTAAGGCTACACTAACTCATCTAAAGTACCACTACTGAAGTAAACCACCAACTGAATCCATAATCGGGGTTATTAACAGTTAACTAAAAAAAACTTTGTTAACTAAGAATGCAGGCTTCACTGACAGTAGTTTTATTTCCTATACTATGTAAAGTCAATGCTACCGTCAACTGTTTGGTTACCAATTTTTCAAAATATATCATTTTGTGTTCAACAAAAGAAAGAAACTCGTACATGTAAGAACAACTTGAGGGTGAGTAAATGGTGACGGTTTTCATTTGTGTAAACTATCCCTTCAACTGAAACAAATATATAGTTGCCAAGGCAAGATCTCATTTTCATTTAACGTAACTAGAATTTAAATAAAAAAAAAAAAAAAACGATTAAAAAAACATGAAATATGACTAAAACTATCAGTATCATTGTTACTAACATAACAGTGCTATAAACTTCAACCAAAACTCAAAGGATACTACCGCGCCAGCAACTCGGTCACTTCCTCTTTAGTCATGACTATGTGCTCTGGAACAAGCTGAAGGAAATAAACGTATTATTATTGTGCAAATTACATTAATACATTACATTAATAAAAAATAATTTTTGGGTATGTCACAGTTTACTTTATTTTGCTATCGTCACTTGCATAAATGAACTATAGTGTCCTGCACCCACTAGTAAAAAAATATCAAAAATTATATCTGGTGTCTAAATTTTTGGTTCGACTGGACTATAAAAACACTTGACAGCCAATCAGAATCAGCCTGACTGTAGGCCTGTCACAATAATCAATATATCGACTTATCGCGCAATATATGTACATGACCTCAATTTTTTGTGACGCAATATATCGCCCGTTATATTTACTTATTAATGTCACCATATTTTGTACATTCCACTTGCGCCTGTGTCTTTTGCAGCTTCTCGTACTTAACCTGGTGTAGTCATGAGGTGCTAGTTCACATTTAAAACATGCTTCTCCAAAAAAAAAAAAAGTTTCATCTGCAGATGTGGTCTTGTTTAGGGATCTGTGCCTTGACATCTGACTGCTAAGCAGTGATTGTGTTTTTCAGCAATAGTGTGCACCCTTCATTTACAGAGAAAAGAAGGTCAGGGGAAAATCTCCATTCAAGTTCTTTGTGCATTTTTCTTTTTTACTTTGCACTTTTTGTTAGAAAATGTTTATTTACTATTTATTCAGTTTATTTTTTTTTAAGGTATCTAATATTTTGATACTTAATTTCCATGATCTAAATTCTTAGAAATTAAAAGTTTGTTGTCATTTGGAAGTGAGTAGGCCTTCTTGCATTACTATGCTGTTACATTATGATTATATATTCAGTGGCATGAAATGGTCTTTAAAATAATATCGCTTATCGCAATTATTTCTGGGGCAATATATCGCACAACAAAAAGTTGTTATCGTGACCGGCCTACCTGACTGCGCATTTAATGCTGCAGCCGACACGCATGAAGTGCGCTCTTACTGTCAGGTGGCGCAAACGCTGTAGGTACCGTTCTCTGTGAACGGCGTTTAAATGCAGCCCTCACCTCGTGTTCGGTGATGTTGATTAGAAGCTCCTGCTGAAGAAACTGCTCAAGTATGTACTTAGGCGCCATGTCTACCAGAGACTGAAATTTAAAAGACAAACACACAACTGAAGTGCCTTAATAGTTAATGCTCCTCTAAATGTAAGTGCATATGCTTGCGTCACCTGTTTGGCGGAGGGCGTCATGCCCATCTGGACTACAATGATGGCCCTGGTGATGTTTTCTTCTTGCATTCGCTGGCAATACATCTTTATGGTCTTGATGCCAACCTTTGGCTCCTCTGAAAGCAAGAGCACGGGTGGATATGATAAACCAAGCGTTCGTAACGGACGAGTTCAACAGGAGCTAGGCTTGTTGCTGAAGATGCACATACCAGGGAAGAACACAAACATCTGGTCGGTCGGGTCGTCGTTGTGGGCGACCAGCACCGTGAGATCAGTTCGTCGCGGTCGACCTTCGCTGGGTTTGTCGCCAAACTGGCTTCTGAACTCATCCAGAGTCTGATCCAGTTCATCTTGCGTCACCAAATAACCCCGATCGTGACAAAGCTGAAAGATGAAGATGGATATTACAAGGACATAATAGCATATTTCGGTTATTTGGATGCGTACTGTATGTTAGGAGATCATAAATCATGAAACTCCTGCGGATCCGAATAAGCATGTAAACGATTACATGGCCTTTAATTTACCTGCATTATAGTTTTTCTAATTTTCCATAGTCTGTATGTCTCTTCCTCGTCATCCATATCGCGCTATAAAGAGGACGATATTACGATCAAAACAGACCGCTTTATTCGACGCGTTTACTCCACGCTTGGGTCCCGTTGCTGCCGGCGCGTGTGTATGACGTCAGACGGTGCGCACTTTGATTTCGCATGTCCAAAATAATATCTTTTGTAGATGTAGAAGCTTTTGCCATCCGCTTTCAACGAATAAAATGTGTTGTGTTGGTAATAGTAAAAAAAAAAATACAATAAAAACAGCAAATTTAAAATAGGTGGTTAATAAGTAACAAATAATCTTTAAAAAAGTATCGTTATTGATTTGGTTTGAAAACAAATAACATTCTAGAAGCGGTTCCGATTATCTGGCATTCCGTGTGGAAAGAAAGCGCGTGTGATTAGGTTCTTTCGAACAGTTCGTATCAAAGAACCGATTCACAAACAGATTCCGTGGTTCCTTTGTCGACTCTAATATTTAGAGCACATTACGTTCTTTAAACCTTTAAATAAAGCATGAAGACACATATACGTTTTATTAATACATGGGAGTTTATAGTAATTTCACGTGTCATTACGAATCGTGGTGTTTACTTCACTTCACGAACGAATCGCTCTGTGTACCGGTTCAACTGATTCACTGAAGAGAACCGACTCAAAGGAAGGGTTCATTGAAGAGAAGCCTGTTATTTATTGGAAAGTCTTATGTCCATAAATGTAAATATACTAAATGTAAACCCCACTTTAACATCTTCAGACAAGAACTGAAGTTGTATTTAAATACAACTTCAACGTCTGTTAACAAGAAAGCTATAAAAACATCTAGAATTTGTGCCATGTTTAAGATTTTTCCCTAATATACTTGTATTTCTATTTGTGTGGCTTTTTTTCTTCTTCTGTCCTTTTCTTAAGAATTTTTATATTATATAGTTTTTTTCTGTGATGTTTTATCTATTAATCCTCAAGTGGTTTATTATTGATTGGTATTTAGTATGTTTTGTACGTACTGTTTGTTTTGTACGTACTGTAATCCTTGTTGTTTACTGCAATAAAAAAAATAAAAAAAAATAAAATAAAAATAATTTAAAAAATGGCCTTTATCCATCGTGTTCAGTGCTTTATCGAGCAGTGGGATCATTGGTGCAATGGTATTGTAAAGTTAAATACTTCTGTAACTTTAACTTGCAAATCTGAATCATATTACTTAATCGGGTAATTATGGGGTTATGTGCGGCATAATTACGGGGTATGCTAATGTTTTATCACCAGTTTACACAAGCAGTCCCTAGTTTCAGTGTATTTAGGTCTTTGGTCTTTAGTCTTTGTGTCTCATTCGTCCATAACAGTAGTTCACTTCTTCCGTTAGCCTATATAAATAATGCACAACAATAATCTAATGTAATTAAAAAAAAAATTTAAATGATCTTTTTATTGTTGTTGCATACATTAGAAGAAATTTGGTTTGATAAGATCTGCTTAGTAATAGACATTTTTTTTCTTTGAAACATGTATTGGATCATTTTATATTTTTGTATCCATTACATATATTTTACAAAAGGATCATCTATAAAATTGTACTATTTATGGTATTTTGATATATCAAATAAATACTAGGCCTACTACATTACATGTTACCTAAAAGCACATTACATAACCGTGGTAAGTGTCCAAAACTGGCCAAAATACTACTAAGGCAGCTAATTATGACATAAAGTTGAAATTATAGTTTAAAAAGTCAAATTATGATACAAAACTAAATGAAATTATGACGACAAATCGATTGAGATAAAATGTCAAAATTGTTGAAATTGTGAGGAAAATCATATTTATGACAAAAAATAATGACTTGCCTTTAGTTTTATGACATAATCTCAATTTCAAACTTTTATGCCATAATAATAGCTTTATATTTATTATAATTTTGACTTTCTCTCGTAATTATGACTTAGTGTGTCATAGTTTGGAATTTTTATGTCATTAATATTGGCTTTGTCTCATAATTATGACTTATCTCATAATTTAAACTTTTTTTCCCTCAGAATTATGACTTGGTATATATTCATGACTATTTTATTGCAATTAGTGTGAGTCAAAACATTGTTTCATTTGTTATTAGCCTATTATTTCATTTCATAATATTTTTGTGGCGTGAATCTATTCCTGAAGGCAATGCCTAATCAATATCCAAATGAAATATCATGTGTTTGCCATTCTAATCCACTTTAGAAGCATTAACATTTATATAATGCATACATCAGCGACTTATCTGGTATGTGGACCAAGTGCCAACACACACATCAAGCTATCAGCTTTCTCAGTTGTGTAAGATTGTCACCCAGTGACCTTTGACCTCAATAGGAGTGACAGTCAAATACCCCACACGTAGACAAGCTTCAAGCCTGTAGTCAGCAAAAAATCAACCTATGAGGAAGAAACAGCCTCGGTGTCCAGTTAATATTTATTTGGAGCCCTATATATATGCGGGGCTTTCAGTGTTTGGAGAATTCGGCACTTTAAGAGGATTTGATCTAATACGCTGCCTGCCGTTTCAGCAGTTAGTACTGAAAGGCAGTCATGCGTTTCTTAGGGTCCGCTGTCGTTTTCTCCCTAGTGTTGCAGACAATGGTAAGAAATGCTCTTAAAAGCCCATTATTTTCAAATGTGTGAGTAGCTTACCAGTTTTTCAGTTGCTTCTGGAATTTCAATATAAAGATTTGTATCTAATTACAAATTAGATTAGATTAGAATTACTAATGTTTGAAGATGTTACTAACAGTGTTTTTATTCTTTACGTGTGTATATGTTTTCAAATCACTCCTATTTGTTTACACCAGCATGTTTTTATTTTCAGTCTGCACCGCTAGAGGACTGGGAGTCGGCCAAATCCATTTATGAATTCACTGCCACGGATATAGATGGCAATGAAGCTTCCCTGGAAAAATACAGGTGAGCGATGGAAATCAGCATGTCATAAAACCTGTTTGTTCAAGTGTGAAAAACATCACAGTGGACTTGCAGTCTAGAAGAGTCGATGCTAGTTAGCAAAAGTCCGAGCCCGTCTGCAGATTTTGGGCTGTCGGAGTCGATATATTTCTATGGAAGCCCATTTCCACAACAACTTTGGCGAATCATAATTATGAGATAAAAAGTCATAATTATGACTTAGTAAGTCATAAAAAAAAATTATGACATTCTAAGTCTTATGGCATAAAAAGACAAAAATATGATATTATGGCATAAAAAGTAGAATTATGATATAAAAAGTAAAAAATTACATACTAGAATATAATAGACAAAAATATGAAATTATTGCAAAAAACTTGAGATAAAATGTCAAATGACAAAAAGATTATGAGATAAAAAGTTGACACTTTTCTTTACTTGTCAATTATCTTTTTGTCTCATAATTTCAGCCATATATGTCAGAATTGTGACTTTATCTTATTTATTTGATCTTTTGACTTTTTGTTTCATAATTTGACCACATATATCAGAATTATGACTTTATCTCAATTTTGACTTTTTATCTCATAATGATGACTTAGTATTTTATAAATTAGATTTTTGTTCTCAGTTAGGACTCAAAATCTCATAATTTAGCATGTCATAGTTAAAAATTTTTGTCTTAATTATAGCTTTATCTCAGAATTTTGACTTTATCTCATTAAGTCATAATGTTGACTTTTAATCTCATAACTGTGTCTCTTAATTTTCACACATTTTATGTCACAATTATGATTTACCAAAGCATGATTTGGCAGACACAGACTTCCATTGATTTCACAGAAAATTGTGTAATGTATGATGGGCACAGACTATGATGCTATCCAATCAGAGAATATCAAACATGTTTCATAGTTTGAGATGATTTTAAAACACACAATGTTTTTATTAGTTTATTCACACATTTCTGCATAAGTCTAGTAGTGTGTTACAGTATCCTCAGTCTGTATGATTGTGTGACGCATCATTGCTTTAGTGTCAATCAATTTGTAATTCTAACAAAACCTAATTTACTGTACACTTTAGGGGGAAAGTTGTCATCATCACTAATGTTGCCTCAAAGTGAGGCAAAACGCCGGTAAACTACTCTCAGTTTGCAGAAATGCACGCCAAGTACGCTGAGAGAGGTTTAAGCATCCTGGCCTTCCCATCCAACCAGTTTGGGCATCAGGTATGGGGGGCAAAAACTTTTTTAATGCTCTTAAAGCTAATAAATACTGTGATCTAATAATACGTTTTTGTTCAGGAACCAGGAACAAATTCCCAAATCAAGGAATTCGCCGAGTCTTACAACGCACAGTTTGATATGTTCAGTAAGATTGACGTGAACGGCGACTCGGCGCACCCTCTGTGGAAGTGGCTGAAGGAACAACCAAATGGGAAAGGATTCCTTGGAAAGTGGGTTGCCAGATAATTTAACTTAGTTGACTTGTAAATTCGGTGGAAATAAATGCTTATTTGATATGGGCTAAGTAGATTCAATTGATAGTCCAGCCAAAAATGAAACGTATGTTACTCAATCTTCTGTGGAACTTAAAATAAGATATGCTGAAGAATGTTGGTAACCAAACAGTTTCTGTTCCCATTGACTCCCATTGTTTTATTGTCCATTTGGGACCCGGGAGCACAAAACCAGTCTTAAGTCTCTGGGGTATATTTGTAGAAATAGCCAAAAATACATTGTGGGTCAAAATTATTGATTTTTCTTTTATGCCAAAAATCATTAGGATATTAAGTAAAGATCATGTTCCATGAAGATATTTTGTAAATTTCCTACTGTAAATATATCAAAACTTCATCTTTGATTAGTAATATGCATTGCTAAGAACTTCATTTGGACAAATTTAAAGGCGATTTTCTCAATATTTTGATTTTTTTGCACCCTCAGATTCCAGATTTTCAAATAGTTGTATCTCTGCCAAATATTGTCCTGTCCTAAAAAACCATAATCAATGGAAGATTATTTATTCAGCTTTCAGATGGTGTGTAAATCTCAATTTCGAGAAATTGACACTTATGACTGGCTTTGTGGTCCAGGGTCACATATAATGAAAGGTAATGGGAACAGAACAGTTTGGTTACCAGCATTCTTCAGAATTATCTTCTTTTATGTTCAACAGAAGAAAGAGAGTCATGCAAGTTTGGACTCACACGAGTATAAGTAAATATGATAGAATTTTCATTTTTGGGTGAACTATACCTTTAAAGGAAAAAAAATTGCTGGGACTCAGGCCATTCCAAGATGTAGAGGATTTATTTGGATAAATTTAGCATTACATCACTTGGTCACCAGTGGATCCTCTGCAGTGAAGGGGTGCCGTCAGAATGAGAGCCCAAAAAGCTGATAAAAACATCACCGTTTTCCACCCGACTCCAGTCCATCGATTAACGTCTTGTGCAAAAAGCTGCGTGTTTGTTAGAGAAAAGAAGTCCTTTATCCAAAATACCGCTTTCTCCAGTGAAAATGTCATCTCATCTGAATCAGGCGAGAAATCTGCACTGTTTACAAGTGAAAACAGTCTAAAACGGTTCTAAACAAATATGTCTGTGGATTTTGAGGTGAGAGGACAACAGGGGATGGACTTTTTCACTTGACTGGACTGGAATTTTGGCCAGAAGTGATGGTTTAAAGTTAAAACATCCTAAAGATGGATTTGTTTATTACAAACACAAAGCTTTTTGCTTCACAAGATGTTAATTAATGGACGGTAGTTGCATGGATTACTTGTGGATTACTGTGTTGTTTTTATCAGCTGTTTAGACTCTCATTCTGACGGCACCCATTCACTGCAGAGGATCCATTGGTGGGCAAGTGATGTAATGCTAAATTTCTCCAAATCTTGGATGGCCTGAGCATGAATACATTTTCATAAAATTTTAATTTTTGGGTGAACTATACCTTTAATAGAGCTGCGCTCTAAAAACTGTTTAAATATCTATTGACTGTTGTTTTAATTCCATTATAGTGGCATCAAATGGAATTTCACTAAGGTTTGTGCATTTTCCCTTGTGCACTTTGAATTATGCTAATTATAAGCATATTATAAATTAAATCTTGTATTTTAAACATGAGTACTTACTTACCAATTATTAGTATGATTAAAAAAGTTTAATTTGCTATCAATTTTTGTGTTTTTTTTCAGTTCCTTATTAACCGTGAAGGCCAGGTTGTGAAGAGATACTCCCCATTACAGGATCCAAGCGTAAGTTGTATTAATCTTTGATTGTATTTTAATCTGAGTCATAAACTAGGCCATGTTTAAGATTAGCTACAGTATCTAATTATCACAGTGACATTGGCACACAAAATATATTTTTTGGTAAATATGTCTCTTTTAGGTGGTGGAGAAGGATCTGCCTAAATATCTCTAAGGAGCATCATTAGCTGACTGTCAAATTACCGCACGCTGCCCTGCCGCCCCTCTTCATTCTCCCCGACTGACCGCTGGGTATCAGTGATGTCGTCTCATGGACTAATGATGGTTTGTTTGGAAACCCCTCTTGAGGAAAGAACAGACCTGATGCATTTGGCGTGCAACCCCTCCTGAGAGCATCATCAGTGGCCAGCATCAGTCCCCCGCTCCTTTAACTATACCCCTCTGCTTTGAAATTAAAATATGCACATTTATTTAGAACTAAACATGTTGTCATAGTGTAAAATTTCTTAATAAACGCAAAAAGATTAATTTTAACATTTGTTGGTGTTTTGTTGATATCAGTGAGCCAACGTCATTTATTTATATATGGCTTTATTATTATTTTTAATTAATTTTTATTTCAGTTTTAGTCATTTGAGTACAAAAAGTTAAAAATATAAATTTTGCTTTGGCAGTTAGCTGGAATAAAATAAGTAATTTTTTCTTCATTATTAAAGTTTAGGTTAATGTGATTTTATTTCAAGTATTTTTTTTAATGATTTTATTTTTAGTTAAACTATAATAACCCTGAAGTGAGTTTGAAATATTTTATATAATGATTGCCCAGGAAAACTGTAAAATCAACATTGATATAATAATATGAATAATTCTCATAATATTTATATTATAAACACTCTATATGTACACACACAAAGAAATAATATTTGTTATTTATTATATATGCTCACTGCTTCATTTAGATTCAGATTCATTAAAGATTATTGTTATTTATCATTAATTAATATCTTGTAAGAACAACCTAACAGTGAAAACAACACTTTTGGGATTATATTAGGCCTATATTATATAAAAATGTACCAAATTTTAATTAAGTCGTGTATATGAGAGTTAAGCCTTTCTTCCGACGTGTATTAATGAACATTCACCAACAGAGAGCAGCAGCAGCCTCATCCAAACACTCAGCAGCTCCTGTGTGTGCGTTTGGAAGTGCGATTCATCTTGACGAATCGACTCATTCGTTTCGGTTCAATGAACCACGGGAAAAGCTCGCTGTTTATCACTTTATGGTTATATTTAATTAGATACTGTGTCAACATTCTGTTGTTTATTCAATGCGAAATTATACTTTTCGCCCAAATACCATTTGTTACAGTAATGCTGTAAAATGCTAAAGTTCGTGCAAGTAGTGTAAGATGCTTTCACAATATCTGTCGTAATTTCTTTCTTAATTTCTAGTAACAAGTATATGCTGACAAATAAACCGCAAGACCAGGGGGCTGTTTCATAAAACAAATTTACCAAACAAGCCAGGCTTATTTAATTTATTCTGACTTGTTTTTAACCAAATCAACTGACAATAAGTCAGACTAAATGAAATAAACCTGGGGCCTGTACCATGAAGCTGGTTTAGCTGGCTAGCCAGGTAAGTTTCAGTTTAGTTTGCACCAATCCTGGGTTTTAGGTACCATGAAAGTGGCTTGGCTTTTAGCGGCATTCATTGCCTTAGTAACTCACACTACACGGCTAACCTGCTCTGGGGCAGGTTATGTTCTGGTTTAGAGAGCTCAAACCGAAATTTGACCAATCAGCTTCAAGCAAAAAGTGACACATGTCTGATGCAATAAAGCCATTCCCCCAGTTTCTCTTACTCCAAATTAAAGGACGAGGCATCTGATTGGCTGTTCATTACTGATGTCACTCTTTCATGTGCACGTGCTCATTAACTCAGGATCAAGCCTGAATTGACAGAGAAAGTTGATGATCAGCTTCATGGTACCAACAAAGCCGGATTGGACTGGTTTGGTTTGGTTTGTTCAACTCAACAACTAATCCTGGAACCCGGTTTGTTCAGCCACCATCTGGTACAGCCCCTGGATTATTTGCAGTGTTGGGAAGGGTACTTTGGAAATGTAATAGGTTACAGTTACAGATTACAAGTCACCCTATTTAAAATTTAACAAGTAGTGTAACTATTCAGTTACTTTATTAAAGTAATGTAAATGATTACTTTTGATTACTTTTCTAAATTTCTAATGTTTACTGTCTGATTTCAAAATGTAAACAGGAAGGGGTAACCTTACAGATCAGACTGGCAGAATTCGAAATCCTCATCATTTGAATTTATCCCTTCCTCCTTGAGATTACAGTAAATTTAATTTTAGAGCACAGCCCCACAAAATCAAAAAAAAAAAAAAATAAATTGTAATGACAGATTAAAATTATAAACAAGAATGAGTTCAATAGCTATTATACTGTTTTGAAGCCATATCTTTAGCATAGTTGAACACTGGCCTATAACAATGCCCTGAAAAAACTAGTTCATTTAAAAAATAAAGCAGATACATAAACAAAATAGGATGGAATAAGCATGTGTCCTATTCTGTGTCCTAAACTCAAAAATAAATCCAATAGATCTCTCTCGCTGTGTGTGTGTGTGTGATGCTAGGTGTGCGTGGCCTGCCGCAGTGTGCTGTGCATGCGGTGTCGTGCTGTGCCTGGTTTGAGTGTCTGTGGTGGGTGTGTGGGGTAGTGCTTCGTGTTCTCCTATCTTCTCTGTGTGCTCCGTGTGTTGGTGCTGTGGCGCGTGATGTGGGGTGTGAAATACTGCCAGTGTAACCCCTTTGTAATCGTAACATTTTATAAGTAGACTAACTGTCTTTACTCATATTCCCATCTTTTCTCGTAAGCTAACTGATTCCACTCTAATTTTGATTTGTGCTATTGTCATTCAGGATTACACGTATAAGTTACAGTATATAGTCAAACGCCAACATGATGCCTTATTTCGGTACAATTGTTTTCATTTCTGAGGTGTTTATCGTGATATGACGGAGGCACTGATCCTCGTCCAAAACGCAGTGTCGTGCGAGTCCTGCCGCTATGCGAATCTGGTTACATTGCATAGCACATGACATCCATGAGATCAGACGACCGATTCGATCCGCGGAAGATCGAAGCTATCCCTCGTGTATTTTTGTATCGTTCGTTTATCATGTCTTGAAGCTGCAGAGGCAAGAGCTATGCGATGTGGCCCCCCACCTCGTACTTGGTCCGCATGGGTACCATTACCCCCGCGACTCCTCCCATATATGTCATCGACATCATTTATTCTTTGTCAGCTAGTGTCAATTACCACTTCCACTATATATAGTGCGATTGGAAAAGCTGTGTATGTTTTGAAATATTGGCGAGCATCGGTTGACAGCGCTCTCGCTCGGAGGATTCATCCCGGGATATTGAATGGAAGCGGCGGCTGAAGGGGCGGCCAGCCTGTCTGAGGCCGGGGATGGGAGTCCGTTATCCGGGGCAGCAGCATCCGAGGACGCGGGGACGGCGGACGGCATGGACTGGGGTAACCAACAACTTGGGTTTGATTCGAAAGAAGGTGTTAAGAAAGACATCGGTTCATGCAATCTCATCTGATTGATTCATAGGTGGTTGGGATTCACATGGATAGAGCTAGCAAAACTAGCATTCATGCATGGGTTTGAACACTGATGCATGAGATTTATCATACAAGCATCAGATTATTAGGGTTCACGTGCTGCCAGAGTCAGTGTGCATTAATGCATATATAGTTTTATGGGCACATTGTCAGGAGGATGGTGTGACAACGAGGTTCAAACCAGATTCAGCGAGCTAGCCATCAGCAGGGACACTGGGCAGATGACAGATGGGATGGTGGGGGTTTCAGGTGAGAAACGGGGTAAAGGGTGTATTACATTTGTTTAGGATAAATGCCATCAAATATGCCAATTAAATGCATAAAGGATGACATTACAATAATGTTTTGATTTGTAAAGGATTCCTTAGATCAATCAAATAGGTCTTTACTTTTATGCATGTGTGGTGCAAGTTCTCATTGTTTTGAATATTTGTAATATTCAAACACGAGCCATTTTTCTTTCTTTAGTTATTAGAGTGTGTGCAATTGCTTGGTAAGTCTTAGAAAAATATTGTAACACTAATATGACTACTATATAAACACTAATATAACACTAAAATGTGCCGTGGTAATACAATGGCCGTAATATTTTCATTTGAATAATTTCTAGTTATTAATCATGGTAAAACATAATATTTTATTCATTTTTATAATGACAAATAATAAATAAGAATGAAGAAAAAATTATTTGGTCGTTTGTACTTTTTTGTTGTTGTTGTTAGTGCAGAATCTTAAATATTTTATTAATTTACATCATAATCTTTTTTGGTAACAGTTTACGTGAAGCCTTTATATTAAAAGTATTTTTTAAACGTTTTAATTATGCACCTTATAATGCATTGTATGATCTCATGAATAATTTTAACGTCAGTTATTGTAAGATAAAGGTATATATTTATCATTACACCTTTAGAAACTATAATGCATTAAAACATTTGACAAACAACCAATTGCAGATCGAACAAGGAATCTGCAAATATCATAATGGCTTTTAATTTTGGCTACAATTATTTATGAAAAGATATAATGTTACATTAGTACATTACATGTACAAGTACATCATGAATGCTTTTATAATGCATTATACATGAAGACTTGAAGTAAAGCCGCCTAAACTTAAATAAAAATAATAATAATAATAAAAAAATCATTAAGTTTTCTGTTTATTTCATGGTTTAAAGTTGATTATTTAACTATGATATATTAAAAAAGAAGCCTTGTGCTTGATTGATATATGATGGTAATTTCAGATTTTCACTTCCATAACAGTTACTGTATCTATCAAATACACTCTTGTTTCTGCCTCTAAGAGACCGTTTTTTTTCTCCCCAGTTCTCCATTTGTGTTTTTTCTTCTTTTAATTAGTCGCGTATCTGTGTGTGAGGTGTCTGTGATCGCATTCACATGCATGATATGCTGATAACCAAAAATCGCCTTATTCTGCAAACCCGAGAAGCTACAGTTCAAATGATCAGTTTTTACTCTTTACACACAAAACCAACTATGACCTTTTCATGACAAAAAAAGTTAGTTTTCTTGGGTTATTAAACATAATCAGTGTAAGATCATACTTGTAAACCCACTTTATGAGATTTATTAAAGAGCGCAAAATGTGATCCACTCCATAAAGTGCCTGTGTTCAGTATGTACTTAAGATTGACCTTTCTCCAGCTCATTGTTGACAAGATTTGTTCTTTTGCATATGCGTGGAGGCTTTGCAAACTGCATTGTGGTTACTGTTTTTCAAAGACATAAATGTCAACGCAATTGGCCTGTAGTAAATGCCACATACTGTCTTGCGCTTATCATCTACTTTTTAATCACTAAAACTGCATCCAAACAGGGACGGTTCACTCCCTGAATTCCCCTGGCGCTGGCGTCTCCAGCCTCGGTATCCTCCTGTTTTGATTGGTTTGCTCCCCATCGTCTCCCGTGTAGATGTGTGTGGGAAAACATGTTGACTGTTGAGCATGCAATCGCATGACACGTCTGTGAGTCATTTTCGCACCTGAAGGGATTTGGACGCCATCATCCACCCTTGTTTTCTTGGGTTTTTATGTTTTGTTCGTAAAATCAGATTCAAGTTTGCGGAGTCACAGGTATAAAAGAGTTCTTTGGCAGCGTTTTTGTCCAAACATGACGCAAATCTCAACAGGATAGAACAAAATTTTACATGCGCTTAAAATTATTAGCGTTTTTAAAGATTCACTTTAAGTGAGTGTTGGATGATAAGGTAATCTAGGAAAGGTAACCTAAATGTCAAAATAGGAGAATTAACGCACAGATGAATATTCAAAATTGACCGATACTAGTCAAAAAAAGTCTCTATAATCGGATGATAATCAATAAAATACTGATATAATATGCATTCATGTGCAAAACTCGCAGCCACAACACTAGGGTGTTAGTGTGTAGTTGCTAGATTTGGGTGGTAACTAGGGCGACATTTTTTCACAAGTTGCGAATTTCATTTATATGCAAAAACTGGAACGTCGCAAAACAATTCACGAAAAAAGCACTTTTTCAGTACGATTGTTTCTTCTCAGGTTGAGTTATTCAGTCACATGTCTTCTTACCTCAAAATTTACCTCAAACAAGAATAGTTTGTATTGGTAATTTGTTGCGCATTGGAATCGTAGTTTCATAATGCAGTATACCAAAATTTGCCAAAATCCACCAGTATACCATGAATACATGGCTGGCTCGGGTTCTGCCTTCAATGTAAGAATTTGTGATTTGTTTGCTTACTTTGTATTGTTTTATTGTTGCGAAAATTGTGTTTGAATGTCTAGAAAAGTTTAATCCACTTTATTTAGTACAAATTTCTTGTGAATGTGCGTGACTTCAGATTAGCTGCAGTAACCGCTAATAACTAGAAGAATAACAAAATAAACTGTAAAATTATTTGTGCTACCAATGTATGTATGATTCTGATAATAAATTAAAATAGTATGGTAACAAATACCGGTTTAGATGCCAATCGTTGCGACCAGAAGATTGTGCGAGTCAAGAACTGATTTCTGAAGTCTGATTTCTGAAGAAATTATTCATAGTGCAATTAAGAATTTTCCCTACCAATCACTGTTTATCATGATCATGATAACAAATTAAAATAATATAATTTCACTGGAAGCGTTGACGAGTGCGCCGACATATAGTGCCATTGTGCTATGGGCGCCCTGAGTTCAAATCCCAGCTTGAGGACCTTTCCTGCCCCCTCTCTCTCCCACTTTGCTTTCTGTCTGTTCTACACTATCCTATCATACAAAGGCAAACATTGTTTTTCACTCGCACGCTGTAATCTTAAAAATAAAACGGTGGATACTTTAGAGTTTAATACTTACAGTTAGAGGTTTGTTCAAAGCTTTAAATGTGAGCTATAATAATACTTTTTGCACATGGTAATATAGTTATTGCTCTCGTTTCGCCCAGTCTGAATGATAAATATCTGTTGCTGTTCAGTTCAGTGGCCGTCTTACTTGGCTCATTAAGTGCAGCACTGAACCGATGATGACCGAGATAGGAAAAGATCTTTATTGTAAATTCATTATAAATCGATTTTGAGGTTATTACCGCTAAGTGGACTGTCTAAAGCACCCACTTCATTATCGTCGTGTGATGGTGGTAGTAAATGTACACAATTAAAGCATCTGTGAAATCCAGACACGGCTTTCTTGGTTTATACAAATAACATCCCATGAGATGCATATATAATCAAACCCTAGGCTATACTCAAAGCCGTATAGTGTTGTGTCCGCTGATATCGCTTTGCAAAACAAGGCAGGTCTGTCTGCATACTCCATCTATTTCCTCTACTCGTGTTATTCTAATAGCTCAGACTGCTGGGAGTTTTCAAGCTTTGGTGGGAAATGGAAAACAAGCAAGAATTGCATAATGGTGTCTCTCTGTATTCCTTGCCCCCCTTGCTTATGCCCTGAAGAGGATGAAGCTTTTTATAGACCAGCCTGCAGACAAGACCAGGGTTCTGGAAGACAGTCAATCCCATCGGCCCTACCTCAGAGGGAGTATGGCGTCTCCTACAAGAGGACGCAAAGTCCTTCTTTGACACATTTGTGTTCAAGGCATCATAACAAAACCTTGTTTATGGAAACTTACCAAAAGATGTGTTTTCCGGGAAAAGAAAGCAACATGCGAGACTCCTGCAAATCCTGTAGAATTAAACCAATCAGATGTGTCAAGTGTTTCCAATTTTGTGTGCCATATGCATTAGATGTTCAGCCACGGTTCATTGGGCGTGACGTCTGAGGCTGAGACTAAACAAACTCTGGTGTGGTTCAACAAGGGTCAAAAATATCTAAAATCAAAACAGGACGTGGTGTCACAGGATGCAACCCTAAAAAGGACAAAATATTCAAGCATACTTGGTTTTCTTGTACAGTGTACCTACCTAAAGTTCTGGTAATATAAGGTAACTACACGGGGTAGGTTCAGGGTTAGTACCTAGTTATTACCAAGTTATTGTCATTACTATAACAAGTACTATAGTATGCACATGCGAAGCAGGACTGTAAAATAAAGTGCTACTGGCCAAATATACTTCACGATGCTAAGACTATGTGTACAGCCAAATGCATAGCTTTTTAAAGTATACGCCATCTGATAGCATGCGCAAATCCGTTTTATCGTCAGCCAGGTGAAAAATCGTAAAGCTTAAAGTATACTTAGCGTTTGCGTACAGATGAACAGCATGGCCTTTTCAAAGTATGCTCCATGTTTATAGCATTCGCAAACCCGTTTTATTGTTCGCCAGGTGAAAATTGTAAAGCTCAAACTATACTTGGCGTTTGTGTATCCTTGACCATCATAGCCTTTCAAAGTATACTCCATTTTATAGTGTGCACAAACACAGGTGTTTGACACATGTGCACTATAAAGTTTCATCTTTGTTCAGTGTCTATTTTTTCGAGAAGTTATGAGCAATAAAAAAATGTCCCTAGAGTTGAGGGAATCTCTTGACTCCTGCACACAAGTGCATTGTTGGGTGTCTATTACTTAGAAGAGCTATGAACTTTGAATAAATCTGTTGAAATTCGCAAGAGGAACTTTGTAGTTTTTGTTTTCAGCTCTCAGATCAGAAGTGAGCAATGAAAATGGTTTTATGTGCCTCACTGGTGGGTTTACAGTTGCCTGTTTTCTTTGGTTTGCTTTATACAGTTCTGTTTTACCAGATTATGAGCTGTCCTTCATATGTTGTCATGGTTTTACTTCCAGAATTTAGATTTTTGTAGTCATACCACATGATATCCTTTACTCAAAGTAGCATATATATGCTAAGTCTTTGGTAAATTTAGTCCTATATAATGAATGTTAGCTTGAGGTGTCAAGTGACACTCCAAGGTTCTGTCGTCAAGTTCTTCATTTCAAGTCCATTTTGAGCTGGCTGTGATCACACCTATCCAAAGTGATTTCAGGAGTTGTTTTGTTAATTCATTAACACTAGAGATGTTATGAGCTGTAACCTGTGCTTTAGAAGTTTGTCAAGTTCAATATGGCTTGAAGGAATTTGAACGCTATCTCATAATAGAATAAGAATGCTATGTTGTTTAAGTAACTCAGTTGATTTTCAGCTAATTTTATAATCCTTTAGGTATGAATGATATTACCATCAGCTCTGTTTAACCCAGTTGACCAGATGGTTTAAACAGATTTCCCTTCAAAATCAGTTTTTGAACCTTGACTTTTAAACTTTAATACAGTAAATATTTTGTGTGTCAAAATGTTGCTTAGCCTGCACGAACCACGGTCACTTTAATCCAATTACATTTCTTCTGTCATATAGAAACAGGGGTGGCGAACTCCAGTCCTGGAGAGTCACAGCCCTGCAGAGTTCAGCTCCAACCATAATCAAAAACTGGGACTGCCTGTAGCCTTCCTAGTCACCGTCAGACCGGTGATTAGCTTGTTCAGGTGTGGTGTGATTAGGTTGAAGGCAAAATCTGCAGGGCTACGGCTTTCCAGGACAGACGTTCGCCACCCCTGATATAGAATTAAAAAGCAGATTTTTGCTGGTCTAATGCTCTTTATCAGATGTGTGGTCGACCCTGGCTAGCGGAGAATAGCAGAAATCCTGCTGCGTGTTTGTGCTCCAGCTTGAACTGTGGCCAAACCTATCATTGGTGAACAAGTTCTTTGAAAAAGCTCTTTTAAGGAGAACCACAATGTTGTCCAAACAGCTTCAGGATCCCACATTGACTGCTGGATCCAGAAATAACAGGACAACTAACTTGGTCATGAGGCTTGTTGGTGTGGATGTGCTATTTCAGAGGTAAAAATGGAAAATTGGTTTGTTTGGGTGTCCAACTTTTTTCCATGTACGGTACAACAACAAATTTACCAAAAGTTTGAAGCTTGCTGGTGGAATTTATATAGGAATTATAGCTGGACATTAGGTAGTCCAAGCTATCCATTAGTGCTGATAACTGATAGAACATATTTGACTAGAAGCAAACCAGCTTCCAGTTGGTTATGCCATCTTAGCTGGTCTACCAGCTTGTGGTCCAGATGGTTGACCAGCTGGAAACCAGGTACCATGTTCCAAAACACAGTTACCATCCTAAAGGTGTAGTTCACCCAAAACTACAGTGAGACAAGAACCGATTGAGTCTAATTTGTGAACAGATCATTCAAGGTGGTTTCAAATGATTCATTAAAGAGCTGACTCAAACAAATTATTTGTTCACAATCACAAAATAATATAGGTCAGATGTTAAGATTTTCCCCTGTAATTAATAACTAATTGTAGTGACCAGAGTCAGTAAGTCAGAGACTGGTTCATTCTGATTTGTAAATGAATAATTCTGATTTTGTGAACCACTGAAATGATTAGGGCTGGGCAAAAAAATAGATTTTCCGATTAATCGTTTTTTTTTAATGACGTCGATTCGATATCGACTTCTCAAATAGCTGCGAACGATCTTTCCGGGATTATTTTCAGCACACATTTAAAATAAATCCGATTAGTTGAGGAATGAATCTTATCATTAGTCTTCTCACTAGATGTCACACACGCGAGTACAACAGAAAGCCTGGCATTATTTCAGCGCTCTCATGGCCTTACAGAGTGATTCGCAGCTCAGGTGAAATGCTTTATAGTTAAATACTATAATAATTCTGAAGAATTTGATATCAGTCCATAAGGCGCGACCATGATTTTCCGCGATGAGTCATGAATGGCGGATGGCCGGGGCCCCGTTTGTATGGGAGAGAGATAGATAAGGGGAACGAACCGCGGCACCGCACATGTAGGGAGAACGAAGAACGGCGCAGGTATTGACAAGTTAGTTCGCAGAGCCGAGCTGACAGCGCAGAGAGGACTTGTTTACTAGTGCCACCGAGCTGACAGCGGGCGCGGATCAGTTACAAAAGCGCAGCGAGAACATTACTCTTCTTCTTCTTCATGTTTTAAGACAGGTGGAATCCAACGTTAAGGTGCATTACCGCCACCTACTGTGCGAACATTACTCTCCGAATTTTTTTTCCTGCACATAACATAATGAAAATCAGTATTAAGTTATTACATTTCTTTTGCTAACCTTTCTACTACATGTAAACAGTTGTACTTTGAAAAACTGCAAATATAAAATATATAGGACTTTAATAAATGTACAATACCATAGTCCTTTTGAGGAGCACACCCAGCTTCTAGTATATATTTTTTTTTATTTTGTACTTAGTTATTATTGTTGTTGTTGTCAAGTTCTATATTCAGCACAATATTGCCCGTTTTAAATTTGAACTATTATTAAATAGCCTAGTATTTAAGGGATTTTTGTTGTCTCTAGTAAAGGGAACGTTGTTATTTAACTTTAACATTGCGATTTTATATAATGGATACGGTTGGTAAGGCTTTTCTCTACACTCCAAATTAAATAAATAAATAAATACATTTTAATTAATTTAAAAACTCTTTAAATATTAGGGACAGTGTATGTAAATTCAATATAATGTATTTTGAATTTTGCACTGCTGCATTGTGTTTTAGGTTTATCGGAAAACAAATTAAAATTAACCATGATTTTATGACAAACCCTGTAACACTACTGGTAGTTGTGGGTAAAAAAAAAAAAAGACACAATCAATCCACGTTGTTATTGGTTACTTGGTTTAACGGCCTCAAATTTTACTTATTTGTATTTAAAACCAGTGTAGTTTCAGTATTTTAATTCTTTCCATAAATAAGGTGAAAAGGAGGAAAATATTTTTTTGGTTTTTACATTTTAATCGTGTGGTTTCTCAAGCATAATCAGCTGCACAGACACAAATATCCCTTAATGTCAAAATTACTTAAATAGCCTTCTTGACTTGAGCACGAAACCATCAAAACTTGAATTCTAAGAGGTTAATGGGAAAGTTTCTGCTGTGAACTTGAGCTACTAAAATATCGGCGATTACGTGTGCTTCAAAGTAGCTAAAACTACGGTTTTACAGGTAGAATGATATAAAGATTAATAAGCAAAAGAAATTTAAAATCATTTGTTAGGTGCAGGAAGGGAAAGGCAGAGAAAACACGAAAATTCTGCGGAGAAGTAAGTTTAGCACAGTCGGTGGGGCGGGGTTAAGGTTATTATATAAGGCGGTGGGGTGGTTGAATTTTCTTAATGCACTTAAACGGTTGGGCTTCCACCGGCCTTAAAACCTGAGAAAGCAAGAGAGTAATGTTCGCGCTGCTCTTTTGTAACTGATATGCGCCGTGATTGTTACAGTCTGGTGTATGGTGGCGCTAGGGGTTTCGGCGCTAAAGGTGGGTTGGTGGGACGCTAGGGTTAACAACGTTCCTCTCTGCTGCGTGGTTCGCGAGGTTCGGTCGCGTTATCCGCTCGGGGAGGTACCATTGGAGCCATACGCGGGGCCTTTTATGACAGGGTCAGCGCCGCCTTCTGGTAATTAGCTTTAAAATTATGGGCGAATAGAACGACTTGAATTTATGTCGCGCCGTTTACGTCCCACAATTTGGTTGTTTTTTGGTTCCCATAGTTTGTTTAAGCACATGTACGAAGCTTATTTCTCAGTGGATGATGACGAGCTGCGCTTCGCGGTGGTTATTCAGCTTTATGCAAGTCTGCGCTATATTGATGATATGTTATGAACACGTGAATGTTCAAATGTCAATCTCCAGCTCGCTAAAACTGCGATGTCACTTCATTGCACATTGGTAAGTGTTCATATTTTGAGAAATGAGATACATTCCCATAGCACATTTACACTAAGCAAGCAGTTACAGCCTGCAAGTTCTCACAGGCAAACCCGTGTCAAAAATTAAAGAGGTTTTAGATTTTTTTCACACGTAAGAAACATGTCAGCAGAATCCAGAATATAGTCTTAAGAATCAATGCTAGTACTGCTAATAAATATTAATACATCTTTATTTTTAAAGAATAATCACATCTGTTTTCTTTTAAATTTTAACAGTAAACCTTCAAAGTATGTTGTCGCCCCAGCACTTTGTGCCAAAAAAAATAAAAGGGTTTAATTTTCATTTGATTAGGATAAATTTAATTAATGTTTTATGCATTCATCTGATTACAAGAAAAATTAAGAAAATTTTATAGGGCTCTATTATTGTTTAAAAAAGGACCCATACAAAAAAAAGAGTATAGGTTTAAAATACAGGCATGTACAGGCTTAATTTCTTTTTATTAATTCACCAATTGTAAACTGATGTTTACTGTTAATTCTTTAGAAATATCAATAGCATTTGTATTAAAACTATATTCACTGAATGAAATCAAAAAATCGAGAATCGAATCGAAAGCTTGCAAATCGAAATCGAATCGAATCGAGACATCTGAATCGATACCCAGCCCTAATAATAATTAGTATTATTGAAGAGCGGACTCAAAAAAATTATATGTTTGTTTTGCATTTGCAGTCAAATATCTAATTATTTAGGGGCATGATATGTTAAGAGGTATAACACTCCACTATTTTTTTTAAAATAGGCTCATTTTCCAACCCCCCTAGAGTAAAACAGTTGAGTTTGACCGTTTTCGAATCCACTCAGCCGATCTCCATGATTCTATATGAGGCGGTTAGCAACTTTTAGCTTCGAGATCAATTAGAGCATCTGATTAGCATGAGAATTTGTTAGCATCTCGCTCACACTGCAATGCAACGTGTGGTTCAACAGTTGTGTTATTGTTGGCCGAACTTGCTGAACGTTAGCATGATTTCATGGTGCTGAGTAATATCATTGCGGGAGGCCTCTGCTGCAACCCATGGTACAGCAGAGAGCAAAAGTTTCCTTGATATTACGACGGAGAAAATGAGAAAAGTTAAGTTCTAGCCCATACCGGCCTTTCCTAGAAAAATATAGAAAAGAAATAATCGCAACTTCCAACTTTTCATTTTCCGTAAGTTTATTAGTAGGGCTTAGTACACAATGTCAACTACAGAGAAAGTCAAGTTTTTAAATAGGACACAACAAAAATAATCGAAAGTCTTTGGTCATTTTTTGAAGGCACGCGCACAAATGATGCTAATGGTCTAATCAGATTCAGTGATCTATGCTAAGCTACAGCTAAAAAAGCTACCGCCAGACCCGGCGATCGGCTAAATGGATTCGAAAACGGTAAAACTCAACTGTTTAATGTCCTAGGGGGGTGGGATTTGGAAAATGGCTGTTCCTTAAGATCTCCCCTTCCAGTAGCTGCCTAATTGTTGCAAACAGATTATTAATTCAGTAAGTCAGGAACTCATTCATTCTGATTTGTGAACAAATTGTTCTAATTTTGTGAACCATTTCCAATTATTTTTTGAAAATCTGACTCAAATGAATAACTTGCTCACAATCACAAACTAAGTTAGGGCAGATTATTTGATTTTCCCCTCCGCTTAGCTACTAATCGTTGCGACTGGCCTATTAAGTCACTAAGTTAAGAACTTATTCATTTTGATTTGTGAATGAATTGTTCAGGTAGTTAGGTAAGGTAGTTAGGGCAGATGTCAAAATTCAGTATGAATTCCTCAAATTATGGTTTGCTTGTCACATTAAGTTGTCAAATAAGTTCAATATAAGTCATATAAACCACTTTTATGATGTATTTTTTTAAGCTTAAAATCTCCAGATTCATTCTTTGTAAAGGAAAAGAGCAACCAGCACATTTCTTAGAATTTCTCCTTTTCTATTCTATGAAAAAAGTTAGAAACGACATGAGAGTGAGTAAACAGAATGTTAATTTTTGGGTTAAAGCTGTTTTTAGCTGGATTTTCCAGCAGGCCCGTCATCTTAGTTTTGCTGTTGCTTTCTCACTGCATGGCTGTGAGCTGCTCTGTCCAGCGGCCAATGCCCTATTTAGAGCAGCATGTGTCTGTTGATGCCACATGCATATGCAATTTCCGAGAAGGCTTGTTGGCCTTGATTGGGATGCCATGGAAACCGAGGAACACGGCTGAATGGGAGCGTGTGCGGATGTATCTGGGACGACTGTGGGGTAAGAAGCACAGCTCATAAAAATCCAGCCATCATCTTCACGTGGTTAATTTTTATCAAACCATCTTTGTCAACAAACGTCCCAGTCGCTGTTGACTGTTGCTGCTTGAGGGGCAGCGACAGAATATAAATGCAGGTTGAATAATGAAGTTGGCTGATGCTGTCTGACCAGCTGACTCTTGAAGTCTGGTTATAATTGCAGACGAATATGTCTTCATAGGTTTTGTTTATATTTTTACACAAATCTGATTTGGTTTCAAATCATGATCTTTAGGGATGACTATCGGTGCTTTCATTTTGCAAATTATGCAATCTGATATTTTTATTCAGATATTGTTGTGAATATCCGATCAATCACTTTACTTTTTCTTTCCTAGACTCTACATCAAAAAAGGCTTTCATAACAGAGGTACATTGCTTTTCTCACATATCAACAATATCTACTGTTAGACTGCAGATGAACCTGTTTATGCAGGGATTGCAGGTTGGTGGTATCTCATATTTACACTCTTTATACCAGATGCCTTCATCGTCAGGCCAGCCAGCCCATGGGAAGAAGATCGGACACAGAGGAGTGGACGCTTCTGGAGAAACCACGTATAAGAAGGTGCATTGGGCCTACTCAATTTCAGCAACTTTTTCTTGATTTGATATTGATTCCGTTCAGATTATTTTAGTTACTTCTAGGGATGGACAGTATATCGGTACTATATCAGCCGATATTAGTATTTTTTTAATCTTACAATTTATTTTTTAATAAAAAAAAAAACTAGGATTTTTATTTTTTAAACATTTTTATATCAGTTCATATTGTATATTTAATTGTACATGCCAGTTTCCTCTCTTTTTACATTGAATAACCTTTGCCATCATCTAATGATTGACCTAAAAGTATGATCACTTTTTCTAGATTCGATACTGATTCCATTCAGATTATTTTAGTTACTTCTAGGGATGGACAATATATCGGTACCATATCAGCTAATATTAGTTTTTTTTATCTTACATTTTTTTTTATTATCTTTTTATTATTTTTTTACATTTTATATCGGTTAATATTGTATATTAAATTGTACATTCAGATTATTTTATTTACTTCTAGGGATGCACAATATATCTGTACCATATCAGCCGATATTAGGAAATTTTTAGTGTATAAAAAAAATGAGTAAATTTTTAAAGGTTTTTTAATCGATTGATGTGTATTTAATGTCCAGGCTAATTTGCCAAAGCTACCGTTAACCTAAATTACATAAAATTTGAAACAATTAAAAAATTACACTTCAAAAATTAATAAAAATATTTTCGAACCGAAATTTGAATTTTGGAGCCTAAATTAACTTTATGTGATTAACATAACTGATTTTAGTTTAAAGTTTAATTTTTAATTTTTTTTTCACAAAATAGTGTTTAATTGTAATATTGACTGTTCATCAGTTATTGGGCGTATTATATACAAAATAACTGCATGTATAATAATAACATGCAAATTATTTTTTGGTTTATCTGTTTCGACCAGAATTGTAATATTGCTAATAAGCTCAGCAGAAATGTGGCACCAGATGACATCTAAACAGAAAATGCAGAAGATCAATCAATGGGTTTAGGGTAAATATTTATGAGACTCACATAATCTATATCCTCTTCAGACCACATCTTCAGCACTCAAGGGGGCCATTCAGCTAGGGATTGGCTACACGGTTGGCAACTTGAGTTCCAAGCCTGAGCGGGATGTCCTCATGCAGGATTTCTATGTGGTGGAGAGCATCTTCTTTCCCAGGTGCGCTGTCTGTCTGAAGTTGAGGGTGTATGTGGAATTTCACATGAAAAAAAAATGATCTTCTCTTTGTTCTTCCAGTGAAGGGAGCAACTTGACGCCAGCCCATCATTTCCCAGACTTCCGTTTCAAAACCTATGCTCCCATCGCCTTTCGTTACTTCAGAGAGCTCTTCGGGATACGGCCGGATGACTATTTGGTGAGAAATATAAGCTAAAGGCTGGATTTTTATAATAAATGCTTGCATTTATTTAGGATTACTGAAGAATCACTCAAGCAAAATTCATTGTCATTTGTTTATGTGTATCTCAATCTGTGATTGCCTTTAGTATTCGCTCTGTAACGAACCACTGATCGAGTTGTCCAATCCTGGAGCCAGTGGCTCAGTCTTTTACGTCACGAAGGATGATGAGTTCATCATTAAGACAGTCTTGCACAAGGAGGCAGAGTTTTTGCAGAAGCTTCTTCCTGGATATTACATGGTGAGTTGCTGTACTTTGACTGATACATTTCAAAGTAGTGGTCAACCAATAAGTCGGATGCCGATATCTCGAAAGCGGGGTGCATATAATATACAACACATATATATTGCATGGTATAGTACAGTCTAATAATAGAAAATGATGTGTAGCCTTCATAAAATTAGTGAAATGCTTATTTTAGACAGTAATCCATAATGGTGAGCTAATATTTATGGCCAAATATCAACTTGAAAATAATTATCGGCTTATCAGTATCGGCCAGAATTATTGGTGTAGAATTAGTGATATTGATTTTCAGTGTCCAATATAATATCTAGAGAGTAAATTAGCTGATAGTTAATATAATGCTGCTAAATATGATGCAGTACATGTATTCTATATTTAATATGTATTGGAACTATCGCCGGATTATCAGCCTGGCTGATATATCGGTGTATCACTGATGCAGACCTCTATACAGTCTTCATCTGCAGTTTAAGCTAGGATAAAATATACTGTTTATGTTGCATTGTTAAATGTTTTATATTTTTTGAGAAACATGCTCTCTAGATTTCTAGCCCATTATCACATGCTGTCACAAATCAACTGCCTGGTTAAACAACAACACTGCTGATTACCCAACAAGTTATTTTGAACTAATTTCTTCCCCGAGGCGATATGTCTACTATTTACCTGAATAACAAAACAAATGACACCATTAGCATGTAAGCCGTGCCCGTTCCAGTTTTCTGTCTCCAGTGGACCATTTCATTCCACAATATAAGCACAAAAGGGTTCGGTTTCCAAGAGAACATGAGTATTTTTTTTGAGTAGATCATGCCTAAATGGGTTCTCAGTGTCAGCAGAGTCTAACCAGCGACAGGCTTGGCTTGTTCCATCCGTTCATCTGGAGCTAATGAGCCCATGAATGGTGACGGATCAGTTGTTGTTTAGCAACAGTGCTGACCTTGGCCAGTTCGTGGTCTACAGAAACCTGTCTTTATTACTGTCTGGCTCTTTTCCTCATTCTGTTTCTCTTCTTTGATCATATCTTGTAGGACATGTCACCTATGCGAAGGTGATGGGTGTCACAAAGCTTTTCTAGGTTGGATATCCGCTTCATTGCTTTGCTTTTGTGTGGTGATTTTTAAGAGGATTTAAACTCCAAACTAATTGGAATCAGGTGGTTTTACTATGCTCTGGAACATTAACTGGCAAAATGAATGTCATTGGCTTAAGAAAGGGGTTTTTGCGGTTGAATGGAGTGTTTTGTGTCTGGAATGCGGAAAACAAATAATAACCTTTACCTTAATTTAATGCATAAATGCTTTTAATAAACTTGGATTAACAAAAGTGTGATTTGCATGCCATATAAAAATATATTTTTTTGTTTTTGTTATGATAAACAGATGTGCGTTGCGATATTCACATGATTTTTTAAAAAACATTTATACATACTGTTCCTAATCTGTGTGACTTTTTTCCCTTGTAGAACACAAAAGATGTTTTGATGAATATTCACGGTGCTCTTTTCCAAATTGTGATGCCATCAAGAAATGTCAAAAAAGCTAAATAAAAGTATCATAAACGTTCTTTTTGTGTGAGGAAAAAGCCAAAAAATTATTTGATGAATATCTCATTTTCAATTCAAACTCGAGTTGCAAGTTCGTAAAACTTTTCACAGTACATTTTGGCATGCAAAATTGGAATAAAAAATTTATAAATAATGACAAAACTTTAATTTTGGGGTGAAATATTACTTTAAAGAATTCATAAATTAGTTGGAAAAGGCCGAAAAGTTGTTTTTTGCTGAATATCTTTCTGTGGGTCTTAAAGTGGTCTTAAAAAGTATTAATTCAACCTTCCACAAATTAAGCCCTAAAAAAGGTATTAAATCAGAGCAGAAAGTCTAAAATTCATAGTTATTGCATGGAACAGCTTAAGATATTTGGTTATACACTGTGCACAAAATGAACTAACAACAAGCGTGAGTGCAATATCAATAAGTACATTGTGTAGCAAACCTTGAAGGTTGCTACTGACTAAGACATTTACGTCGCAGTAGAGCCATGGTGACATGTATTGTGTGTCCACTGCCAATTTAATTTAAATACATTCAGTGTCGTCTTAAACTCAAGTCAGTTGAAAGTTACCATCGTGAATCCTGGCAGAACCACTGTATTGACATTTTCACACATTTAAACTGAAGTTGCAATTGTCGCACTACATTTTTGGGCACAAAAGTTGAATGAAATGTATTTACCAATGACAAAAAATTGTCAAAACTTTACTTTGGGGGTGGAAGTATTTGTTTAACAGGAATGCAATAATTAATTGGAAAAGGCAAAAAAATGCGGTGTCTAACTGGTAAATATATTATTACACAGCGGTTTCTGTGGGTATTTAAGAAAGACTGTCATTTGGATTTTCACACATTATGACTCAGGTTGCAGTTTGTCAAACCGGATGCAAACTAGGAATTTGTGCCAAGAATTTCAATATCAGGTGATCACATGATGACAGAATGTAATTTCTAAAGTGAACATATTCCTTTAAGGATAAGATAAAGCTATACAAAAGCATGTAGACCATAACCTATCAGAATGTGTACATCTATGTTTCTGACACTGTTTGCACTTACGTTTTGAATCGTTGTTCGCTTTGTAGCCTAAATTGTGGTTGACTTTTCATAATGTTGTTCATACAGAATTGCAATTCCGAATCCCGCACCTTATTGCCCACAAGTTGTTCGGGCCTTGTACTGTGTATCATATCAGTGCGGATAAGAACACTCGGATGGTGGTCTATGAAACAACGTTCTGCCAGGGTGGTGCGCATGCACCTCAAAATACGACGAAGGGGTACCCCGTCCAAGCACGGGCCTACTAAAAAAGAGCGGGAAAAGGCGAAGCCCACTTTCAAAGACCTTGATTTCATGCAGGACATACAATGAGTGGTTCATGCTGGCACAAGACAAAACGTCGTACGTGCCTGGTCAGACGTACAGGAGAGACCTGTGGGCTGAGTGCGTTAGTTGTCCCTAGTGTGCTGAGTGTAAAGTGCGGCAAGCCAGTCAAGGAGGAAAAGCATAATATGATGTGGTTTTTGGTGTATAGGTCTTGGAAAGCTTTCAGAGTATGGAGATTGTTGCTGCTGGGACGCAGCGCTCCGGAACGCAGCAGGACGAAACACGAGGGATGAGAGAGGGGCAGGCCGGGCGGAGAAAGAGCAGCAGATGGAGGGATCTCAGGGCAACAGTGATGAAAAGAGGCCGCTGGCACAGAAAGCGCTCTACTCCACTGCCATGGAGTCCATTCAGGGAGCATCGGCCTGTGGAGAAGAGATTGACACTGAGGACACGTGAGTTGCTGAAATTAGTCCATGTTTTGACACTTATAAAGGATATTTAAAAAAATATGTGATGCATTTTCAGATATATCAAAAAATATGTATAAGTAACAGGGATGCAATTACAAAATTGTAATACAATTTTTCTTTTCTTTTAAAAACTATAAATTTGTGTTTGTAATCTTTAGAAAATCTGGTGAAAAATTTGAAAAATCGAAGTCCCATCATGTTAGATATCTTGTTTCATCTGCAAAGTGCATTTATGGAAGCTAAAGGATTGCAAACAACAAATTCATGTTGACTTTTTTTTTTAGAAGTCAGAATTGTTTTTGTTGTTGTTGGTGTGTTTTTATTTGTTTTATATTTATACTTGATCAGTCAGTTTTTTTTCTCTTTTTTTCTTTCTCATTTGGGAAATGCTTTTCAGCATGTTTCTATTTTTATTTTGCCTAATTAATTTAAAATGTGTTTTTTTTTTACTGTAAAAAAAAGGTATGAATTTGTGTTTGTAATCTTTATAAAATTTGGAAAAATAAATTGTCCTTTTAGAGGTCCTGTTTCATCTGGAAATGTATCACGTTATGGAAGTAAATAACATGCAAACAACAAATTCATATTGACTAACCAAAAAATACAACTTTGTTAGAAGTGAATAA